>CM077163.1:102373340-102776421 GCA_039583875.1 Platanthera guangdongensis
TTTCCTCAGAGTGGCATCAGGAATGGTAAGAGGTTTGTCTTGAGGGGGAATAGAAGGTCAGAGGGTGAAGGTACAACCACAGTAGAGACAAAACTTGCAGCTGCTGCCTTGTTCTCTTCCTCAATGTCTGCCAGAATAAGCTCATCCAGATCAGGCATGGGAGAATCATCCATGACAAAATCGGGGATAGGGCAGATTGCTGGGATAGACACGGGAGTTGGAACAGCAGAGGGAGCAGCAAGGGATGCACAAAGTTGCCTGGCAACTACTGGATTTGCTGGAGAAGTATACTGGACAATAGCCAAATATGGCTTAGCAAATTCTACTGAAGGAAGCTTCAAATATATAGGATCAAAAATCTGAAGAATCTCAGATAAATTAACTGTGGGATTTATAAGAAAATCACCAACAGTTGTTATTGAATCTGCTGACTCATCAAAGCTACTGTCAGTCTCCATGAATCTGCTGACTCATCAAAGCTACTGTCAGTCTCCATGAATTGAAGAAAATCTATTGCTGTATCTGTAACTGTATCTGTATTATCAAGCACTGAATCAACTATATCTGTAGTATCTGTATCTGTATCAACTACATCCACTTCTGCAGCTGCTGCACCAGCTTCATCATGGAGCATCTTCCCCTGCCTGGGTTCAGGGGAACCTGGAGCCAGGCCCCTGATTGAAGAGGGGGCAGCAGAGAGAGCTGAGATTTTGGCAGATAAAGAATCAATTGAATTCACCAGAGGTGTAATGGCCTCTGTGATGAGTGATTTAATAAGAGGAGTCAGAAGAGTGATGATGGTGGGAATGGTGGAAGAATCCATAGGTGGAGAAAGAATAGTAGAGGAGGAAGGAAGAATAGGTGGAGGGTATAAGGGAGGTAAAACAGGTTGTGGTTCAGTGGGTATGGTGTAGGAGGGAATAGAGGAAAGGTGTGGTGGAAGAGGGGAGTGAGGAGGAGAGGGAATATTTGTGTCAGTGGAGGGAAGTGGAGGTGTAGGTATATGTGTAAGATCAGGCGGTGGAGATTGATGTTGAGGAGGAGTCAGTTGAGGTGCAGGAGGAGTGAGAAGAGAGTTGGTAGGGGGAATGACCTCTTCAGATTCAGTGTGGGGAGTGACCTTGACGGTCCTGGTGCTCTTAGAAGAATTGATGGAGGAGGAGGAACCCTTGGAGGGTTTGGAGATTGTCCTCTCCCATCTACCAAACAAGGCGCAGGTGAGTGCGCTTGTTGGCGTTGATGAATTGTCGGGGAGACCAAACATTCCCTGAGCCTTTTCCTGGAGAAAAATCCCAGGGATTTCTGCCGTAGCAGACTTCCTTCTTGCTAATCCTTTCTTGATGAGGTCAAAGAAAACCATGCCCCAAACAACCGACGCTTGTTGAGCACCGCGCACATGATCAGGAATTAGATGGCAAGTGATGTAGTCGTGCGCCGAGTGCTTGCCCATTAGAATTTCCCGACAATGTCAGCCAAAAACTGATAAGCGGCGGACAATTGTTTCTTCAGAAGCTTATTAGGGTTGTTGCCGGCCGAGAAACCCATGACTTTCAGCATATCAGCATATTCCTCAGCGTCCATTTCCAAGTTGTCTTCCCCATTTATCAGACCAAATATTTCAGAGATTACTGCTGGGACAGAGAAACGGCAGTGTTTCCAATTGTTCCTGTCAGATTTCCATCTTCAGAAATTGCAGCAGTGTACACCCATCTCGTATCTCTGTTGAGTGTAGCTTGATTTGCGTGTCATGAAGTCCTTGAGATGCATTTCTTCCAGTAATTCAAGGATATACAGAAAAAGGATCGGAGTGCTGGAAGGACTCAAAGTCCATTGAGAATGTTGCGTCAAACTTCATCGCTGCAAGTGCTCCTGGAGGAATTGCCATTGATGACCTGCAAAGAAAATTACAGAGAAAACGACTATCAAGAGCAAAGGAACTGAAAGCGCGGGACGGAGGTCGAAGAAAACCTAGATATAAGATTTTCAGAATATGAATCGACAATCTCCGTTCCACGAAAAAGAACAGATCTCGAACTGAGATCGACGAAATAAGGTATAGGAGAGTAGTTTCGTCGAACCCATTTCAGAAGAATTGAAAACAGTTCGTCGAACTCAGGTCGACGAAATGGTTTCTGAAACAAGGTTCGTCGATCGCCGTCGATGAAAATTGTTTCCACACAGAGAATTCGTCGATCTCCGTTCGACGAGAATCTCTCGAACTTTACCTAATTCGTCGATCTTCGTTCGACGAACTCTAGAAAATTCGTCGAATGCAGACAGAAATTAATTTAACTCTCTCCATCAATCATTCCCAATTGATTTATAAAGAACAGATGGGTTTTCTCATCAAGGGCTTGGTGAAGATATCTGCTCTCTGTAGATCAGTAGGAATGTGGATCAAGTTAATTTCTTTTTGTCCACATTATCTCTAATGAAATGATGTCTTATTTCAATATGTTTAGTCCTAGAATGATGAACTGGATTCTGTGCTATAGCAATAGCACTAGTATATCATAAAATAAGTTTGAATTATTTAAGTTGATACATAATCTAGGAGTTGGTTTGTATCCATAGCATCTGTGAGCAGCAGCTGCCAGCACCATATACTCTGGCTCAGCAGTTGATGTAGACACAGATGTCTGCTTTTTGCAAAACCAAGAGACAAGTCTTATACCCAGGAACTGACAAGTTCCAGAGGTACTTTTCCTGTCCACCCTACATCCAGCATAGTCAGCATCTGAATATCCAGTTAACTCAAATTCTGACTCTGCAGGATACCAGAGTCCTAAACTAGGACAACTCTTTATATATCTCAAAATCCTTTTTAGAAAAATAAAATGAGATTCTTTAGGATTCACATGGAATCTAGCATAAAGACATGTGGCAAACATTATGTCAGGCCTGCTAGCTGTTAAGTATAATAGGGATCCAACAATTGCCCTATAATGTTTCTGATCTACAGGTTTCCCTGCTGCATCAGAGTCCACAACAGCATTTGTAGCCATAGGTGTTTTCATTCCTGAAGCATCACCCATCCCAAACTTTTTAATAAGCACTTTGGCATACTTAGATTTGGAGAGGAAGATACCATCAGGGAGCTGCTTCACTTGGAGACCAAGGAAGTAGGAAAGCTCACCCATGCTACACATCTCAAATTTGGAATGCATGAGGTCAGCAAACCTCTGGCACAATTTGGGATCAGTAAACCCAAAAATAATGTCATCCACATATATTTGTACCAATAAGATTTGGTCCTTATGATGTCTAGTGAAAAGGGTTTTATCTATGGTTCCTCTTGTAAATTTATGCTCTAAAAGAAAGCTAGCTAGGGTCTCATACCAAGCTCTTGGAGCGTGCTTTAAAACATAGAGAGCTTTATGCAACTTGTAAACATAAGAGGGTTGAGTTAGAGAGATAAAACCTGGAGGTTGTTCTACATAAACCTCTTCTTGAAGTACACCATTCAGAAAGGCACTCTTGACATCCATCTGGAATACCCTGAACTTTTTGTATGCTGCATAGGCTAGAAATATTCTAATGGCCTCCAACCTTGCAACAGGGGCAAAGGTTTGGTCATAGTCTATTCCTTCTTCTTGCCTATATCCTTGGGCAACCAGTCTAGCCTTGTTCCTTACTATGTTCCCTTCTGCATCTAATTTGTTCCTGTAGACCCATTTGGTTCCAATGATTGGGTAGTTATGGGGTCTTGGAACCAAATCCGAAACTCTACATCTCTCAAACTGATTTAGTTCCTCTTGCATTGCAAGAATCCAGTGGGGATCTTGCTCGGCTTCATGGATGGTGAGAGGTTCAATTTGAGAGAGAAAAAAGGCATGCATCAAGTCTTGATTGAGCTGATGTCTTGTCTGTACACCAACTGAAATGTCCCCAATCACTTGAGATCTGGGGTGATCTCTAAGTGTGACAAGATCAGTTTGTGGAGTTGGTTGAGCAACAGCTTCTGCAAACAATTCCTCTCGAGGAATGGTGCTGGCTGTTGATGGAAGTTCAGTTACTTCCTCTTTAATTTCTTATTCACTATCTTCAGCAGCCTATGGAGTGGGATGGGTTGGAACCTCTTGGGTAAGGTTTAATCCATCCATAGACTCACACATTGGTGAAACCTGCAAAGGGCTATTGGTAGAAATGTCTTTCTCCTTATAAGACATGTTAGCTTCATCAAAAGACACATGGACAGATTCTTCAATTTTAAAGGATGATTTATTGAAAACCCTATAGGCCTTGCTTACTTGGGAATATCCTAGAAAAATCCCTTCTTCATCCTTAGCCTCAAATTTTCTGATGTATCTTTTGTTATTAGTGTGGATGTAACATATGCAACCAAAAACTTTAAAGTAAGTGATTTTAGGTTTCTTTTCTTTAAGTAATTCATAGGGGGTCTTGTGTTTTAGTTTATGTATAAGACATCTGTTCAGGACATAGTTAGCTGTGTTTACAGCTTCTGCCCAAAAGGATAGAGGCATGTAGGCATCTGCTAACAATGTACTTACATCTTCAATGAGTGTCCTATTTTTCCTTTCAGCAATCCCATTTTGTTGGGGAGATCTAGGAGCTGAGAAGCACTGCCTGATACCTTCCTTCTCACAGAACTCATGCATTAGAAGAGACTCAAACTCTGTGCCATGATCACTTCTGATCAATGCAACATGAGTAGAGAACGCAATCTGTATGGTCCTGAGAAAATCTGTAAGAACTTTGAATGTATCTGAATAAGCTCTCAGGAAGGCTACTCAACTGAATCTGGAGAAATCATCAACTATAACTAAGGTGTAAGACTTCCCTCCTAGGCTTTGTACTGCAATGGGTCCAAAATGATCCACATGAAGCAGATACAATATCCTAGGTGAATCACTTTTATTAATGGATTTGAAGCTAGTTTTAGTTTGCTTGCCTAGTTGACAAGCCCTGCATAGGCTTTCCTTCTTGTAGGGACCAGGAGGTAAACCTCTAACAAGGTTGTCTTTAAATAACCTAGATATGTTCTTAAGGTTTACATGTCCTAGCCTTTTGTGCCATAGCTCATTTTGGTTAATATAGATATTGAGTAAACAAATATCAGTTGTGGCAGAAATGAAATCAACTAAATATATGTTTCCTTGTCTAAGTCCAATTAAAACAGTTTGGTTTTTATCATTTATAATAGAACAAGAGGTAGAGTTGAAATGAACCTGATAACCTTCATCACACAATTGACTTATGGATATAAGATTATGTTTGAGTCCTCTTACATATGTCACCTTTTTGAAGGTCACTGCTCCAATGCTTACTCTTCCATATCCTTCTGACTGACCACTCTTTAAGTCTCCAAATATCACCTTTGGTCCTAGCTTGGATTTATAGTTGGTGAGATTTGCTTTGCTGCCAGTCATGTGCTTGGAGCAGCCACTGTCCAGGTACCATGTTTGACTTAGCCTTGGAGAGTTCTTCACTTGTACCTGCATCAGAAAATAAAGCTCAATTGTTCTTGACCCAGGTTACCTTGGGTCCTTGGTTTGGTTGAAAAGAAAAACTAGAAATGACTGATAATGCAGGTTGAGACTTATACCCTAGTGGGTGATATCTCCTAGGTGGAATTATCCAATCAGCTACTGGATTAAATGCCTTGTTAGCTGTTTTAACATTTCTATAGGAGAAATTATTTATGTTTGGTCATTCTGAGATCGACGAATTATTGTAGGTTCGTCGACCAGAGTTCGACGAATGGGGATGAGATCCTCGACCTCCACTCAGAGAATGACCATGGTCATTTTCTGCGTCCCTCGTTCGTCGACCTCTGCTCAACGAACCATACACAGTTCGTCGATCGCAGTAAGACGAATAATTATTTCTGAAGTTTGTGTTCAACATTCATCGATCGGGGTTCGACGATCTTGCAGGATTTCGTCGATCTAAGTTCGACGAATTTTGCTGAACTTGGTTTTTGACAGCTTTCTTCTGTTTTCTGTTGCTAATGTCTAAGGGATTTGACTTGTTTTCTGATCTGGGTTTTTCAGTTAGTTTCTCTTTACCTTTAGCAGTGATAAACTTTATGGGAGTGGAAAGTATATTCTTCTTTATTATGGGGGGTAAACTTGATGAAGCGCCCAAGCCCAGCCTGCCATTTAATCTGGCATTTACTGTGCTTGTGATATCCATCAGCTTGAGGCTTCTCCCATTGAGAGATTGCTCAAGTTGTTTTGCCTCACATAATTCAGATTTTAATTTAATTATCTATTCATTAGCTAGAGTCAATTGGTCAGTTAGTTTTCTGTTTTCTGTGCTGACAGATTCTAGATTTTCTAGTCTAGTTCTCAGGGTTTTTATCTCTTTCTCTGAATTTATTAAATCCATGCACATAGTTTTAAATTCTACTTTAAACAAATCAGAATTGAAATCAAAACTAGAGATCACCTGATCAGCCTCTGAGTCTGAGGCATCTTCATCTTCAGAATCCTCTTCTGATCCACAGTTGCTTCTGGAGGCATCTATTGCCATTAGGCACACCTCCTTGGATCTGGCTTCTTCCTCTTCTTCACTGGAGCTAGAGGAGGATGTTTCTTCTTCTGTGTCACTCCAGGACTCAGCAACAAATCCTTTGTCCTTCCTTTTATACTTGTTGGAGGAGGGTCTGCTGCTTTGTTTTCTTCTGGAATCCTTGTCCCTGCCCTTGTCCTTTTTCTGATTTTCTGGGCATTCTGAAATATAGTGCCCTGGCTTTCTGCAACCAAAACACACAACCTCCTTAGTTGGTGTCTTGTCATACTTGGGTTTATCATCCTGCCTGGATGATTTTCTTCTAAAATTCTTTCTTGCCATTTTGTAGAATCTTTTGGCAAAGAGGCTCATTAACTCTTCATTGGAGGTAGATGTTTCATTGTCTTCAAAGGCTTTGAGGGCCAGGCTGTGCTCCTTCCTAACTGGTGTAGTTGCCTTCTGTTCTGCTGCCTCTCTTGATTTGACAAGCTGCGCATATGACTTCAGCTTGCCTAGCAGAGATTCTGTTGAGATCTCATTGAGGCTTCTGGCTTCTTTGATTGGCCAGATTCTGGAGTCCCATGAACTGGGGAAACACATCAGTATCTTATCATTCACCTCAGTTAAGCTGATGTCCTTGTCAAGGGTCTTGAGTTCACTAATAATTGAACTTAATCTATTGTACATCTCAGCCACTGATTCTGTCTCATCCTTTTTGAAATTCTCATAGAGAGAAATGAGACTGGATCTCCTATCCTTCCTTTCATCAGCTGAGCCTGCTACCATTTGATTGAGAGAGTCCCAAATGGCCTTGGCTGAGGTGCACTCAGCCACCTTCTGAAATATGTCATCTGACATTGTTTGGGCCAGAATATTCATAGCCTTTTCATCAGCCATCTTGGCTTTCTTGTAGGCTTCAGTATTGTCTGGAGGTGGTACTGCACTCAGATTAGTTGATGTGCTGGCAAATGTTGTAGGAGCTGGAGGAACACCTGTTGAGATGACAGAGAAAATACCCTCATCAATGGAGTTCATATATAATCTGATTCTTGCCTTCCAGATGGCAAACTTGTTAAGATTGCACACTGAAGGTCTGATGCTTGTATAATCCTTGTTTTGGGTCATGTCTGTGAGAATAAAATCTAGTAACAGAATAAAAACAAAGAGATCTAACTAAGGGATCTTTGGGTTCAGGTGTTAGCCTGTACAACCAATCAGGTATGGTATGTTTAACCAACCTCCCTCTGATACCAATTGAAAGTGCAGTTAGATCTGATGTACTCTAGAGGGGGGGGGGGAATAGAGTATATGGTGATTTTAAAACTTTTACAACTGTTGTTGTATTTTAGGTGTGTGTGTGTGTGTGTAGCAAATACAATAAGTCAGAAAGCAGCAAAGGACTAATCACATCACAATCACAGAGCAAGGCCAGAAAACAAAAAGGAAAAGAAAGCAACCAGACGACACAAGAATTTTATAGTGGTTCCCCAAATCTGGGTAGTCCACTCTTCTACCACCCTGGTAGGAATCCACTGCAGGAAGGGGTTGATCAGGTGTCCTGACACCAATAGGGTTTTGATCAGGTTCCCAAAAACCAAACCCTCGCGTCTTTTGGTGGGAGACTTGGAACCAAAATAATTTTGAAGGGATTTAAAACCCTGTACAGAGGTGGAGTGAGAGGGTGATGAGGTCTTCTCTTTCTCAAGTCAACTGAGAAGACTTGTGGATGTTGTTTACCAGCTTTGCTCCCCCTGAGATGTGGAATGGTTCAGGAAGAAAACTGGAGCACTGCTTCAGGGTGATAGGTCTTCAAAGACCTAGAATTCCAGGTCCAGAGAAATTCTTCAGGAACTTCTTGCAACTGATATGAATGTATTGTTTTGAAGTTCTCCTGAGTAAAAGCAGATGAAGAAGACTCTTGATATTGATGTAATGTTCTTCTTCTTCTTCTAGATCAATTTCTCTCTGGGCCAAGAATGAAATCCTTTTCTTATGTTGTCTGAATCACTGTCTATGCTGTTCTAGATGTTTTGGTGTTGTGTGCTTGTTCAATTTTTTCTAGTTTCTGTATGTCTCTCTTATCTGTCAAGGAGAACATTCGAATTTTTGAATGTCGAGCAGTAATGACAGACGGCCTGGAAAAGAAGCAGCAATTAATTATTTCTCCAACTGTTTCCATGGGAAAATGACATGTAATAATCCAGAATTAACTGCGCATCCTAACAGTAGTATTCTGTGAAGAAGTACCATTAACTGTCCAGGAATCAGTGCCATGAAATGAGACGGGAACGGAAGAAGACCTAGTCTGGAATCGTCGATCGAAGAACAGAATTCGTCGAACAGAGTCTTGAATTCGTCGAGCTGGGCTGAGTTCGTAGTGCTGGGCTGAGTTCATCGAGCTGAGCTGAGTTCGTCGAGCTGAGCTGAGTTCGTCGAGCTGAGCTGAGTTCGTCGAGCTGGGCTGAGTTCATCGAGCTGAACTGAGTTCGTCGAGCTGAGCTGAGTTCGTCGAGCTGACAGTCTACATTCTTCGAATAGACAATCTTCAATATCAGACAAACATCATTCGTCGAGCAGAGAACCAAATTCGTCGAGCTGAGAATAAACTTCGTCGACCTGAGAAAAGTTCTGGACTTGAACGAAATACTCTGCATCTGCTGAAAAACTGTGTCGACACAAAATGGTGTCGACAGATTGATCTTGGTGTCGACACAACTCCCCGGGTGTCGACAGATTTGTCTAGGTGTCGACACAAAACCTCTGGTGTCGACACAAGCTGGTTTCGACTGAAATCCTGGGTGTCGACACAAATCGCCTGGTGTCGACACAAGCCCTAAGTGTCGACACAGATTCTCTGAGCACAAAAATCGTCGAGTACAGATTTAGCATTCGTCGACCTGAGAAGCTGTGAACTTAAGGTCCAAGTTCGTCGAGCTCAGAAAATGATTCGTCGACCGAAGCATGAAGATGGACTTAGAGAAATTCTGAAGTAGTCCTGAGAATGCTAGAAGTGGATCTGGGGTTCGTCGAGCAAAGAACAAAGTTCGTCGAGCTCAGTACTGCGAATTGTCTCACGATCGTCGAGCGCACAACTTCCTTCTTTGAGCCGAGTTCGACGAACGTCGAACTTATTCCACTTAGTCTGAAAAACTGATAGATCTGGAGTTCCTGAAGGTCTTGAAGAAGGCTGGTCCATCTGAAGTTGAGATAGAGGACTGTCCTAGACTCTATGACACAAACTTGACCCAGACTATACATGATGGGTCACAACCTAAGTCAGTGAACCTAGCCCAAATCAACTAGGGATCCAACAAAGTCGTTCAAGGGTGTCTCGTAGGTGCGGCTCTTGAAAAATCTAAGCTCGAGGTACCTTGGGCCATTTCAGGTTCTGGAGCGGATTGGAGAAGCAGCCTATCGGTTGAAGCTATCATTGGAGCTTAGTGGTCTACATGATGTATTCCACATATTGGTGCTTCGGAAGGCGGTGCTAGAGCCTACACAATTGATCGCGGTCGATCAAGTGCCGATTGATAGTGGGTTGATGACAAAGGTCAAGCCTGTACAAATTGAGGACTCGGAAGTCAAGCGGTTACGCAATAAAGAGATCAAGATGGTCAAGGTCCGTTGGGACAATTGCGTTCGAGAAGAGATCTCTTGGGAATGGGAGAAAACTATGCTTGATAAGTACCCAGAGTTGTTCCGCTCAGGTACAATTTTAGTTTTGTGCTTATCTTTCCTTTATGAAATTTTGTCGACGAAATTCTTTTAAGATGGAGAGAGTTTTAACGCCACGAAACTCAAAAGAGCGACGGGAGGCGTTCCGAGCCAAATTTGGAATTTGGCAGGAGGTACACGGTGTAACAGCCCGATTTTTATCAGCAGGCCAATTTTCGGGTGACACGGCCTGGGACACGGGCGTGTCCCAGGGCATGTCCTGCGTGCGTCGAGTGTCGAGAGGAACAGTCGACAAATGGTCGACAAAATTTGGTCGCCTCTGGACACGGCCTCTGACACGGGCGTGTCACAGGTCGTGTCAGCGCGTTCGATGAAAGTTGCTCAACGATCGTCGAGTGTCGAGATGCGGTCGACGTTTGTCGAGTGAACTAAACACAGCCTGTGACACGGGCGTGTCACAGGGCATGTCCCTTTGGTTCGATGAACTCAGCCTGACGAATTTTGAGCTGGGGCGTGTCGAGTGCCGTGTATGGGCACACAGCCTGGGACACGGGCGTGTCACAGGCCGTGTGACTCTCGGGCGATTTTGGGATTTTTTCAGCCTGATGAACACGGCCACAGACACGGGCGTGTCTGAAGGCGTGTTAGGTGACACGGCCCATGACACGGGCGTGTCCCATGGGCGTGTCACTGCTTTGGATAAGTCGGTTGAGCACCGCTTGAGGCCCACGGCCATGGACACGGGATGTCACAGGCCGTGTCAGGCAAAAATCATGTTTTCTGGCAAATTTGTGGTCGTCCATTCCTTCAGCCTGGATCCAAGGGCTGAGAGGCCTCCCTGTTTCTTTAAGTCCGTGAATGAGAAGAGCAATCTCATTTCTTATTTGGTCTTCTCTTTCTTCACTTATAGAGAGAGAAAGAAAGAGGAAGAAGGAGGAGGAGGAAAGGGGACTGGTCACCGGTGGTGCTGCGGTTTACCGACTAGAGATCTGAGGCCGACGTTGCGGAGGAAAAGCTCTTGTGAGTCGTTCAAGCCAACTTCGAGTTCATGGCACCAAAGAGGGCTTCAAGGGTAACGAATTTTCTTCTTAGCCATGTGAAGGCTTTCTTTTGGCATATGTTTGTGATTCCCCCACCAAGAGATTGCTGATTTTTGGAGTCTTTGGGTGGATGCATGAAATCCCCTTTTGTTGGCATATAGATCCGGAAATGGAGTACGTAATAGGCATGCCGTGTGAAGTCCATCTGGACAGGTTGGTCTGGATTAGTGATGTTGCATATGAATCGGAGAAGTCTCCGTGATAAACGTGTCGTTTAAGGAGTCAATGTGTTATGCCTGTGAAGGGTAGTAGCAGGAAGTACTGGAGTGGTAGTCCAGGAAAATATCTGTGTTATGCTTGTATTTTTGGGTCGTACCTGTGAATGAGTAACGGGAAGTACTTGTATGACCAGGAAATGCACTTTGTGATGCTTGATGTCGTAGGGTGTCCACATGTGAAGAGAGTAACAGGAAGTACTGGTGTGCCCAGGAAAGACACCTGACATTTGAGCTATTGCGGTGTCGTTGCTGTGAACGAGGAACATGAAGTACTGGAGTGCCCAGGAAAGACCCGCTAATGTTGTGAGATGAATGGGTGTAGAGAAATACCCAGGATGAATGCCAAGAACAGGATTGGTGAGACCGACCCGCGCCTTTGATTAAGCCACGAGTATGTCGTACTCGGTGAAGGCAAGACGATTTGAGCAATGGGGGTGGAGGATCCGACCTGTGTTATGTCCGTCCGACGTGGACCAGAAAGTGTGGTCTGTTGGAGCGCATAGCAAGAGTCTTAGGCCTGCGCGCCATGAAACAATGGGGGGCTACGAGCCTTCCCGATGTAGTAAGACTAGAAGTCCGGCTGCACGCCATGGAGTAAATGCTCAAGAAGTTACCGTTAGGTTGTGACCCTGATACGGTGGTGGGCAAGTGCGTTGCCAGAACACCAAGAATGTGCCCTGAGTGCACAGACCGTTGGGTCGGGTGGCGAACGGTTGTGATGGCATGTGTGTGTGAAAGCACATTATATGAATATATTGCCATGCTTGTGATATGATATGCCTGCAGGGAAGATTACCCCTGCCCCGAGAAAAGGGGTAGGGTTGTTATAATTGGGTCAGCTGAACGCTGACCGTTGCTTCTGTTTTCCACCGTTGGGTGGATTGTCCCTGTACAGGTGCTGGAGAGCCAAGAGGTACGCATAAAGGTTGAGGTCCTTGCTGTTGCTGCTACTGCTACTGCTAGCCCTCGAAGGTTATTTGGAAATGCTTGTTGTGTTTACTTTTATTGCGGCTAGCCTGCGCGCCAATGTTGGGGCCACTGTTTGAAAGCCTTGTAAGGCCATAAGGCCAATGTTGGTTACATGTTGTAAGACATTCCCATATGCTATAAAATATGGTGTTTTATTTGTTGGACATTCAAGAGAGGAGTTCAAGTTATAGTATAGGCTTCCGCTAGAATGCTTTGTGATAGGTGCGTTGTGCTACTCTGGTATCATCCCGTACCTTCACCGCCTGTTTTGTGATATATGTTGTGGGGCCCCAACCAGACCATCTAGGATATACTATATAAACGGATGGTGTTGTTACATTTTTGGTATCGATTCTCTTGATCTTTCCCTTTTGAAGTCGTAGTCGACTTCTTTTGTGGGGTGGCAAGCACATGTTTGTGCAAACCAAAGTATACGGTTGAACTCCTGAATGTCCATGATAGGAATGCAAATTTGTGTGTTTGAGGAACCTGCGTGTTAATATTTTGTGTTATTTGCTTGTGTAAGGCCGCTAATGTGTGTGTCTTGTCCACCGTTAGGTGACACGGAGTGGAGCTGGGCAGTCAGAGCCCCAGCATTCTGATGAAAGTACGACACCAGTCGCGGTGCCTACAACTCCACCGTCTGCGGAACATGTGCGTTTAGTTGCGGAGGCTTTATTTACCATGATCCAAGGCCGACCACTTGGGCAGGAGCAACCGGCTGTGAGGCCAGAACAGGTAGCGGCAAGGCCTGAACCTGTAGTGGATGTGGCTCCTCGAGCGGCTGAGAAGCAGGTGACGTGATTTATAAGTTTCCATCCGCCTACATTCTCGGGAGCGGGAACTCCTACGCAGGCTGAGGATTGGCTATCGTGCGTCAAGCGCGTCATGACGGTGATTGGATCAGAGGAGCATCAGCAAGTCACGCTAGCTACCTTCCTGCTTGAAGGAGAAGCTAGATTGTGGTGGGATGAGATGGAGTTGCATCACTTGGCGGGTCGTCCCTTAACACAAATATCCATGGAAGAATTCTCCCGACTCTTCCTAGCGAAGCACCTTACTGGGGCTCAACGGATAGCCATGGAAAATGAATTCCAAAGGCTAACGCAAGGTGATGGCAGTGTGGACGCGTACCTGCATGAGTTTACTCGCTTGGGGCGATATGCGGGTTCTATTTTTGCTGATGAGCAGAGGAAGACAAATCGGTTCTATGAAGTACAGAGGGACGAGTTGAGGTTCCTAGTTTCTAGTTCTGTGAACCAAGGCTTCCGGGCATTGGTCGACACTACAAGCGCATTGGAAAAAGATATGAAGAGGGTGCATGGGAAGAGGGCTTTGGCTGTGATGCAACCGGAATGGAAGGTGCCCCGATCTGGGAAACCATTTTATAAGAAGAGATGGTGCAAGAAGTCCAAGATAAGTGGACAAGCTCCTTCATCAGTTGCATCGGTAGCAACGTCAGGGGATACCTCAAAACCGGATACTTGTATCTGCTATAATTGTGGCCGGGTGGGGCATATAGCTCGAGATTTTCGGATGCCGCCAAAGAGTGAAAAGAAGGCGGGACCGTCTTATGCGAAAAAAGGAAAGACGGTGGTGAATTCCTCTGCCTCTCCGGCGCAACCCCGAGTCTACAATCTTGGCCTACAGGAGGCCATCAAGCAGTGTGACGTTGTCACAGGTATGAGTTAGTTTTGCATATGCTATTGCTTGTATGCTTTGCTTCGTGCATATCTGTTTGCAGTTTGTGTGTGTTACATGATTGTCACAGGCTTTGCAATGATTCGGGACACGCTGGCGCGAGCACTGTTTGATACGGGTGCGTCGCATTCTTTTCTGTCTAGCGAGTTTATAGTGCGGCTTGGGATACCTAGTCGTGCAAAGACAGATAGCGTCAGAGTGGTGTTGCCGAATGGCTGTTGGATGCTTGCGGATCAAGCTTGCGATGTGGTGGTACAAATAGGAAGTTGGGATTTCAGTTTGACTGCTTCTGTATTGCCGATATCGGAATTTGACGTGATTTTTGGTATGGATTGGCTTGCGGAGCAGCATGCCTTGATTGATTGCCAGTCCAAAGAAATTACATTGGGCTAGAATACCAAACAGGAGACAAAGTTCGCAGGTATGCGAGGAGTCGGTGGGACGTTGATGTCTGCACTCCAGGTAGTCAAGGCTGTTCGGAAGGGTGCGGAATGTTATTTCGCACTGATTCAGGCTGTTGAGCCTAAGGCCAGTGTGCGCGAGGTTCCCATTGTGGCGGAATTTACAGATGTGTTTGCCATGGATCTCCCTGGGCTACCACCCCAGCGGTAGATTTACTTCACGATCGAGTTGGTGCCAGGTGCGAAACCTGTGGCCCGCTCGCCATATTGTGTCGCGCCGAAAGAGATGGCTGAGTTGAAAGTCCAACGACAAGAATTGCTTGAGAAAGGATATATACTCCCAAGCATGTCACCTTGGAGCGCGCCTGTGCTTTTTGTAAAGAAGAAAGATGGTGGGTTGCGGTTATGTAATGACTATCGTGAACTGAATAAGCTGACCGAGAAGAATAAATATCTGATACCCCGGATGGATGAGTTATTCGATCAGCTGGTGGGCTCTACCGTCTATTCGAAGTTGGACCTGAAGTCTAGTTATTACCAGTTGAGAATTCGGGAAGGTGACATTCCCAAAACCGTATTTGGAACGCGTTACGGGCACTATGAGTTCACAGTCATGCTATTTGGACTGTGCAATACGCCCTCGATGTTTATGGATTTGATGCACCGCGCATTCCGAGAGTACCTGGATCTGTTTGTGATCGTGTTCATTAATGATATCCTGGTGTACTCGAAGTCAGAAGCTGAGCATGAGACTCACTTGCGGTTGGTGTTGTATACAATGAGGCAAAATAATCTCTATGCCAAGTTCTCGAAGTACGAGTTTTGGCTATCGTCGGTGGCTTTTCTGGGTCATGTGTTGAGTGGAGCGGGCATTGCAGTGGATCCAGCGAAGATAAGGGCCATACAAGAGTGGCCAATGTTGTCTTCCGTGGCCGAGGTCAGGAGTTTCCTTGGACATGCGGGCTACTACCGAAGATTTGTTGAAAACTTCTTGCGGATTGCTTTGCCGCTAACCACGCTGTCGCGAAAAGATCAGAAGTTTGTTTGGACGCCAGAGTGCGCACGAGCTTTTGAAGAGCTGAAGGTTCGGTTGACCACAGCGCAGGTGTTGTCTTCGCCAAGTGGGACCGATGGATTTGTGATTTATAGTGATGCCTCAGGGAGTGGCTTAGGCTGCGTTCTTCTGCAAAATGGAAAGGTAATTGCTTATGGCTCACGCCAGCTGAAAGTGCATGAGCGAAATTATCCCGTCCATGACTTGGAATTAGCGGCGGTGATTTTTGCACTAAAGTTGTGGCGACACTACCTTTATGGAGTAAAAGTGGAGATCTATAGAGATCACAAGAGCCTAAAGTACCTATTGGAGTAGAAAGACTTGAACATGCGATAACGAAGGTGGTTGGAGTTCCTTGGGGACTACACATTTGAGATTCACTATACTCCCGGGAAGGGGAATGTTGTCGCGGATGCCTTGAGTCAGAGAATGCCGGCGAGAGCGAATTGGTTGCAAAGGCATGATGAACGTCTTATCCAGGAACTGGAAGCGTTAGAGATATATTGTGTTGACAAGAATTCCACTGCCACTGCAGGTTTGAACTGGACCGAGGTGCAATGTGACCTTGCAGACCGAGTTTGACGGGCAATGGAGTTGGATGAAGATCTCTTACGCTATGTTAACAAAGGGCCAGAAGGCAAATTCTCCTAGAATGACGGTCTTTTGCGAAAAGAGGGCCAAAGAAGATTCACCTATCAGCCTTTGAAGGGTGTGTTGGAAAAACCAGAACATTCCGGCAGACTAGCTAAGTGGGCAATAGAGTTGAGCGAATTTGAAATCTCTTATGTGCCCAAGACAGCCATTAAAGCTCAGATCCTAGCAGATTTTCTAATTGACATGCCAGAGTACAGTTCTGATCGGGCAGAAAGGTCACCTTTGGCTTGGACCATCTACGTCGATGGTGCCTCAGGTAGAAGTTCTTCTAGAGCAGGAGTGGTTCTCATCAATCCAAACGGAGTCAAATTGGAGCAGGCCATCAAATTTTACTTTCCAGTAACCAATAATCAGGCCGAGTATGAATCTTTGCTAGCAGACTTGAGGCTCGCAAGGGAACTAGGAATCGATCATGTTTATATCAAAACTGATTCTCTAGTGATGGCGTCACAAGTCCTCGGTAACTTCGAAACAAGAGAGCCAATCTTGAAGAAATATCTAGCTCTTGTGAAGATAGAAGTCTGCAGGTTCAAGAGCTTTACCATCGAGCACATCCCCAGAACAGAAAATGAGGAGGCAGATTTTCTTTCCAAGTATGGGATGCTTTCAGGAGGAACAACTTCCGAGCTCTTCCGCCCGGCAGTGGTGGAAGGAGATCTGATGCAAGTAGACCAACGTGCCTCTTGGATGGACCCATTCATCCTCTATCTGTCAGCGGGAGATTATCATCATACAGCCAGAGATAAGAAAAAGTTCAGAATAAAAGCAGCTCATTACTTCCTAGTGGCGGGAGTCCTCTACAGAAAAACTTTCCTCTCTACCATGGCCCGGTGTGTTTCAGAAGAAGAAGCTTTCACTGTTTTGCAAGAGGTTCACTCAGGAGAGTGTGGAAGCCACTCGGGAGCAAGAACTCTTGAAAAACGAATCCTGCGGCAAGGATATTTCTGGCCCACTATGAAGAGAGACTCTGAGATCTATGCCAGAAAGTGTGTTCAGTGCCAGAAGTTTGCTCCACTTCAGCACCAAGCAGCTCAGTCCCTCAGATCGATTGCAACTCCTTGGCCCTTCGCAGTTTGGGGAATGGATCTCCTCGGTCCTTTTCCCATGGCAAGCAGTCAGCGACGTTTCATCATCGTAATGATCGACTACTTCAGCAAGTGGATCGAAGCCAAGGCATTGGCTAAGAGAACTACTCAGGTCGTCAGAAACTTCATTTGGGGGGAGATTGTCTGTCGGCATGGAATTCCAATGGCTATAATCACTGATAATGGGCCGCAATTCAACAACTCAGAGATGATAGACTTTTGCAGGCAGATTGGAACAGAGCTGTGGTTTGCATCGGTTCATCATCCTAGAAGCAACGACAAAGTAGAAGCAGCCAACAAGCAGATCCTCAATTTGCTCAAAAAGAAAGTACAGAATCTCAAGGGTAGCTGGGCTGATCAGCTTCCATCAGTCCTCTGGTCCCTTAGGACAACGCCATCATCTGCAACTGGGGAGACTCCATTCAAACTTTCTCACGGCTCAGAAGCACTTATTCTAGTTGAGTTTGAAGTCCCGTCACCCAGAGTTCTGCTTGCAAGAGAAGGCGTTGAGGCCTGGCTTGAGTTGAATAATAAAGAGATGAGGTTCAGCCTGGAACAAATCGAGGCCATCAGAGATCAAGTAGCCATAAGGCAGGAAGAGGTCAAAAGAAGGATGGCCCGCTACTTTGATCAGAACGCGAGGATCAAACATTTCCAAGTGGGAGATCTCGTTCTAAAGAAGATTGATGCTGCTGCAAGAGCTGGTTCAATTGGGAAGCTTAATCCAAATTGGGTCGGCGCTTCTGTTGTCAAAGAAGTGTTAAAGAGCGGCGCTTACCGCTTGCAGACATACGAAGGAGAGGATATACCACACACATGGAGCGGGGATGATCTCAAACGGTTCTATTCTTGAACCTCCTTTTTTCTACTTTGTGTATCCCCTTCAAGAGTTATTATGAATAAAAACTACTTGCTAACGCTTCTTCAAGTGTTGTCTATGTAATCATGACAGATGAGACGCTAAGAAAGATTCCAAAAACGGTTCTGCGCCTGAACTCCCTTTTCTTTCTTATGTTTGCTTTGCAAATACATTTTGTTAATCAAAGGATCCATACTGACACTTTTTCTAGTGTTTTCTCTCTCTCCCAAAGATCTATAACTGTTCCCTGATACCATGAGACATTGCCGAGTTTAGCAAGACCTCCCCTAGAGCTGTTGTCATTAGCGTAACACCACAAAGACCATGTGTTGCGAGGAGATTTCACACCGTGTAGTGGGAGCTTACAGGCTCTAGCGCGGTTGGATTCTGGACTTCGGATCCCGGCAAGTACCTGACCCCACCTCTGCATTATGGAGGGCTGGGTGGGGTAAAGCTCTACCATGCCGCCATAGGGATATCGTTACAACTTCGATGATCGCGTGAGGAAATTATGCCGTTCCGGCTCACCTGCCCGCGGGTCATCTTAGCTTGTAACCCTCGAACACTCCATGGTACCCTCAAGCAGTGCCTGCAGGAGACCCACAGCTTAGACTGTACTCCAGGCAAGAGGGCATGGAACCGTTCCGCCAAATGAGCATTTTGCTCTTCGCAGGGAATTATGTGCGGTCTGGTTTTCTCTATCCGCTCAGTCCGCCAGCTTGGGTTGATTTTATAGCATGTAGCCCGGTGAGGAAAGTATGCCGCTCCGGCTCACCTGCCCACCTGGTCGCAAGCTATAGGTCATTTCTTCTATTATGAGCGGAGTGGTTTTCTATGTCCACTCAGTCCGCCAGCTTGGGTTGATTTTATAGCATGTAGCCCGGTGAGGAAAGTATGCCGCCCCGGCTCACCTGCCCACCTGGTCGTAAGCTATAAATCACTTCTTGTATTATGATCGGTTTGGTTTTCTTTATCGCTATGGGTCATTTTTATCTTTGGCGGACTGGTCTTATCTATCCACGCAGTCCGCCAGTTTCCTTGGGATGATTTTATAGATTCTATCTTTGGCGGACTGGTTTTCTGTATCCACTCAGTCCGACAGTTTTCTTGAAACCATTAGCTATAAAAATCATTTCTATTATGAGCGGGTTGGTTTTCTGTATTCGCTCAGTTCGCTGAATGGTTTTCATATATTACAATTTGATAAGTTAAATAAAGAGAAATGCGGACTCTACTAGAACTCAATGACGTACCACTTGACATTGTTATCAGCTGGCTATTCTCGTCATTTTTTAATGCGAATGTTGAATGGGTTAATGAGTTGGATTCTCTCATCAGCAAGATTCGTTATAAATGATGTGTCGTGCGGACTGCAATTGAAACTCAACAGAGTCCCCCGGACAATTTCTTCTTATTCCGACGACGGACAATAATATTCTTTAATCAGCAAGATAAAAAGCTCACTTATTAGCGTGACGTGCGGACTGCTAAGTGTCGGTGCGGTGAGCGTGGAAAAAGAGCATTGCAGAAAGCACACATGCCAAAAATATCCTCTTTCTATTTCATCAAAAACTGTTTACATCATTCTATATGTTCGGCGGACTGCAATCTTGCGTCCGCCACTTTTACAAAAACCAAAAAAGATAAAAATACATTGATCAATCTGTAGTCCTTTGTTTATTTTCTGGAGGTGCAGGGCTGTCGCCAATAATGTCAACTTCTGGAGAATAGCCCCCCGAGCTACTCCCGCTGCAATCTGATCCTGTACTTGAGGCGGACCCGCTATGCGAGCTCCCGGTAGCAGAGGAGGATGCAGAGGTGTCGGACTCGGCAGACAGTTCCTCTACTCGCTGGCTCGATTCAGCATTGTCCGCTATTTCCTTGGCGCTTTGCTCTTCGCCTTGCCCTTCGTCTTCTTCTTCTTCTTCTTCTTCTTCTTCGCCTTCTTCTTCAATGATGTCCTTTCCTTTTTTAGCCCTCTCCATCGCCGCAACCTGCGGAGACAGCTTAGGGAAGATCTCCAAAAAAGGGACGCCATCCACTCCCTCCTTTATGAAGCCGTCGCGGACAAGTCGCTCAATGGCGACCTCGACGGTCTCCTTCACGAAAGGGAGCATGGAAGACTGAAAGTTGTTGTTTTCCAAGTCATAGGCGACCTGCGCAAACCAAAAGCAAACGTCAGACAGATTGCGGCGGATAGCAAATTAAGGCCGCTGCGAATTCAACTAACCCCAAGCTCTTCTCTTTGCTGAGCAACCCTTTTTCCCAGCCGCACATTCCTTTCCTTTAGCGCTTTATTATCATTTTGAAGTTGTTCGTTCTCCCTCAACAGGTCTCTGGCCAGGGTGGCAACATAGTGGTTTGTCACCACGCTGTTCGCAGCGGCCTGAGATTCTAGCAGAGGAAGGTCGGCGGCGGGCACCTTCTTAAGGTCGCTCAAGTTGCGCTTTCCATAAAGCGCGGAGATCGCAATATGGGCGTGGCGTGTTATCCGCGGACTCTTCCACGAAGGAAGCGCGGTGGAGAGGCGGACATGTTTGTTCTTGCTGTGTCAGTGGACCATAGGGTTCCCCCTAAGATCCTTCTGGCTGATGCCGAAGCCACTCATGGTGAAGCTTTTGGAGGAAGAGTAATCCGCCACGGGATCCCCTTCCTCCTTCCTCTTTCTTGCGACTACTTCTTTCTTTTCTTTCTGTGTAGGAATGAAGCCGTTAGGCGTCTGCGGCAAGTTGGCGGGTACCGCCAAGGTCGCTGCAAAAACAAATGGGTTAAAAACCAAGGTCGCAGCGGATACAAATGCTGAGTTCGCAAGCTACTTACTCTCTTCGGGCAGGACATCCACTAAGCTCGCGAGCAGCGGAATGTAATGCTCAATGTCAAGCCTGGCGTTGGCCAAGAACTCAACAATGGCGGACTCTAAGTCTTCCAGTTGCACACTTTTGAAGGCGGATTCCGCGCGCACCTGCGGATAGGTGTGCGCGAACCCTAGGTCGCCCTCAAAGATCAGGAACCTAGAGGTCCAGTTGTGGATCTTGTTGGGAAGGCCCACAACCTTCATTCCCCTGCAGTAGAAGTATTTGACCCCCTTGTAGGGGCGCCCTCCGGAAGCAGTAATGGAGCGGACAGAGAATATCTTGCGGAAGTCATTCATTGAAAAAGCAATCTTTTCAGATCGCAAATAAGAGACAAAGCTGCAGATCGCAGCGAGTGTATTCGGCGCAAGCTGGCCAAGCACCGTTCTATAGAGCTCAAAGATGGCGGCGAGTTCCCAGAGAAGCGGAAACTTGAATCCGCTGTCAAAATTGTCCACTGGGATGGCGATCTGGGTTGCAGTTGAGAAGTTTAATCTTTCTTGATGGGCGGGAAGGCGGACAAGGATATTCGAGTTCGCCATCTTCTTTTCGACAAAGGCGTCCAGGTCGGCCTCTGTCAATGTGCATTTCCAGTGATCAGCGGAGTGGAAGGCGATGACAGCATCAGTCCGCGCGGACACCATTTTGCAGGCCACAGGGTTCCTTTTACTTCAATTGTTTCCTGCATAAGAGAAAGCGGAAGGCACTATTTATAGCTAAAACGTCAGACAGCTTTTTGATCAGGCCGCATAAGCTCGCATATCCAATCCGCACAGTCCGCAAAAAATAAAAAGCACTGCCAAGCAATAACGCGGATAAAAACACAGATTCACATGCCAAGGAAAATTCAAAGCAAAAAGTTGTGGCCGACACAATTTGTTGTCCGCCCAGATTGCGCTTTTTCTCCCGGCAGGTCACAAGGAGCGGACACATTTTCAATTCGCCTAGTTCGCGGTATTTCCCACCTGCAGGTTAAAGATCGAGAAGCGGACACAGCATTAGTCCGCGCAATTCGCCACATCACAAGGATTAATCTACATAATTTGCGGATATATAATCTGAGTCCGCACAGATCGTAACAGAGTTAAGTTTACAACACAGCATTGATCGAAACACAATTATACAGATAAGTATACAATTAAGCAAATAAAAGCTCAAGGCATTGTCGACTCAGTGGTCCCTATTATCAGTCCGCGCCGGCCTTTCCGCCCTAACTCTGCATAAATGAGCTGCTTGATCGCTTATCTGAAGAATTTCGCTGTACACACGGCAGAGATGATGATGAATGACATTTATGGTCCGGTGCATATGAGCAGCTTCCCGATCTACCCGACTGAGGGGGACCATCGGCTCCGATCGCCGACAGAGTGGGGATCGAAGTTTAAAAATCGTAAGGCCCAAAAGGCGCGGTGGTCTAACTCTACGGGTAAATGACACGATTTTCCATAAACCAACTGATATGGCGTACAGCCGAGGGTGGTTTTGTACGCTGTTGGGTAGGCCCATAGAGCATCGTCTAATTTGGCTGACCAGTCTTTTCTAGATGTTGAAACAGTCTTTTCTAAAATTCTTTTTATTTCTCTATTCACTACTTCGACTTGTCCGTTAGTTTGGGGGTGGTAGGCAGTGGAAAGCTTATGAGTAACGCCATATTTAGTTAGGATTTTTGAAAATTGTGCGTTACAGAAATGGGAACCCCTATCACTAACGAAAGCGCGCGGCGTACCGAATCGAGAAAATAATTTTTTTAGGAAATTAACTACGACTCGGGCGTCGTTCGTAGGAAGAGCTTGGTCTTTGGCCCAACGTGAAACATAATCAACGGCAACTAATATGTACTTATTCCCGAAGCTAGAAGGAAAAGGGCCGACAAAATCAATCCCCCAGAGGTCGAAAACTTCGCACTCTAGGAAATAATTTTGTGGCATTTCATTTTTATTCGAAATATTCCCCGACCGTTGGCAACTATCACACCTACTCACAAAGGCATGCGCGTCTTTAAACAGGGTGGGCCAGTAAAAACCCGCGCTTAACACTTTGTGAGTGGTGCGAGCAGCTTGATAGTGCCCACCTATCGGTCCTTCATGCAATTGTTTAATAATATCTAATCCTTCATCAAAAGAAACACACCTCCTGATCACTTGGTCGGCAGAAATTCTGAAAAGATGCGGGTCCTCCCAAAAATAGTTTTTCAGCTCAGAAAAGAATTTCTTCTTTTGCTGAGATGAAAACTCTTTTGGGAGCACACGGACCACTAGATAGTTGGCGATGCGGGCAAACCAAGGAGAAGTAGATGTGTTAATTATGAACAGCTTCTCATTAGGGAAATAGTAATGAAAAGAATTTTCGTCTAATTGTTCTATAAACGGGTTGTCTAGGCGCGAAAGGTGGTCGGCGGCCAAGTTCTCGGCACCTCGCTTATCACGGATCTCTAAGTCAAACTCCTGGAGGAGTAAGACCCAGCGAATCAAGCGAGGCTTGGCATCCGTTTTAGAGAGAAGATATTTGAGGGCCGAGTGGTCCGTAAAAACAATAATTTTCGAAAGAGTAATATAAGGGCGAAATTTGTCAAAAGCGAATACTACAGTTAAGAGCTCCTTCTCGGTTGTGGTGTAATTTTCCTGTGCAGATGTGAGTGTTTTACTAGCGTAATAAATGGGGTGGAAGTTTTTGGAAATACGTTGACCTAGTACGGCTCCCACCGCATAACTACTCGCATCACACATTATTTCAAATGGAAGATCCCACACCGGAGCTATCATAATTGGGGCATTAACTAATTTTTCTTTTATTAAATTGAAGGTAGCTAGGCAGAGGTCATAAAAGATGAATGGGGCGTCTTTTTCTAAGAGATGGGTAAGGGGCTTGGTGATTTTGGAAAAGTCCTTTATGAAGCGGCGGTAGAAACCGGCATGACCCAGGAAACTTCTTATAGCTTTTATGTTCGTAGGTGGCGGCAGCTTCTCGATAACTTCTATTTTCGCAACGTCTACTTCAATACCCCTTTCAGAAATTTTATGTCCCAAAACTAACCCTTCCCTTAACATAAAATGACATTTTTCCCAATTTAAGGCAAGGTTAGTTTCTTCGCATCGCTCTAAGACTTTTTCAAGGTTCTCTAAGCAACTATCGAAGGAATTTCCGAAGACGGAGAAATCATCCATGAAAACTTCCATAATGCTTTCTACGTACTTGTCAAAGATGGCGAGCATACATCGTTGGAATGTAGCTGGCGCATTGCACAATCCAAACGACATTCTTCGGTAGGTGAAGGTGCCGAAGGGACAAGTAAACGTAGTTTTCTCCTGGTCCTCGGGGGAGATGGGGATTTGAAGATACCCCGAGAGGCCATCAAGAAAACAATAAAAGCTATGTCCAGAAAGTCATTCTAAAATCTGATCAATGAATGGCAAGGGAAAGTGATCCTTGCGGGTGGTGTCATTCAACTTACGGTATTCTATACACATTCGCCATCCGGTCACCGTCCGAGTCGGGATTAATTCATTATTTTCATTACTTACGACCGTTATCCCTCCCTTCTTTGGTACTACCTGTACTGGGCTAACCCACTTACTGTCGGATATAGGATAGATAATTCCTGCTTCTAACAATTTCATGACCTCGCCCTTAACTACGTCTTTCATGTTTGGGTTTATACGGCGCTGAGGTTGTATAGAGTTACGTGAATTATCTTCCATTAAGATTTTATGAGTACAGAAAGATGGGCTTATGCCCTTGATATCAGATATCTGCCAAGCAATAGCTTGGCAATGCTTTTGTAAAATTGAAAGAAGTTTATCCTTTTGTGCATCCGTGAGGTAGGCCGAAATTATGACAGGCAGCTTGGAGTCCTTTTCTAAGAAAGCGTATCGAAGGTGCTCTGGTAGTTCTTTCAGTTCCAAGGTAGGGGGGTCATCATACGAGGTTTTGGAAATTTGTTCTTTTTCAAAAACTATGTCCTCGTACACTTTTTTATATGTAAAATTAAAAGGGGTGTTGCTAGCGGCCATGGCGGCTTCGTGCAGCGATTCAGTTGGAAAAGTAGAAGAGGAACAGAAATCAAAAAATTCTTTTTCAAAATCAGAAAGGCGAGTGGAGGATTCTTCACTTAGGTGTATAGATTCAGTTGGAGGAGTAAGAGAGGAACAAAAATTGGAAAATTCTTCTTCAAAATCAGAGGTGTGAGAGAAGGATTCTTCACTTACGGTATCCATGAAAAAATAGGAGTCATCATTAGCTAGTGTGTTCTTCATCGAGGGGGTGATAGAGAAAGTTACCTCATTGTCGCCCACTCGAAGGAAGAGCTTACCATTGCTTATGTCAATGATAGCTCGGGAGGTGGCAAGGAAGGGTCGGCCAAGGATCAGGGGAACCTCGATGTCTTCTTCGATGTCCAAAATGACAAAGTCCATCGGGAAGATGAACTTGTCAACTTTAACTAGGACGTCCTCCACTATTCCTAACGGGTATTTGACTGATCTATCGGCGAGCTGGATACTCATGCGTGTGGGGTTGAGACTACCAATTCCTACCTTTTTAAACAACGAGAGGGGCATAAGATTAATACTCGCACCTAAGTCGGCTAAAGCGTGTTTGACAAAGAGATCACCAAAAACACACGGGATAGAGAAATTACACGGGTCACTGATTTTCTTCGGTAATCCGTTTGTCAAAACCGCCGAGCACTCGGTATTTAACGTGACATGAGAAAGGTTCTCTAACTTCTTCTTATTGGTTAGGAGGTCCTTAAGGTATTTTGCCTACTTAGGCATCTGGGATATGGCTTCGTGGAAAGGCAGATTTATGTGGATTTGTTTAAACATTTCTAAAAAACGGGTGTATTGATCATCCTGTCGTTGTTTATTAAGTTCAGAAGGGTATGGCGGGGATGGATTATTTTTAAAGGTGGGTGGTGGAGTGAGTTGTTTTTCTAAAATAGGAGTGATAATTTCTTCGGCAGAGGGTGGAATTTTTAAAATGGGAACGGAGCTTTGATTTTTTAAAGCGGAAGCGGAGATTGCCTCGGGCTCTTCACTTATCATACCGGGAACTTTCTTCCCACTCCGAAGAGTTATAGCTTTCGCTTGCTCTCTCGGGTTGGGCTCGGTATTGGAAGGAAGAGACCCTACGGGTCGCTCAGAAATCATTTTAGCGAGCTGTCCTACCTGATTTTCTAAATTTTTATCACTTCCGGTTAAGGTTCTAATCGTAGCGTCATTAGCATTCATGTATTTTGAAAACATTTCCTCCAAATTTGGAGGTTTTGGAAAACTTTGAGGAGGTGGTGGTGGAGAAAAATCACTTTGCGCTGGCGGGCGCACAACATTCGATGGATTGCTCCACGAAAAATTCGGATGATTTCTTAACGCAGGATTATAACTATTCGGAAAATTAAAACCAGTAGGATGATAATTCACAGCAGAAAAATTATTAAAAGCAGTTCTAGGCATATTATTTACATAATCCAAATGTTCGGCGGGAGGAGTTGCAGATTCCCATACCTGAGGGGCGGAGGCAGCAGTCATCTCCGTAATTTTTTTGCTTAATATTTAAACTTGCAGTGCGAGTTGGGAGACGTTGTCCACTTCAAAGAGACCTGCAGGTTTGTTTGGGCGGGACCTAGGCACATTCCACTGGTAAGTGTTCATGGCCATGTCTTCAAACAGCTCAAGAGCTGCTTCCGGGGTCTTATGGTTTAAAGTACCGCCAGAAGCTGCGTTTATCATTTGCTTTGTGCTTTGATTTAGCCCATTATAGAACGTCTGCACCTGCAACCATACAGGCAGAGCGTGATGTGGGCATCATCTTAATAATTCTTTAAATCTTTCCCAGGTTTCGTAAAGGGTCTCAGAGTCTATTTGTCCAAAGGCAGAAATGTCATTCCTAAGTTTTGCAGTTTTAGCTGGCGGAAAATACTTGGCCAAAAATTTTTCAGTTAATTGCGTCCAAGTAGTTATGCTATTTTTAGGAAGGTTGTTCAGCCACTGCTTAGCCTTAATTCTAAGAGAGAAAGGAAATAATCTTAGCCTAATAGCATCATTTGTGACACCATTTATCTTGAAGGTGTCACAAATATCAAGAAAGCTGGCTATGTGTGCGTTCGGGTCTTCATCTTGAAGCCCGTCAAATTGCACATACTGCTGCACCATTTGAATTATGCTAGGCTTCAGTTCGAAATTATTATTATTTATTGCAGGGCGAACTATACTAGATTCTGTACCCTCGTGATTCGGTCGTGCATAATAGGACATAGGCCTTTGCACGGCTTCCTCCATGTTGGGTTCTGCCATTCTTAAGGTAGAAAATGACTCGGAATCCTCAACCGGCACTTGGGTAGTAGGGGCTTGAAATCGCGATCTTCTCCTAAGTGTACGCTCAATTTCGTGGTCCAGGTCCAAAGTAACCGACGGACTTCCGCGGGTCATACACTAGAAGAAGAGAGGAGAAGAAAGACTAGAAATTAAAAGAGCTAATGAAGTTCGAAAATTTTTTTGTTTGAAATAGAATTTTTTATGTTTTAACTCCCGAACTTCCCAAGGGCTACCCGGTGAAGGGTTCGCAAGGTACTAGACAAGATAGTGGCATTTAGAGCCACTTTGCCCTTTTCGAGAGAGTTAGGTGGTGTAGAAAAATTTGTGATGTGGGTTTCTATTAAGTAGGCGGTAATTAAAATCCAGCCATTTAACTCCGAGCGAGTAGGCGGAAAATACAAGCTACACTCACGCACTCGACAGAAAATTAAAACACACCGACTCTACAGAAAGTAAACACACTCTACTGAAATAAAGCCTGCCAATTAACTCAAGTGAGTAGGCGGAAAAACTAAAAATATGCACACTCTACTGAAATAAAGCCTGCCATTTAACTCAAGTGAGTAGGCGGAAAAATTAAAAATACGCACACTTGCTTGAACACAATCCAGCCATTTAACTCAAGTGAGTAGGCAGAAAAATTTTAAGAAGGAGGGTGAGAAAGATAAGTGATAAAATTAATATATTCGTGTTTTCAATTTATCAACGAGCGTTGCTTCCCCGACAACGGCGCCAAAAACATGATTGTCTCTTAGATATCTGCAAGGAGAAAATAACCAAACTAACAATTCAACAAGGCAAGTATACCTATCGAAATGCAGCTAGGGGACACAAGTGTCGTATTGAAATCCGGGAACAGTTGAGTAAGCTTACTCACACGAAATCTATTATTTTATCGACGGAAAAATTAAGTTTTTTAGAAGAAAGCTAAACGTACTAAAGGAAGAGAACTACTTGCAATGAAAGAGAGCTACTTGCATGAAAAGATAAAGAGAGCTAAAAGAGCGATTAAAATTAAGCTTAATAACGATGAGGGGAAAAATGCACTCGATCAGAAATCACCTCGGCAAGAGTGGTTAGAAAAATACGATAAATAAACCTAAGCTAATTAGGGTAAAGGTCCTTGACCGTGGAGGTTCCATGAATATTGACACGCTTCTCTCGAAGGCCGTGCCTAACTGAGTTTAGGAAGGTCCGACCGACTCTCGCCTAAATCGGAGGCCTAAAACTCGCTTTACGCGGTGAACCCCGCTATTGGATTTTACTCCAATCTGGGAGATTTGAACGTCTGCCTCTCTCGAGGGGTGCGAACAACTCCCTTTACTCTTGAGTGCTCATTTCAAACTTTCGGTCTCTCGGCTAGCCTAGAATGAAAGCAAAGGTGGAGAGTATATATCGATGATAAACCTCCAACCCGTGATAAATCAAGAGTAATTCAAAGCTAATCCCTAAAAAGAAAAGGTAAGATTCAAAGCATCATAACGTAATCACTCGAACCTCGGATCATCAAGATCGAGTACATGGAGGATTAGTTAATCATGGTGAGGTGGAAGAGGGGGGATGAGTAGAAGAAGAATAATGAAAACAGAGCAGAAACGAAAAAGAAAACAACACTTTTTATTAATGGAAATAGGGATCTTACAGCTTGAAAACCAGAGATTACAAGTGCATGGAAAGGTAAACTACACTATCATTAACATTATACTACAGAACGAAGCTAGGAACTAATACAGGGAAAGCATAAAGCTAGAGCTAAGAACTAAAAATGGAGAGACATGCTTAAAAATTTTCAAAAATACAAATGGCAGAACCTCCTCTCTCAATCCAAAAAGTGTCCCTGAACCCTTAGAGTTGGGCTCTATTTATAGAATTTTTCGGGTCGGGTCACGCCCCCCTATCACGCCCAGGTCGGGCATGACCCTGGGGCGTGACACATTCGGCGCGACTTTTTCGGGCTGGAATTTAATTCTGACGAAGTAGTTGAGGTACACGCCCACAAGTCACGCCCTGGTAGGGCGTGTACCTGGGGCGTGTTATTTGCGGCGTGAATTTGTTGAGCTGAAATTGAATGCTGGAGGTGACAGGCGGAATTGCTGAAGTACACGCCCATATGTCACTCCCGGGTCAGGCGTTACCCTGGGGCATGACACTTTCAGTGCGACGGTGGAGCGGGAAAAACGAGCGCGCTGCGGCGATTCCTCGGAACCTGGGGACACGCCTCTAGAACACGCCCGTGTCGGATGTGACACGGGCATGACAGAGGGCGTGTACACTAAGTTTCCATGGAATGCAGTTTCGGACCAATTGCTTCATTCCTCTGGGTTACACGCCCTAGGTACACGACCTGGCAGGGCATGACCTTGGGGCGTGTCACAGCAAAATTCGGCTGAAAGCCGTGAAATCCTGCAAAAAGCAGAAAAAATGCATTAGCGACAAAAATATATACAAAGGGGAATCAAAATAAGTACTTAACAAGACATGATTTGCTTTAAAACCCCGAAAATATCCTAATAAAATTGACTGCAAACTGTATTATCATTTCTCTCCATTCGACGTGATTCTGATGGATCCAGTGACGAGCGATCCAAGTTTTGGAGAATATAAATCTTCGAGGGGGTAACGAAAATTTCTACTCTCTTTGAGTGATTATAATTTCCCTCTAGATAATTTCTGTGATGGAATACATTAGCATTAATTCTTTATAGCATTGAATTAGTCGTGATTTTCATCGATCAAAAATGTTGTCTATCTTGATTTGTTTAATTTCGAGAGAATTGGCAAACCTCGTTTTATTTTTGTTGGGAGAGATCTACAGTTTCTGAATTATAATTTTTGGTGGATCTCTTTTAGTACAACAACCACTCGATAGAACCGGGTGGGTCCTTTTAGCCTGAGAGAATATCGACCTATAGCCTTTGTTCGATCTTAAATGGTTTGGCTCTCCGTACGTTAGCATTTAATTGATAAAATTGAATAACGTGTGTACTGCCCTGAAAGTTTGTGCGAAAATAAAATTTGGGCGTCGAGAGGAATTTGAGTTTTCCTGTAATATCTGTGTCCGCGTACAAGCCTACAAGCCTACATCACCAGACATTCAGTGTGTCGGGACCACACAGCCAGGCGTTGAGTGCGTCGAGACCACACTGCGAGGCATTGAGTGCATCATGACCATACTGCCAGGCATTGAGTGTGTTGAGTCCTCTCAACTAGGCGTTGAGTGCGTCGAGACCACACGACTCTTTGTCGAGTCAAGTGTTGATTCATCGAGTGCTGGCATTGAGTGAGTTGAGACCACTCGACGCTTCATCGAGTCAAGTGTTGATTCGTCAAGTGTTGGCATTGAGTTCGTTGAGACCATTCGATTCTTTGTAGAGTCAAGTGTTGATTCGTTGAGTGCTGGCGTTAAGTGGGTTGAGTCCACCTGATGCTTAGTTGAGTCAAGTGTTGAATCATCGAGATAACTTCCCAGTGTTACGGGTCTGCCAAAAGCGACGTCTTTCTATAATTTTTTCCCTTGGGTATAAATAAAAGACGTCTTCGGGTTTTATTCAAGTAAGTCGAGTGCAACAGTATCCTAAGAGGAAAAAGGGCAACAGAAGACATTTCCAAAAGTCCCGATCCTACCGCCATCGCTCAGCCCGTTTGCTGCGCCCGTCACCGCTGCCTCTTCTAGAGAAAATCTAGCAGTCTGTGAAGATGCAGAGTGCTTTCCTCCAACCTAGATCTTGTGTGGCAAGATTCTAAACATTCTCCCATTTGTGTGGATCACCTGTAGAGACGTGGACACAATTCTGCACTCGGAACACCAGTCATTAGTGTTTGTCAAATTTCTTGAAGCATCTCGGTTGAGTGGTGACTCAATGGCGCAAAGGTAAATTTTATTTACAACAACTTTACTTCTTGATCAATGTTCATCGCAAGATCTATTTCTTTTGGGGTTTCTTGTTTTCCTTATTCTGCTGCGCACAAGTGTTGTGATATACAGAAAAATCCAAAAGTGCTATCAGAGGGAGGATCATCGATGATCATTATTTGAGAAGTTACTAAATCTTTTATGTTTAGATCTCGAAATTTTGAAGTGTTCTAAATGCCCAAATCTATTATTGAAACCCCACTAATAACACATGTGATTTCATTATGATATCCTTGTTTCCCCTTAACAGTTACCGTCACTCTTGTTGGTTTGTAAAACCAAGTGTGTTAGATTTTGAATCTCACATAGAGAGAAAATCTTGTCTATTGTGTAAATGGAGTTAGTGTTGCTCGTATCCAATGTATGTAAAGTTGAAGATTTAGAAGGGTTCTAGATGTTCAAATTTAGCCCAGTTCGTCAAATGTTGATGATTTTGCTTGCGCACATCTAGGATGTATTTCGATTGTGTATGCTATAAATTTTTCTTGTGGATGTGCACATTGGTTAATTGTTAACCATGATTAAGTGTATATCAATTATATTAAAAGTCCCTTATACAATACTAAGTTTTCAGATGTCTTCTTATGGATGACACTCTTCCTGCCTCGATCGATGTAGTGTGGGCTTGCTAAAGCAAGGTGCATTAATCTATCTTGGTAAGGGTGCGAGAGGATAATTGTGATATCCCACAATCGACATCAAGTCAAACTTAATTGGGTGACCTCAAAAGTTGACTGCCTAGAGGCATAGGATTGGCATTTGCCATATGATTGATGCTAATAAAGAGTTATTCATCAGCCATACAAAAGTTGCATAACGATGCAATCTGTTGGATCCCTAGTTGGATTTGGGTTAGGTTCACTAAACTAGGATCATTTGACCCAACATGTATAACCAGGGTCATGTCTGTATCCTAGAGTCTAAGACATGTCCTTAGAATCAATACTACATGGACCAGCCATCAATAGACTGCAGAAGACTCAAGACTTAGAGAAATTTCAAAGACTCAGGAAAATGAATTCAACATTAGTCGAATTCAGCTCGACGAAAGTCGTGCTCAGCTCGACAAACTTAGAGACAATTCTCTGAGCTGAGCTCGATGAACTTGGTTTTCAGGTCGATGATTTCCAGATACTATACTTCAACATTCCAAGTCCAGAATTCCTTTCTCTGAACTCCAGTCGACGAAGTTAGAATATCAGCTCGACGAATTTAGTTCCCAGGTAGACGATTTTTGGATGCTCTACTTCAACATTCTAGTCAAGAAACATCTCAATATTCTAAGTCCAAAAACTGAACTCCAGTCGATGAACTTACATTCTCAGCTCGATGATCTTGATACACAGAATTTGCAAGGTTCTGGAGAAAGCAGTTATCTTTTCTTAGTTCGACGATCTTGGATCTCAGCTCGACAAACAACTATTATCTGGTCGACGAACATAACTTCTCAGCTCAACGAACTCTGTACCCAGGTCGGCGTATTCTGTTCTCTGCTCGACGACTTCTATGCAGATCTAGACTTGGATATTTTCCCTCCATCTGTCCTCATTGTCTTGCAATAATTCCTGAGTAATCAATGCTTGACATTCTCTGAATATTACCGTTAGACGCAGCATTGATTATGGCCTTCATCAGGATTATTACTTGCCGATTTTCAATGGGACAGTTGGGGAAATCAATCAATGCAGACATTCTCTAGGCCGTCAGTAATAAATGCTGGAAAGAAATTCAAAATTCAGAAGGAAAACTTCATGGAAAATATAAAAGGATTTTTCTTCTTCCCTCTCGACAGAAGTAACAGATAGAGAAATAGACATACACAGATAGAGATCAAGGATTTTGAAAGAGAGCAAGCAATACTCAGGGCAATACAACAGTTAAGAAACTAGAAGCACTAGATAAGTGAAATAACAGCAAGTTGAAGAAGAAGAAAAACATCCATTCAAATCAAGATTCTTTTTCATTCTTCACTCCAGGCTTCTTCAAGGACAAAAAACCTTCATCAGTCAAGAAGTTCCTGGAGCTCTTCTGGTCAAAGAAAATCATTTAAGACCTACTCACCCTGCAACAAAGCTCCAACCTTCCTGAACAAATCAATATCTCAGGGGGAGCTTTGTTAACATCAAAGATCCACTAATCTCTCTCAATTGTATTTGAGAAAGAGAAGAAAATATCACTCTCTCATCCCCCCACTGTAAAAAGGGTTCTTTAACTCCCTTCAAAAGTTATTACTGATTGCAAGTCACCTGATCAAAAGACTTGAGACTGGATTTTGAGCACCTAATCAAAAGCTCATTGGTGGCAGTCACCTGATCAAAAACCTGAGTGGATTCCTACCAGGGTTGTAGAAGAGTGGATGTACCCAGGTTGGGGAACCACTATAAAATTCTTGTGTTGTCTGGTTGCCATCTTTTTCTTTTGTTCTTATTGTGGCTGTGCTAGTTAGGTTTGCTGTGTCTGTGATTAATTAGCTTGTATTTTGTTGTGGCTGTGGTAGATTATTTTATCTTAGGACTGTTCTTTACTTACAGCATAGTTTGGTATCAAATAGCTTCCTAACTCAGCTGTTTTTATTAAACAGCAAAAAGTGTTAAAGTTCTAGAGATATTCTATTCACCCCCCCCCCCCTCTAGAGTGTATCAGGTCTAACCCTAACTTTCAATTGGTATCAGAGTAAGGTTCCTTTGGTTGTACAAGCTAACCCTTGAAACAAAAGATCCTTTGTTAGATTTGATTTTTTATTAGGATTATATTCACAGCATGACACAGAACAAAGATTATGCAAGCACCAAAGCTCCAGTGTGCAACCTAAATAAGTTTGCCATCTAGAAGGCAAGAATAAAACTTTATATGAATTCTATTGATGAGGACATCTACAATTCTATCTTGACAGGTCCTCCTCAACCATCTACCTCTACAGCAACTTCCAGCACTCATGTAGTTCCACCACCTGAGTGGACTAATTCTCAGAAGAAAGCCAAGGTTGCTGATGCTAAAGCCATGAACAATCTGGCCCAAACAATGCCTGATGACATTTTCTAGAAGGTGGCTGAATGCACTTCAGCCAAGGCCATTTGGGACTCTCTCAACCAAGTGGTGGTTGGCTCTGCTAATGAGAGAAAAGACAGAAGATCAAATCTCATATCCCAGAATGAGAACTTCAAAAAGGAGGAAGCAGAATCTGTTGCTGACATGTATAACAGACTGAGCTCAATGATCAATGAGCTGAAGACTTTGGATAAGGACATCACCCTTACTGAAGTAAATGATAAAATCCTCATGTGCATCCCAAGATCATGGGATTCAAGGATCTGGCCAATCAAGAAGGCCAGGAGCTTAAATGAGATTTCCATAGAATCTCTATTAGGAATGCTCAAGTCTTATGAGCAGCTCATAAAGTCCAGAGAAGCTGCTGAACAAAGAACTCCTCCACCAACAAGAAAGGAGCACAACCTGGCATTCAAGGCTGCTGATGAGACAAAAGCTTCAACAATAAATGAAGAGCTAATGAGTCTATTTGCCAAAAGATTTTACAAAATGGCAAGGAAAGACTTCAGAAGAAAATCATCCACGCAGGATGATAAGCCAAGGTATGACAAAACCCCTACTAAAGAGGTAGTATGCTTTGGCTGCAGGAAACCTGGACACTTCATCTCAAAGTGTCCAAAAAATCAAAAGAAAGAGAGAAGAAGAGAGAAGGACTCCAGAAGACAGCAAAGAAGCGACCTTGCTCCAGCAAATACAAAAAGAAGGAGAAGGGTTTTATAGCTGAAAACTGGAGTGATACTAAAGATGAATCCACATCTTCTAGTTCCAGTGAAGAGGATGAAGAGGCAAGGGCCAAATAAATCTGCCTCATGGCCATTGATTCTTCCAGAAGTCAATCAGATGAAGAAGAATCTGAAAATGAAGGAACTTCAGAATCAGAAGCTGATCAGGTACTTTCAACTTTTGATTATAGTTCTAATACTTTCAAAACTGCGTTTAAAATCTTGTGTATTGATTTAATCAACTCTGAAAAGGAAATCAAAACTCTTTGAGAAAAATTATCTAATCAGGAAAATATGATTTCTTAAAATAGTAAGTTGAAAGAAGAACTAATTCTCGCTAATGAACAAATAAATTCTTTAAAAATAGAGCTATGTAAGGCCAAACAACTTGAGGAATCTCTCAATGGGAGAAGCCTCAAGCTGATGGACATCACAAGCACAGTCAATCCAGACTGAATGGCAAACTGGGCTTGGGTGCATCATCAAGTTTACACCCCCCTCCCATTCTCAAGAAGAACATATTATCAACCCCTATTAGGTTTGTGTCAGCTAAGGATAAAGAGGTAATGAACAACAAACAAAACACATAAGTATTACCTAACTTTAAAAATCACAAAAATAGAAACCAGAAAACCTTAGATAAAAACAAATTTCAGCAGATTTCGTCGAACTCTGATTGATGAGATGTGGCCAGTTCATCGAACTCAAGTTGACGAACTCTGAACGCAAAACTATATAATAATTATTCATCTTACTGCGATCGACGAACTGTATATGGTTCGTCGAGCATAGATCGACGAACTTGGGGCACAGAAAATTAATATGTTCATTCTCTGAGTAGAGATCGAGGATCACATCCCATTTCGTATAACTCTGGTCAACGAACTCACAAATTTTCGTCGATCCCAGATAGACTTAATAAAAGTCATACTTATAACAGCAAATCAAATCAAACTAGGAAACCTTTTAATCCACTTGCTGATTGGATAATTCCTCCTAGAAAATATCACCCCTTAGGCTATAAATCACAACATGAATTTTCAATAATATCTAGTTTTTCTTATCAACAATATAAAGGACCCAAGGTAACCTGAGTCAAGAACAACAAACTGTTTTCATTGCAGGAAAAGGGTTGTCCAGCTGTTAATCAAAAATGGTACCTGGATAGTGGATGCTCCAAGTATATGACTGATAGCAAGGACAACTTAATCAACTACAAGTCCAAGATAGGACCAAAGGTGATCTTTGGTGATTCAAATTGGGGCCAGTATGAAGGCTTTGGATAAGTAAAGATTGGAGCAGTCACTTTCAAGGAGGTGACCTATGTAAGTGGACTCAAGCATAACCTCATCTCCATAAGTCAACTATGTGATAAAGGTTATCAGGTACACTTTAACTCAACATCTTGTATTATTTCTAATAAATAAAAACAAACTGTTTTAATTGGAAATAGACAAGGTAACATATACATAGTAGATTTTCATCCTGCACCTTCAGATATCTGTTTACTTAAAATAGTTAGCAATCAAAATGAACTATGACATAAAAGACTAGGATATGTAAATATGAAAAACATTGATAGGCTATCTAAAGACAGACTTGTAAGAGGTTTACCTTCTAGTCCCTACAAGAAGGAAGGCCTCTACAAGGCTTGTCAACTAGGCAAGCAAACTAAATCTAGCTTCAAATCAGTAAATAAGAGTGATTCACCTAAGATCTTGTACTTGCTACACATGGACCTTTTTGGGCAGATAGCTGTACAAAGCCTAGGAGGGAAATCCTATACTCTAGTCATTGTAGATGACTTCTCAAGATTCACTTGGGTGTTCTTTATGAGATCTAAGTCAGATACATTCAAAGTTCTTACAGATTTTCTCAAGACCATACAGATTGAGTACTCTACTCATGTTGCATTGATCAGGAGTAATCACGGTACAGAGTTTGAGTCTCTTCTTACACATGAGTTCTGTGAGAAGGAAGGTATCAAGCACTGCTTCTCAGCTCCTAGAACTCCTCAATAAAATGGTGTAGCTGAAAGAAAGAATAGAAACCTAATTAAATCTGCAGGCACATTACTTGTAGATGCTTACATGCCCCTATCCTTTTGGGTATAGGCTATAAGCACAACAAACTATGTACTGAACAGAAGTCTAATACATAAACTTAATAATAGGACTCCCAATGAATTGCTTAAAGGGAAGAAACCTAAAATTATTTATTTTAAAATATTTGGTTGCACATGTTATATACCTAATAATAACAAAAAATATAATAGAAAGTTTGAAGTTATGGCTGAAGAGGGAATTTTTCTAGGATATTCCCAAGTAAGCAAAGCTTATTGGGTGTTTAACAAATCTTCTTTAAAAATTGAGGAATCAATACATGTAACTTTTGATGAAGCTAACTTGTCTTATAAGGAGAAAGAAATTTCTACCTATAGCACCTTGCAGGTACCTCACTTGTGTGAGAAATTGGGAGAGTTAAACATTCCACAAGAGGTTACATCACCTCCTCCACAAGATGAAGAAGACAATGAAGAAGAACTATTGGAAGAGGCTGAACTTCATTCAACAACAAGCATTATTCTACAAGAGGAATTTAATCGAAATGTTGTTGCTGAAACAACTCCGCCCACTGATCTTGTCAAACTAAAGGATCACCCTAGATCTCAAGTGATTGGAGACATAACAGTAGTTGTACAGGCAAGGCATCAACTCAACCAAGATGTGATGCATGCCTGCTTCCTCTCTCAAGTTAAACCTCAATCCATAAAAGATGCTGAGCAAGATCCCCACTGGATCATGGCAATACAAGAGGAACTCAACCAATTTAAGAGATGTAGAGTTTGAGATTTAGTTCCAAGACCCAAAGACTACCCAGTCATTGGAACTAAATGGGTATATAGAAACAAACTAGATGCCCATGGTGTAATTGTGAGGAATAAGGCTAGGCTTGTTGCCCAAGGTTATAGGAAAGAAGAAGGAATAGACTATGCCCAAAACTTTGCACTAGTTACAAGGTTAGAAACATTCAGAATATTTCTTGCTTATGCTGGCTACAAGAAATTCAAAGTCTATCAAATGGATGTCAAGAGTGCCTTCCTGAATGGAGTACTTAAAGAAGAGTTTTATCTTGAACAACCTCCAGGTTTTATCTCTACAACCCATCCTTCATATGTTTTTAAAATGCATAAATCTCTTTATGGTCTAAAGCAAGCTCCAAGAGCATGCTATGAGACCCTAGCTAGCTTTCTGTTAGAGCATAAATTCACTAGAGGCATTGTAGATAAAACATTGTTCACTAGAGACCATAAGGATCAAACTTTGTTAGTACAAATATATGTAGATGACATTATATTTGTAACGTCCCCAATTGCACTAGGCCCCCATGCATATCTTTTGAGTCAGGAGAGCTAACTGGGGTTCAGGGGAGTGCTAACAACTGGGCAGCACTTGTGGGCAGTGCAGAAATCAGTGCAGACAAGGACACGGGTAGAGACACGGGCGTGTCCCTACCCGTGTGTGTGAGCACGTCTCTCGAGTCAAGGACTCGAGTGTGTCCAGAGAAGGACACGGGTAGTGACACGGGCATGTCACAACCCGTGTGAATGTGACATGGGTAGGGACACGGGCGTGTCCCTACCCATGTGATTGCGTGTGCGTCGAGTTGACTCGACACAGTGTGTCGAGATCGTCGAACTGCGTGTCGAGATCGACGAGTTATATGACACGAGTAGAGACACGGGTGTGTCCCTACCCGTGTGTAATTGTGTCGAGTTGACCTCGTTGAGGCGTGTCGAGATCGACGTACTGCGTGTCGACATCGACGAATTATATGACACGGGTAGCAACACGGGCATGTCCCTACCCGTGTGGCATTGTGTCGAGCTGAACTCGACGAGATGTTTCGAGATCGACGAATTATATGAAACGGGTAGAGACACGGGCGTGTCCCTACCCGTGTGTCAGTGTGTCGAGTTAAGCTCGACATAGCATGTCGAGATCGGCGATCGTGGTGTCGAGATCGACGAATTTCTGCCGTTCGACGATTTTGGTTGAGTTCGACGAATCCTCGAGTAGTTGATAGGGTTCACGCCCGGTGTCACGGGCGTGACCATGGGCGTGACCGGGGCGTGTTCTCCGGTCGACAATTTTGATCGAGATCGACGAAGTGTGTTGAGATCGACGGAATGAATGACACGGGTAGAGACACAGGCGTGTGTGTCCCAACCCATATGTCATTGTGTCGGGTTGAGTTCGTCGAAATGTATCTAGAGAAGGACATGGCCAGGGAACATGGCCATTTCATGTGGATACGGGTCGAGACATGGGTGTATCCCTACCCGTGTCGAGTGTTGAACCGACACTAAAAACCGTCGTAACGCTTCGGCAGAACAGGACACGGGTAAGGACACGGGCGTGTCCCTACCCGTGTCACTTTTCATATATAAGGGCTTAGAAAACCCTAGCAGTTTCACTTCTTTTTCCAGCCCGATTTTCTAAGAAAACTTCTGTAGAAAGAGAACTGCAGGAGCAAGTTCTAGGGAGGGAAAATCCGCCAACGCCGCGAAGGAGAAGATGCCGCCAAGGAGAATTACGAGATCCATGGCCGGAAATAGTGGTACTGCTGGAACCGAGGTGAGTTTCCTACCCTCTCCCTTGGTGCTAGATCTGTAGATATATAGGCGAGATGTCGACTCGGTGGAGTCTTGACTTGTGAGAAAATGTTTTTCTCGAGGATGAGGCCGATCTAGGGCTTGTGCCCTTGGTTAGTGGTGTCTTCAACCTCTCTGATATTCTATGTGGAGATGGGGGACGGTTTCGTGAAGAGTAAATTCCTCATGAGGGTGAATAAGGGTGGATGAAATTTCTGGAGGAGATTTGAGAGGATCGACTTGAGGAGGAAGATGAACCGATGTCGTTCGTTCCGCCTCAAGATGGGTGCTGAATCTGTATTCTGCGCGCAGCGATCCTCTAGGCCATTTTCATGACGGATGTGGCCAGATTTGGGCTTTAGACTAAACAAGAAAGTTGAAGCCCTTGCAAATACCTTTCCAACGAGTGGCTGCACGACCTCAGGCAATGTCTATAGCAACGGGAAAGTCAGAACGAAAATGGTGTTCAATAAAACCTGCATGCAGAAATTGTGTTATGTACGCAGCGGACCTCAAAGCTGGTTTCTAATAGGATACAATCAAATTTGGGTTGAGGTCTGAATACGAAAGTTGTATCCCATGGAAAGACCTTTCCATCAAGGGGTTACACATCTTCACCGGATTCCTCTAGCTTCGGGAATCTCCGGTCGAATTTGCTGCCAAGGTTTACTCTGCACCTAAATTCTGGGCTTACATAATATGGATTTGGATTCGGTGGAATTAAAATTGCAAGTTACTTTGGCTTGGATGAACTCTTTTATGATTAATAATTTTTGTTGCATGATTGATGGAGTTTATTAATCAGATTTCATATAATCCAATTGTGAAGCAAGCTTACTTAAACGAATTGACTTGATAGAAATTGATAGATGGTTATTTATGCGCTTAATGTTTATAATATATTATTATCCTTTGGAAAGATTGATGGATTTTTATACGCGCATCATGTTTATAATATGTTTGTACTTTTGGAAAGATTGATAGATCTTTATATGCACATCATGTTTATATTATGTTGTCATCATTTGGAAAGTCATGTAGAAGAATAAATTATGGCCATGAGTATGTTTGATTAATGGAATGAGTTTAGCAGTCCAATACTTAGAGCGTCGTCTCCCTACGAGTAGTATTATGAGAGGATGTGAGTGCGGTGTTGACCGTCACTTGTTTGGTTTTTGTTGAGATAAGGTATGGATGGATGGTTGGGCTGTGTCCTCATGCTTACTTCCAAGGCCCCTTCCAAGTTATGGCGAGGAGGCATTTGCATGTGGTTTGAGTCGACACGCGGTGTCGTAATCCTGGGTTAAGGATAGTGTGGCAGGTATACGGGCTCTCCGATCGTCACACTGACGGGAGTTGACAGTTAGACTTTATGCGGTTGTGCTGTGTCCTCAGTGTTCACGTCCCGGGGCCCCTTCCGTGCCAAGTGAACGATTGGGCTGTGTCATCGTGCTTACTTCCGAGGCCCCTTCCGGGTCACACAAGGCCAGTTCGGGCTGTGTTCTTGGTGCAAATCTACCCAAGACCCCGCTGGGCCATAGTACGTATGGGCTCCGCTGTTGTGTTCTTAGTGTTGAGGCGTACGGAGACCTAGGTGAAGTAGTGTGGATACCCGCCTAGTAGTAGAAGTGCCTGTTCTACTGTCATCACCTAGCCACGACGGCTGATGCCTGAGAGGTTAGCTAGCTTCTCGAAAAGTGGGAACAACAGTCTGTGTCGACATAACAATTGCATGTGTGTGATCATGGGTGAGTCATTTCATAGCATACATAGCATTTCATAACATTACACAACAAGATCCTCATCGTATAGGTTTGTAAGTTCACTCTTATACGATGAGTTACCTTTATGTAACCTGATCCTTAACTTATAAGCTTGTATGGGCATTCTTGTAAGTTAAGTTACTTTCCTACTGTTACTTATACTTGTTAGTTTGCTATAGCTCTTAAATATCTGCTAGATTATGATACTGTTACTCTTCACTATTTCCACCTTCGTGTACTTCTTTACTTGCATATATATTACTCTTGTTCCTTCTCTTTGCCCGGTGTCGAGCAGTCGCTTGGGGAGCGGATGTGAAGCTACTTAGTCGTTTCGACTAACGGTTGCTACGTCTTCCTTTTTAGGAGGTCACGCCACAGGTAGAGCAACCGCAGGCTACACAGCAGGACAACCAGGTCAGGATGATAGTGCCAGAAGTGACAGTGCTGTTGATACCGTCGGTCACAGATGTGAGTGTTGAGAGGTTTTGATGTAGCCCCTTTTTGGGCAATTTCTATAGCTGTACTCTGATATGTAGAAGCATGTTTTAGCTTCTCTCTTTTGTGGTACTGATTTGGACATTATTATTTAGTGTGGATTTGACTTCTCTTGCTTATATTTTGGTTGGGTTGGCATGTGATATTGATATTGGTTGTCGCCGGCGGAATAGGAGTCTTGTGGTACAGGTTAGCTCGTGCGCTATTACTACCGCAAGGCGACTGTTCCGGGCATAAGACCCCCTTCGTGCCGTATTTTGGGATCCGGGAGGGGGGGTCTTACAAATAGTATCAGTTTGCCATGATCCTCAACTAAAGAAGTCTTTCAACAACGGAACCACCCCCGTTCGATTAGTCAGTTTGCAGACAAACTGACTTAGCGGAAGTAGTGGTGTGCCCATATGTAATTCACACTAGGCATGTCCAACTTTGACCCTACAACTAGCCAACCTGACCTTAGGTACATACCTTTATACGTCGATCTTCCAAGTTTCGATGACCTCAAGTATGTAAAACTATGGTATAAAGTCTTGCGAGATCCCCTAGGGCAAGAACTTTTGTTTATAGCGGATTTTGAATCTAACGGAGATAATAGACATGGCAGATTTCCTAGGGCAACCACTTTTGTTTATAGGAGACTTGAGCTTGGTGGAGATAATGGATATGGTAAGTGGTTGGAAGCAGCTCTTTTGGGTGTTCAGACAAGCGTTAAGAGACTCGCTGAAGGAGTAATTAAAGCAGGACCCGGCTCAAGGACGAGGACTACGAGGAAGAAACTAAGCATTCATCCTTAGTCTGCCTAAGTTTTTCTAGGAATCTGGCTTGAGCCTTAACAATTTTGATGCTTAGGCATAATGGTTAGTGAGAAACCGGCCTACACTCGATTCGATACTGGTGCCTCACACTCCTTTGTGTCCAAGGATTTCATTAAAGGCATAGAGGGTGTGAAATATTTCACTGAAATAGCCCGATGAGTGCGCCTTGCGGATGGCTCGGAGATGATCGCAACCGCCAAGTGCGAGTTGGTGTTATTTATTGATGAAAAGGCCTTTGATACGCCGGCCAGGGTCCTGAGAATGCCAGAGTTCAACATCATTTTGGGCATTGCGTGGTTGGACTGGCACTTCGCGAGGATCGACTACGCAAAGAAGCGAATCTATTTGAGACATGGATACTCCGACGTCATCTTCCAAGGTATTTGCTTCGCGCCTCGTATGATGTTATCTTCCGTACAGGCTGTAAAATCCCATATGAAGGGGGATGAGGTCTTCATGATCTGGTTCGAGTTGAAGGATGTAGCGTTGGAAGTAGAAGATGTACGGGTAGTGCGGGAATTCCTCGAGGTATTTCCTGAGAAACTACCAGAATTGCCCCCGCATAGGGAAGTTGATTTCCAGATTAATCTAGTACCGGGTGCCAAGCTTGTATCTAAGGCCCCTTACCGAATGGCCCCGAAGGAACTCGTGGAGTTTAGAGTTCAATTGCAAGAACTGGTGGAGTCAGGGTTCGTTCGCCCCAGTTTGTCACCCTGGGGAGCGCCTGTACTGTTCGTGAAGAAGAAGGATGGAACCCTGTGTTTGTGCATAGATTATCGGGAACTCAAACAGTTGACGGTGCGGAACACTTATCTGCTACCTCAGATCGACGAGTTGTTCAATCAACTAGTGGGAGCACATTATTTTTCTAAACTGGATTTGCGCTCTGGATACTATCAGTTGAGGACACAAGATGGGGACATCCAGAAAACGGCCTTCAGTTCAAGAAATGGTTTGTATGAGTTCACGGTAATGTCATTTGGGCTCACAAATGCCCCTTCGGCCCTCATGAGTCTGATGAACAAGGTGTTTGAGCCATATTTGGACATCTTCGTCATTGTTTTCATCGACGATATCTTGGTCTACTCAAAGACGGAGGAGGAGAATGTCGAGCACCTTACCTTGGTGTTGAAGAAATTGAAGGAGCACGCCTTGTACGCCAAGTTTAGCAAGTGTGAATTCTGGCTTAAGGAGGTTGCTTTCTTGGGGCATGTGATCAGTGGAGTAGGATTAGCAGTGGATCCAGCAAAGGTGCGAGCCGTGAAGGAGTGGTCGCCCTTGAAGTCGGCGGCCGATATACGAAGCTTGTCAAAGGGTGAAGGCCGAATGTAAGAGTCCCGGTGGTTTGTTGTAGTCGTTTCCCATCCCCGAGTAGAAGCTTGAGGATATCTCCATGGACTTCGTCCATGGGCTGCCTCGCTCCCGCTCCGGGAATGATTCAGTGTGGGTTATTGTTGATAGACTGACAAAGGTGGCCCGGTTCATTCTAATGAAGAAGGAAGCACATGTGGACGTTTTGGTATGCCTTTTTGTGGTGCAATTCGTACGGTATCATGGCGTGCAAAAAAAAATTATTTCAGATCGGGATGGTCGGTTTACTTACAAGGAGTGGAAGGCGGTATAGGCGTATTTGGGCTCGCGCCTAACCTTTAGTACTTCATTTCACCCTCAGACGGACGGGCAGTTTGAGCGGCCAATCAAAACACTGGAGGATTTATTGAGGTTGTGTGTGCTGGACAGAGGAAAGATGTGGGAAAGACTCTTGCCCCTATTGGAATTCTCCTACAATAATAGCCATCAGGCGAGCATCGGTATGTCGCCTCATGAAGCCCTTTACGGAAGAAGGTGCAGGACTCCCTTGTCTTGGGTGCAGGATGAAGATCCGAAGGCATTGGGAAATGAATATATAGATGATACTGATGCGGCGTTCAGATTGATACGGGATCGCATATTGGAGGCTCAAAGTCAGCAGGCAGAGTATTACAATGCAAAGCACCGGATGGTGGAGTTCCAAGTGGGTGATAAAGTGTTCCTCAAGATTCGGCTGATGCATGGAGTGTCGCGGGTGCGTGGAGTGAAAAATCTCAGCCCAAGGTATATTGGGCCTTATACTATACTGGAAAGGATTGGCCCGTTGGCCTATTGGTTGGATTTACCGCCAGAGCTGGAGAACCTCCACGATGTGTTCCATGTGTCGTCACTTCGAAAGGCGCTGTTACGGCCCGATCAATATATCCCCACAACTGATGGTGCTGTGGCGTCTGATAGGTCGGTCCGACTGGAGCCGGTGCGGATCGTAGATAACAAGACGAGAATATTGCGCCGCAAAAGTGTTCCCTTGGTGAAGGTGCGATGGTCTAACCATAGGAAGGAGGCGTACACATGGGAGCCAATGGATTTGATGCAACAACGCTACCCGGAGTTGTTTGCTCAAGGTAATTTTATTTAAAAGCATATGTTAATTTTCCTATTATGCTTTTCTCCACTAGCCCAAGCCTAATTTCGGGGACGAAATCTTTTATTTTGTTTATAGGATTTGTAACGTCCCGAATCGCACTAGGCCCCCATGTGTGTCTTTTGAGTCAGGAGAGCTGACTGGGGTTTAGGGGAGTGCTAACAAATGGGCAGCACTTATGGGGAGTGCAGAAATCAGTGCAGACAAGGACACGGGTAGAGACATGTCCCTACCCGTGTGTGTGAGCCCGTCTCTCGAGTCAAGGACTCGAGTGTGTCCAGATAAGGACACGGGTAGCGACACAGGCGTGTCACAACTCGTGTCAATGTGACACGTGTAGGGACACGGGCGTGTCCCTACCCGTGTGATTGCGTGTGCGTCGAGTTGACTCAACACAGCGTGTCGAGATCGTCGAACTGCATGTCGAGATCGACGAACTACGTGTCGACATCGACGAATTATATGACCCGGGTAGCGACACTGGCGTGTCCCTACCCGCGTGGCATTTTGTCGAGCTGAACTCGACGAGATGTTTCGAGATCGACGAATTATATGACACGATTAGAGATACGGGCGTGTCCCTACCCGTGTGTCAGTGTGTCGAGTTAAGCTCGACATAGCGTGTCGAGATCGGCGATCGTGGTGTCGAGATCGATGAATTTCCTCCGTTCGACGATTTTGGTTGAGTTCGACGAATCCTTGAGTAGTTGATACGGGTCACGCCCGGTGTCACGGGCGTGACCATGGGTGTGACCGGGGCGTATTCTGCGGTCGACGATTTTGATCGAGATCAACGAAGTGTGTTGAGATCGACGAAATGTATGACACAGGTAGAGACACGGGCGTGTCCCAATCCATGTGTCGTTGTGTCGGGTTGAGTTCGTCGAAATGCGTCCGGAGAAGGACACGGCCAGGGAACATGGCCGTGTTATATTGACACGGGTCGGGACATGGGTCAGGACACGGGCGTGTCCCCACCCGTGTCGAGTGTTGAACCGACACTAAAAACCATCATAACGCTTAGACGGAACAGGACACGGGTACGGACACTGGCATGTCCCTACCCGTGTCACTTTTCATATATAAGGGCTTAGAAAACCCTAGCAGTTTCACTTCTCTTTCCAGCCCGATTTTCTGAGAAAACTTCTGTAGAAAGAGAACTGCAGGAGCAAGTTCTAGGGAGGGAAAATCTGCCAACGCCACGAAGGAGAAGATGCCTCCCAGGAGAATTATGAGATCCATGGCCAGAAATAGTGGTACCGCTAGAACCGAGGTGAGTTTCCTAACCTCTCCCTTGGTGCTAGATCTGTAGATATATAGGCGAGATGTCGAGTCGGTGGAGTTTTGACTTGTGAGAAGATGTTTTTCTCTAGGATGAGGCCGATCTAGGGCTTGTGCCCTTGGTTAGTGCTGTCTTCAACCTCTCGGATCTTCTATGTGGAGATGGGGGACGGTTTCGTGAAGAGTAAAGGCCTCATGATTATTAATAAGGGTGGAGGAAATTTCTGGAGGAGATTTGAGAGGATCGACTTGAGGAGGAAGTTGAACCGATGTCGTTCGTTCCGCCTCAAGATGCGTGCTGAATCCGTATTCTGCGCGCAGCGATCTTCTAATCCATTTTCATGAAGGTTATGGCAATATCTGGGCTTTCGACTAAACACAAAAGTTGAAGCCCTTGCAAATACCTTTCCAACAAGTTTCCGCATGACTTCAGGCGATGTGTGTAGCCACGAGAAAGTCTGAACGAAAATGGTGTTCAATAAATCCTGCATGCAGAAATTGTGTTCTGTACGCAGCGAAACTCAAGGCTGGTTTCTAATAGGATACACTCAAATCTAGGTTGAGGTCTGAATACTAAAGTTGTAGCCCATAGAAAGACCTTTCCATCGAGGGATTACACATCTTCACCGGATTCATGTATCTTCGGGAATCTCCGGTCGAATTTGCTGCCCAGATTTACTCTACACCTAAATTCTGGGCTTATATAATATGGATTTGGATTCAGTGGAATTAATATTGCAAGTTACTTGGCTTGGATGAACTCTTTTATGATTAATCATTTTAGTTGCATGATTGATGGAGTTTATTAATCAGATTTCATATAATCCAATTGTGAAGCAAGCTTACTTAAACGAATTGACTTGATAGAAATTGATAAATGTTTATTTATGCGCTTAATGTTTATAATATGTTATTATCCTTTGGAAAGATTAATGGATCTTTATACGCGCATAATGTTTATAATATGTTTGTACTTTTGGAAAGATTGATAGATCTTTATATGCGCACCATGTTTATATTATGTTGTCATCATTTGGAAAGTCATGTAGAAGAATAAATTATGGCCATGAGTATGTTTGATTAATGGAATGAGTTTAGTAGTCCAATACTTAGAGCGTCGTGTCCCTACAGGTAGTATTGTGAGAGGATGTGAGTGCTGTGTTGACCGTCACTTGTTTGGTTTGTGTCTAGATAAGGTATGGATGGATGGTTGGGCTGTGTCCTCGTGCTTACTTCCGAGTCCCCTTCCATGTTATGGCGAGGAGGCATTTGCATGAGGTGTGATTCGACACGCGGTGTCGTAATCCTGGGTTAAGGATAGTGTGGTAGCTCTACGGGCTCGTTGATCATCTCATCGACGGGAGTTGATAGTTAGACTTTGGGCGGTTGGGTTATGTTCTCGGTGTTCACGTCCCGGGGCCCCTTCTATGCCAAATGAACGGTTGGGTTGTGTCCTCGTGCTTACTTCTGAGGCCCCTTCCGGGTCACACAAGACCAGTTCGGGCTGTGTTCTTGGTGCACATCTACCCAAGACCCCGCTGGGCCATAGTACGCATGGGCTCCGCTGTTGTGTTCTTAGCGTTGAGGCGTACGGAGGCTTAGGCGAAGTAGTGTGGATACCCGCCTAGTAGTAGAAGTGCCTGTTCTACTGTCACCGTCTGGCCACGGCGGCTGATGCCTGAGAGGTTAGCTACCTGCTCAAAAAGTGGGAACTACAGTCTGTGTTGACATAGCAATTGCATGTGTGTGATCATGGGTGAGTCATTGCATAGCATACATAGCATTTCATAACATTGCATAACAAGATCCTCATCGTATAAGTTTGTATGGGCAATCTTATACGATGAGTTACCTTTATGTAACCCGATCCTTAACTTATAAGCTTGTTACTTTACTGCTGTTACTTATACTTGTTAGTTTGCTATAGCTCTTAAATATCTGCTAGATTATGATAGTGTTACTCTTCACTATTGCCACCTACTTGTACTTCTTTACTTGCATATATATATTACTCATGTTCCTTCTCTTCGCTAGGTGCCGAGGAGTCGCCGGGGGAGCGGATGTGAAGCCACTTAGTCGTTTCGACTAACGGTTGCTACGTCTTCCTTTTAGGATATCACGCCATAGGTAGAGCAGCCACAGACTACGCAGCAGGACAGCTAGGCCAGGACGACAGGGCCTGAAGTGACAGTGGCGTCGATACCGTCGATCACAGATGTGAGTGTTGAGAGGTTTTGATGTAGCCCCTTTTTGGGCAATTTATATAGCTGTACTCTGATATGTAGAAGCATGTTTTTGCTTCTCTCTTTTATGGTACTGATTTGGACATTATTACTTAGTGTGTATTTGACTTCTCTTGCTTATATTATTATTGGGTTGACATGTGATATTGATATTGGTTGTAGCAGGCGGAATAGGCGTCTTGTGATACAGGTTAGCCTGTGCACTAATGCTACCGCAAGACGACTGTTCCGGGCATAAGACCCCCTTCGTGCCGTGTTTTGGGATCCGGGAGAGGGGGTCTTACAATATTTGTGACTAATGATTTCAAACTATGCAAGAGGTTCTCTGACATCATGCATTCAAAGTTTGAAATGAGTAGCATGAGTGAGCTCTCCTAGTTCCTTGGTCTCCAAGTGAAGCAGCTACCTATGGCATTTTCATATCCCAGGCTAAGTATGCTAAGGAGATAATTAAAAAGATTGGGATTGCTGATGCCTCAGCAAAGAAAACATCTATGACCACTAATGCTGTAATAGATTCTAATGCACATAGGAAACCTGTTGATTAGAAGTTATATAGGGGCATTGTTGGGTCCATACTATATCTTACAGCAAGAAGACCTGACATAACATTTGCCACATGTCTTTGTGCTAGGTTCCAAGTGAACCCTAAAGAATCTCATTTATTTTTTCTAAAATGAATTTTGAGATATATAAAGAGTTGTCCTAGTCTAGGACTCTGGTATCCTACTGAGTCAGAATTTGATTTAACCATATTCAGATGCTGACTTTGCTGGATGCAGGGTAGACAGGAAAAGTACTTTAGGAACATGTTAGTTCCTTGGTATGAGAGTAGTTCCTTGGTTCTGCAAGAAATAATCATCTGTGTCTACATCAACTGCTGAAGCAGAATACATAGCAGCTGGCAATTGTTGTTCCCATATGTTGTGGATTCAAAACCAACTCCTGAATTATGGGTTCAACTTAAATAATTCAACTCTCTTTTGTGATAACACAAGTGTTATATCCATAGCACAAAATCCAGTCCATCACAGTAGGACTAAGCATATAGACATTAGACATCATTTCATTAGAGAGTGTGTAGACAAAAAAAATTAAACTTGTCTATATCTACACTGATTTACAAAGAGCATATATTTTCACCAAGCCCTTGGATGAAATAAATCACTTATTCTTTATAAATCAACTTGGAATGATCAATGGAGAAACTTTAGTTTAATTTCTGTTTATGCTCGACAAATTTTTCAAAGTTCGTCGAACAAGATCGACGAACAGAGAAAAGTTCTTGAGATTGTCGTCGAACGGCGATCGACGAACTCTCTATGAGTGAAGTTACTTTCGTCGAATAGAGATCGACGGATATGCTTCATAAAAATTCGTCGAACAGAGCTCTACAAAATGTTTTCAAATCTTCAGACTAAGCTCGACGAATTATTTACTTACAAATTATTTCGTCGACCTCAGATCGAAGAATTCTTTATTTTTCGTGGAATCGAGTTTGTCGATTCTTATTCTGAAAAATCCTATATCTAGGTTTTTCTTCGACCTCCGTCCTGCACTTTCAGTTCCATAGCACTTGATCTTTTTTTCTCTCTTGCAGGTGCACTATGGCGATTCCAGTGGGCAGTCTTGCGGCCATGATATTTGATACCGGATTAGATGTGGACTTTGAATCGTTTCAACATTCCGATCTGATCTTCCTGAATATCTTGCAACTGCTTGGAGATCAGTAGTTGAAAAATTTTATGACCACCAGGATCAAGCTCGCCAGTGCAGAAATCAGAGAGTTGTTCTACACTTCCTCCACATCAGATGAAGACACCATGACCGACACAATATCGGGTAATGCAGTCTCTCTTACCCCCGCAGTTTTAACCGAAATTTTTGGATTAGCTAATGGTACAAAAGAATTGGAAATTGATAATGAGTAATTTGATGGGATGTTGAATAAGATGGGTTTTCTGGAGAAACCGCCAATAAATTGCTGAAGAAACATCTATCTGCTGAGTATAAGTTTCTCGCAGATGTTGTGGGCCACGGTGTTGCTGGGTAAGCACACAACCCATGACTACATCACCAGGAATCAATTCCTGGTGATGTGTGCAGTGGTGAATAAGAATCCAATAAATTGGGCTCAGATTATGTTTGAACTGATTAAGAAAAAGAACACTAAAAATGAGGTTTGCTTTGGAAGGATTCTAGGAATCTTCCTTAAGTAAAAGGCTGTTGAATCCCTGGTCACCCCGACCATATTCATAAATACCTCCAACAGGCTCACCTGTGCCCTCTTTGGCAGGTGGGAGAGGACCATCAATAAGCCTTCCAATACTTCATCCTCTTCCTCCAGGCCTTCTAAGAGTACCCGGGCTGATCCAGCCACTTCCCACCGTGCTGAAGATATCCCTCCTCCACCTCCATCACCTCCAGCCATTCAAACTCATCCTCAAATGGTACAACAACTCCCATCCACATATCACACCATAGTACATACTCCTACCCCTCCCTCCTCTCCAATACATACATCCCCAACTCATATTTACTTTCATACCTCACCTCCATCCCCCCATGGTACACTAACTCCATCATCTCCAGTACCTCCATCACAAACTTATATTCACTTTCATACATCCACTCAATCCCCAACTGACACACCAATTCCACCACCACCCTCATCTCCACTACCACCACATTTGGCTGACATTCCCCTCTCCAATCTGTCCTCCCTACCATCATTCAATCTGCTTACATCCCCCCTACATACTCCTCCTCCAGATGAACCAATGCAAGATTCCTTACCTCCTCCTCCATCATCCACTACCATCCCCACTTCTATCTCCAATGAGACACCTTCTGTATTCTTGCCACTAGACCACTCCATCATTCCACCTCTTATAGCACTTCTCACTCACCTCCTCAAAACACTCATAGCAGAGGCTATTTCTGCTCTTGCTACCTCCATCTCTTCTCTTACTGATCAAAATTCCAGTCTCTCTACTATTCTTTCTTCAGTCAAGGGTCTGGCTCCAATACCCACTAAAACCAGGTAGGGGGAGATACTCTATGAAGAAGCAGCAGCAGAAACAGTAGTAGCAACAGAAACAACAACAGTAGAAGAAAAAGCAGCAGCAGAAGTAGAAGCAACAATAGATGCAGATGCTGATGATGATTTATTTGATTTAATTAATTTCATTGAGTCTGATATGGATTTGGATGACACAGTAACAGAGGAAATAATAATTATTAGTGATTATATTTTAATTCCCATAGTAGATCTTTTGAAGTTATTGAATCTTTTTGATACAGTTTATTTGAATGAACTTCCAGAGTACAGCATAAAGCCATGTTTGGCTATAGTCCCCTACACCTCACCAATAAGCCTCAAGGTTTCCAAGTAACTCAAGGCTAGTCTTGCCATTACAGAGGCTCCAGCCATTGCATCTCCACCAAAATCTGATTCCCTCAATACTACATTCCCTCCCAGAGACATTTCTGCTCCAACTTTTGTTATTGATGACTCCCCAATGCCTGATCTTGATGAATTGATCATTGCTGATAAAAAGAAGAGAATAAATCAGTTGCTGAAAGCACTGATATGTACAGTTCTCCAGCTCTAGCTCCTCCTCCAGCTCCTTCCCAGGCAGAGAAATCCTTGATATCTGCAGAGGCTCTAAAAGAAATAAATACATTATATGATACTCCTCAAGACCCTTTTGATGATGAAGATGATGAAGAGGATTTTGATGATGAGCCCAAGAAGAAAGTCTCCAAGAAAAGGAAAGCTCCTTCACCTCCTGCCCCAAAACCCAATCCAGCAAATGACACTCCCTATTATATACTTCAGAAAATCACACCATACAAGGGCATGGCAGCATGGATGTGGCTATCCAAGAACCAACAGAAAGAGAGAAAGAGAAGTAGGAAGTACTCACCTCCTCCTCAGAGACATAGAAAGGACCCTCCTCCTCCTCCTCCACCTACTGCTGGTGCTTCAGGTTCTTCAGCTCTGAGGACTACCCAATATCAAGCATATCAGAGACATTAGGGAAGGTCCTCCTCCTCTTCTAGAAGCAGCCAGCACAGGCACTATTCATCAGGCAAGCAGTAACAACAATAGCAACATCAACATCAATAGCAGTAAATTACTGAACATCAGAAAGCTCAAAGTCCAAAGAGACATGCATCTCCCCCTATACCTTTTGGGGATCCAGAAACAGCTACAACAGCAAGGATGGCTAGGTTCCAGGAATTGGTTGGCCTATCCATGATCAACAAGGCAAAAGCTGAAGGAAAGGATCCCTCTCAATACTCAACCATGTACAAATACAGGAAAGAAGAACTCAATAGGTTTGCAAAAGCTAACAAGTTATTTAATGTTGATGATTATATGAAACTGCATCCAGAAGTTGTGGTGCCAAGAACTACCTCCCTTAATATCATTGGAGTTGCTGATATGACAATGACAAAGACACAAGCAGCCAATCCAAACAGGGAGATCAAGTTTACTAAGCCTGGTGAAAAAGCTAAAGAGGAGAAGCATATGGAGCAAAAGAAGAAGAAATAAACTTTTTGAACTGTCTTAGTTTTTTTGTTGACCTAAAAATGTCTATTTAATTCCTAATACAAATCTTTCTGTACATATATATTTGCTGCATATTTTAAAATTTACTGCCAGATATATGTTTTCTTGCTTTGTGAATATTTTGTGTCTGTATTTAGTGACCTTACGAAATAGGGGGAGATTGTTGGATCCCTAGTTGGATTTGGGCTAGGTTCACTAAACTAGGATCATTTGACCCAACATATATAGCTAGGGTCATGTATGTGTCCTAGAGTCTAGGCCATGTCCTTAGAATCAATACTACATGGACCGACCATCAACAGACTGCAGAAGATTCAACACTTAGAGAAATTTCAAAGACTCAGTAAAATGAGTTCGCTTTCATCGAACTTAGCTCGACGAAAGTCGTTCTCAGCTTGATGAACTCAGAGATAATTCTCTGAGCTGAGCTCGACAAACTTGGTTCTCAGGTCGACGATTTCCAGATACTATACTTTAACATTCCAAGTCCAGAATTCCTTTCTCTAAACTCCAGTCGACGAAGTTAGAATATTAGCTCGACGAACTTAGTTCAAAGGTCGATGATTTCTGGATGCTCTACTTCAATATTCTATTCCAGAAACATCTCAATATTCTAAGTCCAAAAACTGAACTCCAGTCGACGAACTTAGATTCTCAGCTCGACGATCTTGATACACTGAATTAGGAAGGTTCTAGAGAAAGTAGTTATCTATTCTTAGTTCGATGATCTTTAATCTTTGCTCGATGAACAATAATTATCTGGTCGACGAACATAACTTCTCAGCTCGACGAACTCTGTACCCAGGTCGACGAATTTTGTTCTCTGCTCAACGACTTCTATGCAGATCCAGACTTGGATATTTTCCCACCATCTGTACTCATTTTATTACAATAATTCCTGAGTAATAAATGCTTAACATTCTAAGATTATTACCGTTAGATGCAGTATTGATTATGGCCTTCATCAGGATTATTACTTGGCGGTTTTCAAAGGGATAGTTAGGGAAATCAATCGATGCAGACATTCTCCAGGTCGTCAGTAATCAATGCTGGAAAGAAATTCAAAATTCAGAAGGAAGACTTCATGGAAAATATAGAAGGATTTTTCTTTTTCCCCCTCGAGAGAAGTAACAGATAGAGAAATAGACATACACAGATAGAGATCAAGGATTTTGAAAGAGAGCAAGCAATACTCAGGGCAATACAACAGTCAAGAAACTAGAAGCACTAGACTAGAGAAATAACAGCAAGCTGAAGAAGAAGAACATCCATTCAAATCAAGAGTCTTCTACCTTCTTCGCTCCAGGCTTCTTCAAGGACAATAAAACTTCATCAGTCAAGAAGTTCTTGGAGCTCTTCTGGTCAAAGCAAAAGATTAAAGACCTACTCACCCTGCAACAAAGCTCCAACCTTCCTGAACAAATCAATATCTCAGGGGAGATTTGTTAACATCAAAGATCCACTAAGTCTTCTCAGTTGTATTTGAGAAAGAGAAGACAACATCACTCTCTCATCCCCCCACTGTAAAAAGGGTTCTTTAACTCCCTTTAAAAGTTATTCTTGGTTGCAAGTCACCTGATCAAAAGACATGAGATTGGTTTTTGAGCACCTGATCAAAAGCTCATTGGTGGCAGTCACCTGATCAAAAACCTGAGTGGATTCCTACTAGGGTGGTAGAAGAGTGGATGTACCTAGGTTGGAGAACCACTATAAAATTCTTGTGTTGTCTGGTTGTCATCTTTTTTTTTGTTCTTGCTATGGCTGTGCTAGTTAGTTTTGTTATGTTTGTGATTAATTAGTTTATATTTTGTTGTACCTGTGGTAGATTATTTTATCTTAGGACTGTTCTTTACTTACGCATACTTTGGTATCAAGTAGCTTCCTAACTCATCAGTTTTTATTAAACAACAAAAAGTGTTAAAGTTCTAGAGATACTGTATTCAACAACCCCCCCCCCCCCCCCACACTAGAGTATATCAGGTCTAACCCTAACTTTCACAATCAGCAAGCATTGCCTACGTAAATAACAACATTGTGAGAGGAATGCCAAAGCTAACTCATGGTATTGGTGAAATACGGATCTTCTCCACTAAGAGAGTAGCTTGCATAAACTCTCTGAATAGATATTGAAGATTATCAGTATAATTAAAATAGTGGGTGTAATTTTAGTTAAAGTCCTAATTGAAATAAAAATGTCTTTTGAAATGTAGTACTAAATTCTTCTTTGCATAAATTCTTGTAGAATTTCCATGACAAGTGGATCTTACTCCACCCTGTCCCTCCGAGTTATCCTTGAGAAGGAGAAATTATGCTGGACAAATTATTTGGAATGGTACAGAAACCTGAGAATTGTTCTCAGGCAAGAGTGTATTATGTCTTGAGAGAGGATTCCCCTGAAGAGCCAATTTGGAATGTGTCACGAGCTAATAATGATTTTTATAAGAAGTATCAAGATGACTCCTTATATGTCGAATGTCTCATGCTCACCAACATGAACTCTGAGTTTCAGAAGCAACATGATAACATCAGTTGTACGGACATTGACGAGTACCTTAATAAAATGTTTGAAGGGAAAGCTCGACAAGAGAGGTTTGATGTCACCAAGATGTTATTTCAGTGTAAGATGGGATCTTGAGACCTAGTAGGGATTCACATACTCAAAAATATTAGGTATATAGAGAACCTTGAAAGACTAGGTTTTCCGTAGGGCCAAGATTTGGCTACATACCTGATCCTACAATCATTGTCGGACAGTTATGAGTAGTATGTATTAATTTACCATATGAATGAAATTGACAAGATACTTCCCGAGCTCCTGGCCATGTTAAGAACTGTCGAGATAAATATGAAGAAGGCCAACCCTGCTAGCCCCATACTGATGGTGCATAAAGACAAGGGAAAGGTCAAGGGTCCAAGAAGACTAAGGTTGGACCTAAGTCATCTCTTGAGCCCAAGTATTCAGCACTGAAAAATAAAGGCTTAGAAAAATAAGGGAAATGCCACCACTGTGGCAAATCGGGTCATTGGAGGAGAACTGTCCTTATATTTAGGGTCTATAGAAAATGAAGGGAGGTATGACTTCATCTTTAAATATTTATGTTATAGAGAAAAACCTTTCTACTTCTTCATCATGAGTATTGGATACCGGATGTGGTTCTCACATTTGTATAAATATGCAGGAATTGGGAAGGAGAAGAATACTGAGTAAAGGGAGGTGGACCTGCTTGTTGGCAATAGAGCAATAGTTTCTGCTATCACCATGGGAGTATACCGTCTTTCTTTTCACAGTGGGTTTGTAATACAAGTTGATAACTGTTATTATATTCCTTCCATAACTAGAAACATTATATCCATTTCATGTCTTGACATGAAAGGATTTTTGTTTATAATTAACAACAATTGTGGTTTAATTTTTATGAATGATGTTTGTTATGGTTTAGCCCAAATGTTTGATGGTTTATATTTTTTGAACTTAAAGCATCAGATCTATAATATAGAAAATACAAACAGACTAAAAATAATTGACCCAAATCCTATGTACCTTTGGTATTGTCGTTTTGGCCATATAATTGATAAACACATATCCAAGCTTCATAAAGATGGACTACTATACTCATTTGATTATGAATAATTTAAGAGATGTGTATCTTGTTTGTTCGGAAAGATGACTAATGTCCCTTTCTCTAGCTTCAATGAGAGGGCTAATGTTCTCTTGGGTATAATATAACATCCCTCAAACAACAAGACCCCCTAGGAGTGGTTTTGTCATGACTAGGTCATGACAAAGCCCAAGGAAGCCCAAGAAGGCCAAGTGAACCAAATAATGTAGGTGAGATCACTACGGTCTGCAAATAGTAGATTTCTAAACACTAGTTTAAGATGTTCACGGGGCTTCTCCAAGACTCCAAGAACCGACCATGGCCCCACCAATCCTTTGGGAGGTTCATTAGAGCCATAAGGGTACATTGGAGTTGACCTAGGGTGGCCAAGTTGACCTAGAACCACCCTAGGCGTAAATTGGGCGAGGTGCCCTAACAAAGGGCAGTATGCCCTAGTAAAGCCCAACAAACCATACCAGGGTCTTCCTATACCTAATGTGGGGTCAATGGGTCAATATGGACCCATGGGGAGCAGTCAATGTGGTTAAGTTGACCAAAGTCAACTCTAACCCTAAATGGGTCAAACTGACCTACATAGGGTCAACTGACCTTCCCTTAGCCAAGTGGAACCCACTCATGGCCTCCTAACACTAGGGAGATGTCAATGGATCACCTAGGACCCAATGGGGTCAACTCCAGAGCCTACGTTGACCCAAGTCAACCTTTGCCCTAAATAGGTCAAAGTGCCCTAACTTAGGGGCATGTGACCTACAGTGTGCAAGCTAACCCTACCCAAGTACTTATATACTTTAGGGGAGGCCCATGGGTCACAATGGACCCATTGGGGTCAGCCCTAGTGGCTAATTTGACCAAAGTCAACGGTTGGGTAAAAGTGGTCAAACTAGCCTAAATGGCTAACTCTAGCCCAATCCAAGTGGGCTAGGCCCAGGGAAGTGTGGCCCATTGGTCTAGGGGGTGGTGAGACACATTTTGGGCCCACCAAATTTAGAAATGTGTGACTAGGAGAGAGAAAGAGGGAGTTACCAAATTTGGAGGAGAGAGAAGGTTAAGCTTAATGGCCATCATGGCCATGGAGGCCCCATAACTCCCCATTTTAATGGGGCTTTAACTCCTTGGAGGCAGGGGAGGAGTTTTCAGGAGGTGGTCAGCCAGTGGGGAGGCTCAGCCCCTCAAATTTGGTGAAACCGAAAATCACCATTAATGGCTTTAATGGTGTCATGAAGAATTCAGGAGTTACAAACCTCCTCTCCCATATTCCTTCATTAGAGACCTTCACCAGGGCAAGGGGAAGAGTTTCCTCCAATCATATTCCAGTTACAGAGGAGTTGGTGTGGTGGTTGTAGAGGAGCCGAGCTTGGTGGTCGAAATGGCGAGGAGGCACAACACCCGCTCTCAGGCCGCGGTTCAGGTCCTCCTCCACTCCTTCTTCCATGGGTAGATCATAGCAATGCTTAGGGCCAAGTTTCGGGCTCAATTGAGCCCGATAGGGAGAGATTTCTCTCCAGGTTTTCCGCAAAAATTAACCTATCGGGTACGCCGGAATAGGCCCCTCTGGCGGCTGTACTGCCGCCTGACGACAACCACCACCTCAATCGAGGTGGTGGTGGCGGTGGCTAGCCAGGGAGGTTGCTGGCTAGGGAGGTGGCTAGGTGGCCGGCGGCAGGGAGTTGAAATTGGCCTAGGAAAGGTCAATCCTAGCCGTTGGCGCGCGGGGATGATGACGGGATGCCGTCCAAATGTGCGCCAAGATTCGTGCAAGTATAAAATTAAACTATAGGTTATGATGTATGATAATTTCATTTCTATCACACATAATGTATTTAATGTTTTTAATTATTAAAAATACATATAGGCTAATTCAGAGAAAATGGTCAACCCATAAATTGTAGCCCTATAGGACTACGTTAATTCAAAATTGGTTTGAACTAATTTAGGTGCCTGGTTTGACCAGGGCACACATTTTGGTGGGGTCTATACCTAGGGCTAAGCAGAAATAAAAATGGGTCCCCACACTTCATCCCTTGCCCAAATAACTTGAAATGACCTCCAAACTCACCCAACTTTGGGTGAGTTGTGCTTGGGGTCATTATAAGGCACTGGTTAAAATTTTATCTCATTTGGAGATGGTTTGAATTGAAATCATGCAAACCCAAGCCTTGCCATAATAAGGGTATTTATGTTAAAAAGTGCACTTTGGGTTTTGAGTGGCCAAATCACATCAACAGAGGTTGATATTTGGGCCACATACTTGGCATGGCTTTTAACACGTTCCCATGAAAAATGGGGTGGATTGGAATAGATTTGCCCTAGGACATAAGACCAAACCTTAAGGAAGGGCTTTTCAGTCTTGTGAAGGTCAGCCTGGGGTCAAAAGACCTTGTATGGACTTGAAATTTGGTAGGGAGGGTACTAGGGTAACTAAAGCCCTCTGGTAAAAATCGTAAGGTATTTGGGAAAGGGTAGACCCCCAAAACCCTAACCCTAATTTAGGGCACAAACCTTATAGTGATAGAGTAGGGTACTAAAACTAATTGAACAGTAATGAAATTTGGGTAGGGTAGTTTTATGGTTAGTAGGAACCTCTAGAAATTTATTTGGGAATTTTGGAACATTAACCATAGTACTCCCTTTGTAATGCATGAATTAGCCCTAATAAAATATTTGATTATTGTGAAATCACTGTATATTGAAAAGTCATGAAAATTAAGCAGCGGAATTTTTGAATACATATCTGCAGTACCTACTTCACAAGCTCATTAATTTGGAAACTTGTTCAATATTTTGTTTATAGCTCATTATTTATTGATAAATTATTAAACTTGACCTATATCATTTATATGTCCTTACAATCATCCGGAAATTTTCTCAGAAATTTTGGAAATATTTTTGCTGCACTTGCCTCTTAAAAGTGATTAAAATTGGTTATATTCAAAATTAGAATTAGAGGCTTAACCTAGCTGGCAAATTGGGAGACTTTGGATTCTGTGTTAAATAATCATCTTTAATTTATCATTAATTTTTGTGGATCATTTGCTTGTCTCAAATGGGCACTTCATGTTCAAACTTGGGTTTTTGATTTACTAGAATAATTAAATAAATTATCAGATAATTAGGAAAATTATGAATTTCTGGATTTAGCTTACAAATGTCATGATAGCCCTCCAGTAATTATTATAGTGGTATTGGGTGATTATTTTATGTACCTCCCCTTTTACACGTCATATAGCTTAACGTGGTTTGCATTTAGTAAAATTGCAGAAATTATGTTGGAATATGAATTTGGGCACATGTGTTGGGGTTAGCTATTTGCTGGTTTGGATAAATAAAAATGACTTCATCTTTGGAGATTAGGATGAGTAGAGTGTTGGATTGACTAGTGTTAGGTAGTGCTCGGGATCGACGAAAGATCGTCTTTCCCGTGGAAAGTAAGTGTCAAATACACATGGATTAGATCCAGTCCAACATTTAAGGGACTAGGAGATGGGTAGCAACCAAAAAAATAAGTGCCTTGCGAAATGGAGCTTTGGGTGTAATCCCATCACAGTTCCTAGTGCCCTCGAGAGCCCTTCACGGGGAATACCTTGGGCAGTCCTGGGCTAACCTAAACTTTAGGTAAAACTTGAATACAAGAGTAACTAGTAAATCTAGGGTTTCACCTTCATTCACCTCGATGTCCCGGGGTGAGAGGTTGGGTCACTCGGGCAGTAAGCTCAGTGGATTTGGTGATGGGTAGGTTGGCCCGGCGAGCTATGGCTCGATAGTTGTTTGTGATGGGCAGGTTTGCCCGGCAAGCTTTGACTTTGTTGTTGTTTGTGACACACGGAATGGTCCGGGGAGCTTTGGCTTGGTGGTTATATATCAAGGTTGCATGTGCATAAAGTATAAGGTGGTGGGTCTTAGTTATTGGAGAGTTGATGCACCGACGCCAGTACGTTTACTCGGCAAGTGTGGTTTAGTACTTGGACAAATTAAGTCTGGTGTGCTAGTCGACAAGAGTACACAGGAGCTTCACTTTGTGCACCAGCATTGAGGCGTATGATAGATTTGATTGGTACTGTAATTACCTGTTTAGAGGTGGGCGAGGCCCAACCCACCGCTTCCGTTTGCCATTACGGAGGTATCCTGGGAGGTTCGGCTCCAGAAAGGGGGAACTAAAGGTCTGTGTACACAGAGTCGAGTGGGTGAGTTGCACTTGCATGTTTACATCATGGAATAATTGTATTTCATAGCATAATCATTGCATATAACCCGACAACTATTATATAAGTGGTATGGGATGCTTATACAATAAGCCCTGCAAAACGACCCCTTGGTTTATAAGTTCGCGCGAGCGTGCTTATAAGTTAAGGTTTTATTTCAGAAAATATAAATGAAGGATTGCTAGAAAACCGACACCCTATCGTATAAATTGTTATGTGACTTTTTATATGACAGGAGCCCTGCAAAAGATCCCTTGGCTTATTTGTTTTCATACAAGTTAAGGTAACTTTTCTTGTTCAGTCTTTTTACCTTCATTATATCTTATATACTATAGATGTGCTAGTTTAGTTTTGCCGCCATCTGCTTATTTGTTATTCTCCACCTTCATGTCCTCTCTTTTCCTTCTCCCCGCTCGGTGCCTAGGAGCTATGGGGGAAGGAGAGTTGGATGATAGGACTTAGTCTTTTAGACTAACAGTTTTCGAACCACATCATTTTAGGGGACCGTGGAGCCCAGTATAGAGGAGCAGCCCCGTAGGTCGGCAAGCTTGGAGATGGGGAAGTCTAGTACCAGAGTTCAGACGGCAGGGACTGTGAGTCCTGTTCGCTAATAGTTGTTTTAGTTTTGCTTCTGCGATGAGAGATTTGTAGTGAGGACTTGATGTACTGGGCATGAGCCCAAGATTTTGCACTTTTATTATTTCTGTGGACATTCCCTTCGTGGAGTTTATTTACTATATATGTGATTTGCGTGGACTTTCTTTATTATTTTGCTACAGTTGTGATCGATTTGGCCGGCAGGATCGGCATTTTGTAGTGATGACCTTTCCGGGCGTGAAGGTGTCACCGCAAAGTGGCAGTTCTGGGCCTAAGACCCCAGTTTTTCAAAAAAGGGGGGGGGGTCTTACAAGTGGTATCAGAGCACACCTCGATTGCAATGTAGCAGTCCACAACCCCTGGGCCACCCCCGCACGAGTTTAGTTTGGGGACAAACTAAGCAGCGGAAGCAGTGCTGTGCCCATATGGGGGATCACATGTAAGTTGTCCACTTTTAATTATGTTTGAGTCGATTACTTATTAATGGAGTTCGTTACGCAGCCCTCAGCACAGCCCACGCCATAGGGCAGAGTCCATCAGACTCCGAATGTTGCACCACCTCCCCCGGTCCCCACTCCGTTCCTACAGTCAGAGATGGGGCAGACTCTGACAGCTATCCTGGAGGCTTTTAGGGCTCAACAGGTTCCGGCTCCGCAGCCACACCCGGGGGCCAACTGGCTTAGTTTATTCCGAGGACTTTCTCCCCCATCCTACTTGGGGACGGAGTCAGCCGTTCGGATAGAGGAGTGGCTGGACATCATGTATGAGATGTTGACTGGGATACGGTGCTTGTAGGAGGAGAGGGTGCCCCTAATTGTCTATTGCTTAGAGTCCCATGCCACGAGGTGTTGGAAGACATCCCTGGACATGATGTTTGCTGACAGAGAGGTTATAGAGATTGCTTGGGGGGAATTCAGGGCTGCACTGTTGGAGCATTTTATTCCGCAGTCGTCCAGAGATGAGCTGGAGGATAGATTTCTATAGTTGAGACAGGGTAGCAAGACAGTGGTGTTGTATCATCGGGAGTTCAACCACCTAGCACGGTTTGCGGATTCTTATAAGTTGGATGAGGCAGGTTACACTAAGAGGTTCTATAAGGGCCTGTAGGAGGATCTGAGGGAGGCTCTGCTGTTCGTGTACGACGGGCCTATTCCTCGGATATTGGAGATGGCGAAAAGGATCGAGGCATATTGGCATACTACCCAAGGCCAGAAGTGGCCAACTGAGGATCAGGGCTAGGGAGTCACGAATGATCAGCGGCGGGGCCGCATCATAGATGGGAGAAGAGTAGAAGATGAGCATCATCAGGAGATGAGACAGGAGCAGAGGGAACCAGTATTGGTGGCCCCTCAGCCACCCCAGATGCGGGAGGTGCAGAGTCCCGGGGGTATGACATATCCCTCGCTAGAGTGCTTCAACTGTTATCAGGTGGGGCATATCTGGAGGAACTGTCCCATGAGGGGGGCACCACCGCCAGCACCACCGGCTGCCCCACCAGCTCAGTATTTTGGAGGCCAAGGACGTGGCCGAGGTCGTGTATACCAAGGCAGAGACTGCAGGCAGGAGAGGGAGCAAGTATATGCACTGGATCTGATTCAACAACAGAATCCGGGGGAAGTGACCACAGGTATGCCAGTTAATTTTAAGTTTTCTCCTTCCTAAATAATTAGAGTTATGGATATAGAACTGATAAACTAGGAAAGAAAACCATAATTAGATTTCTAAGACTTTAAACTACCCTCGGCATAGTCTTCATCAGCGGCAAGCCCGCCTATACACTGTTCGATACGGGTGCTTCACACTCGTTCGTGTCGGAAGCCTTCGTGGAAGGGATAGAAGGCGTGAAGCGATTCACATGCCAGATAATGAGGATACGGCTACCAGATGGATCAGATTTATTCACCACCGCCCGCTGCAACATGGATGCGGAGATCGGCAGAAAGATATTTGAAGCACCAACGACGGTCCTGAAGATGCCAGTCTTTGATTTGATCCTGGGTATGATATGGTTGCATTGGAACCATGCTCAAATTGAATGCCTGTTAAAGAGGATCACCGTGAGGCATGGGGATTCCTACATCATCATCAAAAGTATAAAACCTATCCCTCCTCTCTTGTTGTCATTCGTGCAGGCCGTCAAGGCCCACTTGCAGGGGGAGGAAGTCTATGAAGTGTTGTTTGAGATGGCTGAGGCCAAGGATTCCATCTAGGATATTCCGGTGGTGCGAGATTTTGCAGACGTATTACTATAGAAGCAGCCAGGGCTACCCCCGCACCGGGAGCAGGATTTCCAGATACAGCTGGTACCAGGGGCTAAGCCTGCATCTAGAGCCCCTTACCGGATGGCCCCGAAGGAGTTGATAGAGTTTCAAAGCAAGCTCCAGGAACTAGTGGAAGCCGGATTTGTCCGACCAAGCACTTCACCATGGGGAGCCCCGGTGTTGTTCGTCAAGAAGAAGGATGGGACACTTAGATTGTGCATCGACTACCGAGCACTAAACCGACTGATAGCCCGGAATACGTATCCATTACCAAGGATAGATGAGCTGTTTGATCAGTTGGAGGGGCACATTTCTTTTCAAAATTGGATTTGAGATCGGGCTACTGCTAGCTGCGGATCCAGGAGTTGGACATTCTGAAGACTGCATTTAGTAGCAGATATGGGCTATTCGAGTTTACTACACTTCGGGCTCACGAATGCACCATCAGCATTCATGAGCCTCATGAATCGGGTTTTCGAGGCATATTTGGATGTGTTCGTCATTATGTTTATTAATGACATCCTCATCTACTCGAGGACAGAGGAGGAGCGCACACGATATCTGACGCTAACCCTAAAGAGACTGCGGGAGCACCAGCTTTATGCGAAGTTCAGCAAATGCCATTTCTGGTTGAAGGAGGTGGCTTTCCTAGGCCATATCATCAGTGGTGCTGGTTTGGCAGTGGACCCGGCCAAGGTTCAGGCAGTTCGATATTGCCGCAGTCGAAGTCGGCCACAGACGTGCAGAGTTTTCTAGGACTTGCCGGGTAATACCGGAAGTTCATGCAGGGATTTTCTCATATTGCCCTTCCACTCACATCCCTGACGAGGAAGGATGTGCCCTTTGTCTGGACCCCGCAGTGCGAGGTGGCTTTTTAGGTGATGAAGGATCAACTCACCTCGGCTCCTATACTTGCCCTTCCTTCTGGGAAAGAAGAATTCCAGGTCTACATCGACGCTTCCTACTAGGGCATGTGTGCAGTGCTGATGCAGAATGGTCATGTGATAGCGTACGCCTCACGACAGTTGAAGAATCATGAGCAGAACTACCCTGTTCATGACTTAGAGATGGGAGCGGTCATATTTGCTCTCAAAGTCTGGCGACACTATCTGTACGGTGTCCACTGCGACATATACCCCGACCACAAAAACTTGAGTTATGTGGACATACAGAAAGAGCTGAATATCAGGCAGAGACGGTGGGTGGAGTTCCTAGCAGATTGCCCGGACGAGATGCACTACCACCCTGGGAAGGCGTATGTGGTGGAAGATGCGCTGAGCCGGAAGGCCACAAAGTCTGGAGCAGGACCATAGTTGATGCCCTTGGAGTTAGTCCAGATGTTGGAAAAAATGCAGATATCATTGGTGTCCGAGGATCACCCTGAGCTATACCGGGAGTACCTATCGTCGTTGGTTGCCACAGATGACATACGAGACCGATCAAGGATGGGCAGAGGCAGGATGCCAATCTAGAGCTGATAATCCGGGCCTTAGAAGCAGGCACTGCTAGAGATTACACACTGAGGGATGGTCTAGTGTGCTTCAGAGGACAGGTTTATATACAAGAGGAATGCCAGGTTCGGGAGGATATTATGATGGAGGCTCACTGCAGTCGGTATTCGGTACACCCGGGGATTACAAAGATGACTGTGAATCTGAAGAAGACCATGTACTGGCCAGGCATGAAGAAGGAGATCACCTACTTCGTGACCCACTGTGAAGCATGCCAGCTGGTGAAGGCAAAATGCAGAAACCCCGCAGGATAATTGCAGTCACTCCCAGTGCCTTAGTGGAAGTTCGATAATATCACGATGGACTTTATACAAGGGCTTCCCCGATGGCGGACGAGGAACGATTCGATCTGGGTGATCGTCGACCGACTGACGAAGGTAGCCAGATTTTTCCCGATCAGAAAGGATGACTCGGTTGGTGTGTTGGTTCATAAATTCATGGAGCAGTTCGTCCGTCATCATGGCGTACCCAGGACGATTGTATCTGATCGGGATGGGCAGTTTACGTCTAGGGAGTGGAGATCAGTGCAGACTTACTTGGGCATGCGGCTGAAATTCAGTACGACTTTTCATCCCCAGATTGATGGGCAGACGGAACGCACCAACCGGACTTTGGAAGATCTGCTGCGGCTTTGCATATTGGATCGCTGTGAGCCTTGGGAGAAGCTGTTGCCACTGACTGAGTTCTCATATAATAACACCTACCAGTCCAGAATAGGGATGGTTCCTTATGAGGCCCTATACAGACGGATGTGTAGGACTCCGCTATCATGGATACAGGATGAGGATCCGAAGGCTTTGGGTTCGGAGTTTATTGAGGACACCGAGGCTCAGGTGAGGTTGATATGGGACAGGATACTAGAGGCACAGAGCCGACATGCTAAGTATTACGATGCTCGACATCATCAGGTGGAGTTCCAGGTGGGGGACCGGGTATTCTTGAAGATCCGACCGATGCATGGGGTTTCATGAGTATGCGGTCGGAAGAAGAAGCTCAGCCCAAGGTATATGGGTCCTTATATTGTCCGGGAGCAGATCGATCCCTTGGCATACAGGCTGGAGCTGCCACCGGAGCTGGCGAACCTGCATGACGTATTCCATGTATCCTCTCTTAGGAGGGCTCTACTATGCCCGGAGTAGTAGATTACGGTCACGGATGGGCCGGTTGCATCTGATCAATCAGTTCTCCTGAAACTGGTCCGAATTGACGATAAGGGAATACGAGTCTTGCGCCGCAAGAAGGTTCCATTGGTCAAGGTCTTGTGGAGGAATCATGGACGAGAGGAGCACACATGGGAGCCTCAGGATTTGATGCAATAGCGGTACCCAAAGCTTTTCACTCAGGTATTACTCACAACCTCTCGGGATGTTACAATTTTCCTTTCATATTTGAAACCCCGTAGGTCTAACTAGAATTTCGAGGATGAAATTTTTTTGTTTTTATATTGGGATTTATAACATCCCTCAAGCAACTAGACCCCCTAGGAGTGGTTTTGTCATGACTAGGTCATGACAAAACCGACGGAAGCCCAAGAAGGCCATGTGAACCTAGGATTGTAGGTGAGATCACTATGGTCTGCAGATAGTAGATTTCTAAGCCCTAGTTTAAGATGATCATGGGGCTTCTCCAAGACTCCCAGACCCCACCATGGCCTCACCAATCCTTTAGGAGGTTCATTAGAGCCCTAAGGGTCCATTGGAGTCGACCTAGGGTGGCCAAGTTGACCTAGAACCACCCTAGGCCTAAATTGGGCGAGGTGCCCTAACTAAGTGCAGTATGCCCTAGTAAAGCCCAACCAACCCTACTAGGGTCTTCCTAGACCAAATGTGGGGTCAATGGGTTACTAAGGACCCATGGGGGGTAGTCAAAGTGGTTTAGTTAACCAAAGTCAACTCTAACCCTAAATGGGTCAAACTGACCTAGATAGGGTCAACTGACCTTCCCTAAGCAAAGTGGATCCCACTCATGTCCTCCTAACCCTAGGGAGAGGTTAATGGGTCACCTATGACCCAATGGGGTCAACTCTAGAGCCTATGTTGACCCAAGTCAACCTTAGCCCTAAATAGGTCAAAGTGCCTAACTAAGGGGCAAGTGACCTACAGTGTGCAAGCTAACCCTACCCAAGTACTTCTAAACTTTAGGGGAGGCCTATGGTTCACCATGGACCCATTGGGGTCAGCCCTAGTGGCTAATTTGACCAAACACAACCCTTGTGTTGGGTACATTGGAATATATGTACCTGATTTGAAGAAGCCTCACCCAACTCAATGATATACATCAAGGTGTATTTGATGTGTTTTGAGTTTATTTGTGCAGGTTAAGTAATTGCAAGGAAAACAAAAAGTTTCTAAGTCCATATGTCGACACCTAGAAGAAAAGTGTCGACACTTAAGAAAGTTTGTGTCGACACCCAGAGAAGCTGTGTCGACACTTGGAGTAGTTGTGTCGACACCAGGGATGCAGAGTCGACACCAGAAGATAAGTGTCGACACATATAGGCAGTGTCGACACACAATGAAGAAATGTCTAAAGAATCAGTGTCGACACTTAGAAGCAGTGTCGACACCCAGAGGAACTTTGTCGACATCAAAAGTGTCGACACTAGGAGGCTGTGTCGACACTCAGCAAAACATCAACAAAGTTTAAGTACAAGTGTCGACAGTAGGAGGCTGTGTCGACACTCAGCAAACTTCAACAAAGTTTAAGTACAAGTGTCGACACAAAGGAGATGTGTCGACACTCAGCAAAAGTCTCAACACATGAAGAATGTGTCAACACAAGGAGATGTGTCGACACACAGCAGAAGTTTCAACACAGAAGGCATGTGTCGACACAAAGAAGATGTGTCGACACTTAACAAGTTCAACACAAGAAGATGTGTCGACACAAAGAAGTTTTGTCGTCACTTAGCAGAAATCAACTAAGTATTGAAGAAGAAGGACTTGTGTCGACACACATGATCAGTGTCGACACATGTTGAAGAAGCAGTGTCGAGAAGCAATTTCTACAACACAAGGAGTTGTGTCGACACCATGAAGGCTAGTGTCGACACTTAGTCTACTTGTGTCGACACTTGATCTATTTGTGTCGACACATAAAGACTATCTATCTCGACACTTTCAGACAGTGACAGAGTTTTTAAGAAGTGACTGGATGACTTGACAACTGTCATTTCAACCGGTCAACAGCTACTGTCAGAGCTGTCAGAAGTTTGTTAGGAACCGGATCAGCCGGTCACCATGAAGAAAGCCTATATAAAGGCTTATTCCTTCAACAGAAAAAATAGAATCAGATGAAGCAATCATTGAAGTGAAAAACAACAAACAAGAAGAAGACCGTCAAGTGAAGATCTAAGTAGTTGGAGAGAGAAAGCTCCTTCTAAGAAGATAGCTATTGAATCAGGCTGATAAAGAAAGTTTCAGATTGAGATCTGATTCACAAGTCAGTAGTTGATTGAAGAGCATCTGCCTAGAGATTCAACCCTACTGTGTTCTAATTCAAGAAGCTTTGAAGAAAAGCCAAGGGAGGTTGATCTCAGCAAAGTTCTTTCAAGAACTCATCAAGAAACCAGTCAACTCAACTTTCTCAATCAGAGTTGTGGTTATTAATTCTTGTATTTTATATTTTTTGTAGGATCCTTAGGGATCTGAGTTGTAAGTCTATATTTATAAAGGCTGAGTGGTAGGGCCTGTGTGCCTGAGTGTAGGAGATACATTTCTCTGAGTGTAGGCCTTGTTGAAGGCTGAGTGTAGGTCTTGGTGAAGACTGAGTGATAGGACTTTTGAGCCTGAGTTGTAGGAGTGGGATCACTCTGAGCTGTTGGAACCTGTTTGGGGTTCTGAGATGTAAGATCTGTGGATCTGAGAAGTAGTGGAGAAGTTAGGCCGAATCTAGTACACTACTAGATAGGCAAAGGGGGAAAGTGGATATACCCAGACCTTGCGGAACCACTATAAAATTTGTGTGTTCTTTGTATGTGCTTTATTCTGTGATTTTTGTGGTGTATGTGATGTATTGCTGTGAAGAATTGCATATAATTCTGTGTTTCTGCCTTTAAAGTTTAAAAAGACTAAGTGCACCTATTCACCCCCCCCCCCCTCTAGGTGTTTAGGCACTAGTTCTTTCAAGTGGTATCAGAGGGAGGTTACTCAAAAAGGACATAACAGTCTGAGTAAAGATCCTGTTGGCAGATTCAGTATAATCAATAATCAAGAAAATGGGTTCAACTGAGAATCACAAAGAGCTAGGATCCATGAAGTTGCCAATCTGTAGAAAGGAAATTTTTGGCATTTGGAAAGAAAGGGTTAGACTTTTTATGGAAGCCTCTGACCCTAGAATCAATATCACAGTCAAAGAAGGGTCATATGTGCCAATGAAAGTATCTGTCCTGGATGCAAATCAGAGAACTCCTAAGGACTATTCATAGATGACTAAATATAAGATTATTCTGGCCACTATGGATAAGAGGGCCCAGAATATTATAGTAAGTGCAATAGAATATGCAACATTTCAGAATTTGATTCACTATAAAACTTCTATATAAATGTGGGATACACTGATAGTCTATATGGAGGGATCAGAAGAGGTAAGACAAGACAGGAAGTCTTTATTGAATCAAGAGTATGAAAGCTTCAGACAAGGCATGTCTGATAGCATAACTGAGTGTTACAAGAAATTTTCTAGGTTTGTCAATGAGTTGATGTCTTATGGAAGAGAATTCAACAACTATGAATTGAATGACAAGTTCTTGAGATCCCTGACTAAGTACTGGGATACCAATATTTGTGTCATAAGGGAAATGGCCAAATTAGCAGACATTCCTCCTCCAACATTGTTTGGAAAACTATTATCATATGAGATGCAGTTAATGGTAAGAAAGGAGGAAGAGAAGACTACCAGAGTTGAGCACAAAGAAAGAGCTGTGGCTTTCAAGACAGAAGCCACTAGGAAATATAAAAGTAAGTCTCCATCTCCACCTCCAAAAGTTGCTGAGACTGAGACAGATGAGTCAGAAAGCAAGAATTCTGAAAGCAGTTAGAGTGATGAAGATTTTGCAGCTTTCACTAGACATTTTCAGAAGTTTCTTAAGAAGAAATAGTGGAGGTCTAAGCCATCCACTTCACAGAAGTCATCAAATAATGAAAGAAGAAAGTCCAGGCAAAGTAAAACTACATCCTCAAAGATAGTTTGTTATTATTGTAACAGACAGAGACATGTTGTTGCTGACTGTCCAGAGAAGAGGAAAGAGTCAACTGATAAGAAGAAGACTCAAATCAAGGGCAAAAAGGAAAGGTCCTTTGTTGCTAAGAAGGACAAAAGTCTGTCTGATATGTCATCTCCAGAATCAGATTCAGAAGCTGAAGCTTATATTGGACTGTTTGCTTTAGAAGAGGAAGATGAGTTCATACAATTAATGAACTCAATATATGAGCATGAGGACAATTAGTTCTAGGGACTGATGGCCTTATCAGAAGGAGACAAAATCCAGGATCAGCCTGGACCAAGTCAGGTACAAAATTGTTCTGTTAGTTCAATTTCTAGTACTGAGTCAGATTCATATACATCAGCATCAAGTGATGTTAGTGGATCTGAATCTGAAGAAGATATTCATCAGTTGATTGATGAATATAGAGTAGTGTTGCAAGCTTTGAAGAAAAGCAAATCCTTGGCAAAGAGTCAGGCTAAGGAGATTGTCAGTCTTAAAGTTGCTGCAATAGATTTTGACAAGTTGCTTGATCAGAAATTAAATGAAATAGCCAGACTGAAGCACATTACTGTTATTCAGATGGGGACTATAACATTTAAAAATGATCAAATCAGAAATCTAGAGATTATTTTTCAGAAAGAGAGAGATATAGTAGCAAGTTTTTCTAAACCAAAGTCTGTTCTACATTTGATAGATGAGTTTGCACCTCATAAGGGTAAAACTGGATTGGGGTTTACAAAACCTGCTTGGACAGTCAAGTCCAAATCTAAGGGCAAAGCCCCAGTACTCAACAAGAAGTCTGTTGTAGACAAAACAACCAGGGTTGTACCTAAACAAATGTACAACAGATTTGAGTGCTGGTGTTGTGGTAAGGTAGGCCACTTTACCATAGATTGTTGGCACAATTCCAGTACCAAGATGGGTAGCAAACTGCCTGCTAGAAAATCTACAGCTAGTTTTATCTAGAGTCAGACTAACTTGCACCAAGGACCCAAGAAGTTTTTGGGTTCTAAGGTTATGTAATCTGTTTTGCAGGTGAGTCCAAGTGGCCATGCCCCAATATGGTACTTGGACAGTGGATGTTCCAGGCACATGACTGGAACTAGGGGATTGCAGAAGGACTATACACCAATCAAGGATGGTCCTAAAGTCACCTTTGGTGGTTCTGAAAAAGGAATCATCTAAGGCTTTGGTAACATTTCTAGCAACCTTATTACAATTACTCAAGTGGCTTATGTTAAAGGTTTGAAACACAACCTCATTAGTATAAGTCAGCTGAGTGATTTAGGATATAACATCTCATTTGTCAAAGATGGTTGTCATATCAGGAGGTCAAATGATCAAAAGATCATTCTGACAGGTTATAGGAAGAGAAATATCTATTGTCTAGACATTATGTGTGAGAACAATGTTTCTCCTGTGTGTCTTGTAGCTGATGAGAAAGTCTCTCATTGTGTCAAATCGCACAAGAGGCTAGCCCATCTTAACTATAAGATAATTGGTCAACTCTATAGTAAAGAGTTAGTGATGAATGGTCCTCAGGTTAAGTGTATTAAGAATGGGATATGCTCAGCTTGTCAAAAGGGCAAGCAGACTAGATCCACCTTTAATAGCATAGAAAACAAAGATGCTGTGAGGTGCTTATACCTCTTGCATATGGATCTCTTTGGTCCTATGCCAGTTCACAGCCTAGGTAGGAAGGTCTACACATTTGTGGTTGTAGATGACAACTCAAGGTTTTCCTGGGTATTCTTCCTTAGACAGAAATCTGAAACTCCAAGTATCTTATACAGCTTTGTTAAACAAATTCAGAATGAATTGGACAGTACAGTGGTCAAAATCAGAAGTGACCATGGTACTGAATTTCAGTCTGACAGTATGACAAAACTGTGTGAAGAATTTGGAATTTTTTCAGGAATTTTCTTCAACAAGAACACCTCAGTAAAATGACATTGCTGAAAGGAAAAATAGAACCTTGATTAAGGCTGGTAGAACCCTATTAAGTGACACATCTCTTGGTGGGCCAAAACCCGAACAGGCAAGCGTACCTGTCGAATTGTAGTACCAAGGTCGTATTTAAACACGGGGTTGTCAAGTACTTCTACTCGCGCTCTAACTATTATCCTACCGGAAAATTAAAGGGATTTGAGAATTTTTTAAGAAGCAAAAGGAACGATAAATTGCGAGACGAAAACTTATATAAAAAAGGCTAGCATTCGATCATTGATTCACCATGAAATGAAACGAGAAAATAAAAGGGCATAGTTTTAAATTTGCAAATCCAACTTGGCCGTGACGGATCCGAAAATAAGACAAAATCTCGCTAGAGCATTAAGTCTCCTAACTTATAGACTCTTCGATCGAAATCTCTTTACAAACCGAAAAAGCCTAAAGTTGCATTATCGAGGTGATCCGCACTATTGGATTTGACTCCAATCCGGAGGATTTACGTCGTCCTATCTCTAGGGTTGCGTTCAACTCCTTCCTTCTTTGAGTGATCTTTCACATCCACGAGCCTCTCGGCTACTCGAATATGAGATCATAAGCCTACTACCGTATACCGGAAATACGGAGTCGACGCAAAATAAATCAAAGAAGGACCGAGTAGAATTACGCAAAAATAAAACTATGAAATAAAAATAATTCTCATTTCAAATCATGGATCCTCATGATCAAATGCTAAAAGAAGATTAGCTACGCATATTGCAAAAAGAAACAACGAAACAAATAGAAGAGAATTTCATTACTTGCAAATAAAAAGAGTGTACAAAATATTAAAAAGACTAGATTAGGCTATAAGGAAAACTTGCACTAATTGAAAAGAAAAGATTACACTAATAAAGACTTAACAACATGTAAGCAAAAAGAAAGCACTCTCTTGAACTAGAACTTCACTTTCTCTCCAAAATTCAACTCCCCAAAGCATGAGACCATGGTGCCCTTTTTATAGATGAGGAGGGAAGATTCTAGAATGGAAAGAAGAAGAGGGGGGCAAGGGGGGTGGCCGGCCATGTAGGATGGAGAAGATGCATGCATTGTATTAAATGAGGTGTGAAGAAGGAGGTGGTTCAATGCATGGATTTAAAGGGAATTAGTTGGAAAATGTAAAATAGCAAAGGGGGAATGAATAAGAATTAAAGAAAGGGAGAGAAAATATTATGATGCATGCATGGATTGAAAGGTGGCAAGAGAATAAAAGAAAGAGAGGGGGATGCATGAGGAATAAATGGAAGATAAAATAATAAAGGGGGAGAGAGGGAAGGGGCCGGCCAAGCATGAAGAAAATGAATGCATGCATTGTATTAAATGAAAGGGAGAGAGAGAGAGAACATGCATGTATTCATTAAAAGGTGGCCGGCCATGTAGGATGAAAATTCATGCATGGTAAAATATGAAAGAGGGGAGGGGCTACATGGGCTCGGGTAGAGGCTAGGTGGGCTGCTTGGGCTGCATAGGGGGCTCGGGTAGAGGCTAGGTGGGCTGCTTGGGCTGCATAGGGGCTGCTTTGGTGGCTCGGGTTTGAGCTTTGAGGGCTGCATGGGCTCGGGTTGGCTAGGAGAGCTACTTGGGCTGCACCATATGTGGCCGGCTGCACCTTTGAAGGCTTTATCAATGTGGGCTGCACCAATGTGGGTTGCAACTTGAAGTTGGGAAGAGGCCGGCTATGCAAAATGTGGGCTGCTCCAAGCTTGGACTTTAGACCTAAAAATAAAACAAAACAAGACATGAATTAGTCATAACAAAATTAAAACAAAGTTAAAACATAACATAACACTATATAGATTTTAAAACATAACATAGCAAAGTTAAAACAAGATTTTAAACATAATAAAAATATTACAACCTTAAAATTAAAACGTATCATAACATAACATAATATATGATAACATAACACATATAGTAAGACTATATAGAATTTTATATCAAAACTCTAATAACACTAGGAATTAAAATATTTTAAAGAAACATTAAAACATGAAATAACAAACATAAAATATAAATAAAATTAGGCATTTTGAAAACTAAATTCCCCCCAAAAAGGATGACTAAAACTAGTCATCAAATTCCCCCATGCTTAGACATTTGCTTGCCCTCAAGCAAATAAAGATGAAAACTAGGGAAGGAAATAGAAAATAAACAAAGCTAATTTAGGTTTCATAATTAAGAAAAACAAAACATGAAAAATTAAACTATCCTAATTCCTATGTTAACAACTAGTGGGGTGAGAAGTGCACAATAGAAAACTTGAAAGTGGAGACCTAAAAATATCATTAGAACATAAGAAAAGTCTACACATTTCTAAATCTTAAAAACAAGGCATCCAAAATAAATGAAAATAAGGACAACAAAAAGTAGAGGTTCTAAATAAACGGCGCATTAACAAACTACTAGGTTGCTAGATAAACATTAACCCTAAGACACTCCAAGATAACCTCCAAAGAAATCCATCAATGATGGTGGCCATAGGCTTGTACGTTCACACTTTCTCCACTACGCGAAATTAAGTTCTAAGATCATTAGGACTTCTACTAGGCATTAAAACTTGGCTTAGGTAAATGATTAGGAAGTGGAATCAAAGATAAACATGAATGTTTTAGGCACTAAACCAAGGTGAGCTCAAAAATAAATAATAGCATAAAAAAAGATGAGAAATAACAAGTATGTCATTTCTCCAATATGAAACTACAAAAATAAGGCCATGAAATTTTCTTTTCTAAATTTGGCCAAACATAAACTTTTTGCATTCATCATTTTTTTTTGCTTTTTTTCTGATTTTGTAATGATATATTTTTTTCTTTCTCAATTTTTTTCTTTTGAATAACATTTGATAAGAAAGCTCCAAAAAATGAGCTTGAGAATTTCCTAATCATTTCAAAAATAATATCCGTCCCACAAAAATAACTTTTAAGCTCAAATTTATAGTGCAAAAATAGGAAAGATATTTGGCTTTGGTGAACATAATGAAATGAAAGGTGGAGCTAAAAACAAAGAAAATAAGGAAAAGGCCCAAAATTGTTTTGCAAGGGTTTTGTTTTTGGTGGGCATGAAAAGCTCAAACTATTCAAATGGCGGCCTAAATCATTTCTAAAGAACGTAAAAATGGCGCAAATGCTTCGAGAGTAGCTTGGTATAAGTTCTAGACACCAAGAAAGACTACCTCGCAAATGAAAAAGAGCTAATGATACCTAGCAACCATTCGTAAGCAACTAACCGAATAAAAAGACATAACTACAAATTGCTACTTATGACGTAAAAAACGGATGCCTATATTTAAGAAAAAGAAACTAGTAGAACTAAACTATGTTAAACTGATAAATTTAGAAAACCTATTCAAAGAAATCTAAATAGAACTAAGGAACCGCACGGGCCTACACATCACTAGAAGAAACATAAAAATAAAGATAGAAAATAATTTTAGGTTTTGTTTTTCAAATAGATTTTAGCACAATTTTTTTGATTTTTGTTTTTCTAATTTTTTTTGGGTTTTATATTTTATAATTTTTTGGATTTTAGATTTTGATGACATAAAATACTATACTAATATAAAACATAATTTTGTTTTTTTTTGAAAGAAGAAGAACAAAAAGGAAAAGACAAAAGAAACTAGACCCCCCCCCCATGCTTAAATCCTTCATTGCCCTCAATGAAGAAAACATAAAGAAAAAGAGAAGGGGACTGAGAAGAAGAGAAAAAGAAAAATGCAGGAAAAATAATAAAAAAGAACAGGACTTCCCCGGGTTCGTGAGATGAAGGCGGATGTCGCTCCCCCATGCTTGCTTTTTAGAGTACTTGATCGTCAGCAGGTATGACTTGATCCATCTGATATCAGCAACGGCGGAGCGGCGACCACGAACATGGACTTGATTGGCCTCCGGTAGGAAGAGCAAAATAAAAGCAAAACATAGATAGAGTCCATGGGCAGATGCCCGATAATGTTTTTTTTTTTTACAATCATTTAAAGTCCGAATAAAAGAGTCACAGAATAAAAATAATAAGTCCAAAACGAAAATGTCCATCAGAAAATAAGAGAACTAAGAATCAAACAGAAGATTCTCCTTGGCAGGAGTCACAGAATCATTAGAGAAATAGAGTTTAAGTCTATGACCATTAACTTTAAAGTCCCCCTTATCGGGGTGTGAAAGTAGCACAGTGCCGTAAGGAAAAACATCCTTGACCGTGAACGGTCCGGACCATCTAGATTTGAGCTTTCCCGGGAAGAGACGTAAACGCGAATTAAAAAGAAGAACTTGATCGCCTGGTTTAAAAGTTTTAGGGTGGCGCAGGTTCTTATCGTGATACAATTTCGTGCGTTCTTTGTAAATTTTATTATTTTCGTATGCGTACGCTCGCCACTCGTCAAGCTCATTTAGTTGGTTTTTTCTATGCTCGCCGACCGAGTGCGGATCGAAATTAAAAAACTTTAACGCCCAGTACGCACGGTGTTCTACTTCTACCGGAAGATGACACGATTTTCCATAGACTAATCGGAAAGGAGTACAACCGATGGCGGTCTTGTACGCTGTCCGATAGGCCCACAGAGCATCGTCCAATTTTAAAGACCAATCCTTACGAGAAGTAGAAACGTTTTTCTCCAAAATTCGTTTAAGTTCGCGATTGACTACCTCGACCTGACCGTTAGTTTGGGGGTGATAAGCGGTGGATAATTTATGCGTAACGCCATATTTGGCTAAAGCCTTAGTGAGTTGAGCGTTGCAAAAATGACTTCCCCTATCACTAACGATCGCTCGAGGAAAACCAAAGCGAGAAAATAATTTTTTTAAAAATTTGACAACAACGCGAGCATCATTATTTGGTAGAGCTTGGGCCTCTGCCCACCTAGAAACATAATCGACTGCGACTAGAATATATTTATTTCCTAAGCTGGAGGGAAATGGGCCGACAAAGTCTATGCCCCATAGATCAAAAACTTCGCATTCGAGAAAGTAGTTTTGTTCCATTTCATGTTTATTTGAGAGATTTCCAGTCCGCTGGCATCGATCGCACCCGCCCACAAAGATTTGTCCATCTTTAAATATGCTTGGCCAATAGAAGCCAGCACTAAGTACTTTGTGTGCGGTGCGGTTAGCTTGATAGTGCCCGCCAGTCGGACCTTCATGAACATGTTTTAAAATTAGGTGACCCTCTTCCCGTGAAACACATCTCCTAACCACCTGGTCCGCACAAATGCGAAATAGAAATGGGTCTTCCCAAAAATAATACTTCAACTCCGAAAAGAATTTCTTCTTTTGGTGAGTGGAGTATTCTTTTGGGAGGACCCGGGCCACAAGATAATTGGCCAGATCGGCAAACCAGGGGGTAGGAGATGAAGAAATAGTAAAAAGACGCTCATCCGGAAAAGAATCATTAATAAAAGTTTCATTTAAAAGATCTAGATTTGGATTTTCAAGACGAGAGAGATGATCAGCTGCTAAGTTTTCCGCTCCTTTCTTATCCCGAATCTCCAAGTCAAATTCTTGAAGTAAGAGGATCCAACAGATAAGACGCGGCTTGGCATCCGGTTTAGAAAGGAGGTACTTCAGAGCGGAATGATCCGTGAAAACAATAACCTTAGAAAGAGTAACATACGGTCGGAATTTATCAAAAGCAAAAATAACCGCTAAGAGCTCTTTCTCCGTCGTGGTGTAGTTTTCTTGCGCAGACGTGAGAGTTTTACTAGCGTAGAAAATCGGATGAAAGTTCTTAGCGATTCGTTGACCTAAAACCGCACCTACCGCATGATTACTCGCATCACACATGATTTCGAAAGGTAAATCCCAAACTGGGGCGATCAAAATAGGGGCATTTATAAGTTTAGATTTAATTAATTGAAATGCCGCGAGACATGATTCATCAAAAACGAAAGGAGTGTCTTTTTCGAGAAGGTGGGTGAGAGGCTTAGTAATTTTTGAAAAGTTTTTAATGAATCGTCGATAAAAACCCGCATGCCCTAAAAAACTTCTAATTGCTTTAATATTTGTAGGCGGCGGTAACTTTTCAATTACTTCAATTTTTGCCTTGTCCACATCAATTCCCCTAGCGGAAATGTTGTGGCCAACTACTAAACCTTCACGTACCATAAAGTGGCACTTCTCCCAATTTAAAACTAGATTCGTTTCTTCGCAGCGTTGTAAAACTTTTTCCAAATGTTCTAAACATAAATTAAAGGAGTCGCCAAAAACAGAAAAATCGTCCATAAAGATTTCCATAATATTCTCTACATATTTATCAAAAATGGCAAGCATACACCGCTGAAAGGTGGCGGGTGCGTTGCATAGTCCGAAAGGCATTCTACGATAAGCAAAAGTTCCGAAAGGGCAGGTGAATGTCGTCTTCTCAAGGTCCTCGGGTGCGATAGGGATTTGAAAGTATCCCGAGAGACCATCGAGGAAGCAATAAAAATTGTGCCCGGACAACCGTTCTAGAATTTGATCGATAAAGGGGAGGGGGAAGTGATCTTTTCGAGTGGCATCGTTTAGCTTACGGTAATCGATGCACATCCTCCATCCCGTTATCGTCCTAGTTGGAATTAAGTCGTTATTTTCATTTGGTACTACCGTAATCCCTCCCTTCTTAGGAACAACCTGTACCGGACTCACCCACTGACTATCGGAAATCGGATAAATTATCCCCGCATCTAATAACTTAAGCACCTCTTCCTTCACAACCTCTTTCATATTTGGATTAAGACGACGTTGTGGTTGAACTACACCCTTAGGATTATTGTCAAAAAATATTTTGTGTGTGCAGAAGGAGGGGCTTATGCCAGGAATATCACAGATTTGCCACGCTATAGCTCGGCGATGCTTTTGTAGTACTTCGATCAACTGATCGTTTTCGGATTGAGATAAATAGGCCGAGATTATAACGGGCAACTTAGAATTTTTTTCAAGAAAGGCATATTTTAGATGATCAGGGAGTGGTTTTAAATCCAGATGGGGTGGCTCATTATAAGAGTTTTTCAAATTCTTATCTTTTTCAAAAACAAGACTTTCATACTTACTTCTACCAAAGACAGAATCATTTTCAAAATTTATTTTTGCGGACATAATCGTGTTTTCAAAATCATGTGAAGAAATTTCAGAAAAAGAAGAGGAAAATTCATTTGAAGAGATGTTGGAAAGGGAAAGGGAAGAATCTTCATTTAAAACATCAATAAAGAAGCATGAGTCATCATTTTGTAAGGAATTTTTCATTGATTGATTAATTGAAAATGTGACCTCATCATCTCCCACACGTAAAAAGAACTTCCCGTTACTAACGTCTATAACCGCTCGAGAGGTGGATAGAAATGGTCGTCCAAGGATAAGAGGGACCTCGACGTCCTCTTCAATATCAAGAATGACAAAATCCACCGGGAAGATGAATTTGTCGACCTTTACTAGCACGTCCTCAACGATACCTAGTGGATACTTGATAGACCTATCGGCTAACTGGATACTCATTCTTGTAGGGCTAAGAGTGCCTAGTCCTAGCTTTTTGAATAAAGAAAAGGGCATCAGATTTATGCTCGCTCCTAGATCCGCTAACGCATGTTTAACGAACAGATCACCAAAAACGCACGGAATGGAAAAACAACCCGGATCGTTTATCTTTTTAGGAAGATTAGAGTTTTTAACGACCGCCGAGCATTCTTCATTTAACGTTACATGCGATAAATTTTCTAATTTCGTTTTGTTCGTTAATAAATCTTTGAGATATTTGGCGTACTTAGGCATTTGACTAATCGCTTCATGAAATGGTAAATTAATATGAATTTGTTTAAATATTTCAAGAAAGCGTTGATATTGATTATCTAATTTTTCTTGCCTAAGTCGGGCCGGATAAGGGGGTGGCGGAAATTCCTTTATGATAAGCGGAGCATCATTTTGAACGTCATTATTAGAAAAAATAGAAATATCTTTTTCTTTATCTAAAGTAGATTTTTCATTTTCAAAATTTGTTTTATCATTTTCCGTAGGGGTAATTTCTTCCACAACAGGAGGGACAATCACCTTTGGCTCTTCCCTTGTGGTGGGCTCGTTAACAACTTTACCGCTCCGAAGGGAAATTGCATTTGCGTGTTCCCTTGGGTTAGGCTCAGTGTTCGAGGGAAGAGTTCCAGGTGGTCTCTCGGAAAAGGCCTTAGCGAGTTGGCCGACTTGATTTTCTAAGTTTTTCATTGATCCTGTTAAACTTCTAATAGTGGCATCGTTCGAGCTTATATATTTAGCGAGGATCTCTTCCAAAGGGGAAGGTTTTTGAAAATTTTGTTGCGGAGGTGGTGGTGGTGTAAAATCGTGCGGTGGGCGTATGGCGTTAGTGTTATTACTCCACGAGAAATTTGGATGATTACGCCATCCGGGGTGATAAGAATTAGAAGAAGAAGAAAAACCAGACGGAGAAGAAAAATTCGTAAAAGTAGAAAAATTGTTTTCAGAATTATTTTGAGCAGGCCTGGGTATGTTCCCCAGATAATCCACCTGCTCGGCAGCAGCAGCATTCACATTTTCATATACCTTAGCGGCGGAGGAAGCAGTCATCTCCGAAATCTTCTTGTTTAACATTTCCACTTGTAGCGCCAGTTGCGAAACCGAATCCACTTCATAGATACCTGCAGGTTTAGATGGGCGAGACCTGGACGAATTCCACTGATAAGTGTTCATCGCCATGTCCTCGATAAGCTCAAGAGCGGCTTCCGGAGTTTTGCGGTCTAAAGAACCAGCGGAAGCGGCATCTATCATTTGCTTTGTCTCTTGGTTTAGCCCATTGTAAAATGTCTGAACCTGTAACCATACAGGCAGAGCATGATGAGGGCATCTTCTCAAAAGTTCTTTGAACCTCTCCCAAGTGTCATAGAGGGTCTCAGAAGCAATTTGAGAATAAGAAGTGATATCATTTCGAAGCATAGCAATTTTGGCGGGGGGAAAATAACGAGAAAGAAATTTTTCAGTTAAAATATTCCAAGTAGTGATTGAGCCTCTTGGAAGAGAACTCAACCACTGTTTGGCTTTAGTTCTTAAGGAGAAGGGGAAGAGTCTTAGCCTTATAGCATCATCTGAGACACCATTTATTTTGAAGGTGTCACAGATTTCAAGAAAATTTGCAATATGCAAGTTCGGATCTTCATCTTGTAATCCGTCGAACTGTACATATTGCTGCACCATTTGTATGATGCTAGGCTTAAGCTCAAAGTTATTGTTCGCGATTGCAGGTCGAACAATACTTGTTTCAGTCCCCTCCAGGTTGGGTCGAGCATAATCGGACATAGTCCTTTGCTGAGCCATTCCTGGGTTGGGATCTCCCATTTCAGAATAATTACAATCCCCGAAGGAATCCTCAACCGTTGTTTGAGAAGTGGAAGCCCCGAATCGTAGTTGTCTCCGAAAGGAGCGTTCGATTTCTGGGTCCAAATCAACAAGTAGCGACGGATTCGCTCGGGTCATGCACTAGTAAAGAAAACGAGGGAAGATGAGAATGAAAGCTTGGAAAAGAAAGAAAAGGAGGAAAAGAAAGGAAAAAAAATTTTTGTTTTGGATTTTTTTTGAAAATAGACTTTTTTACGGCTTGGCTCTCGAACTTCCCGAGGACTACCCGGTGAAGGGTTCGCCCGGTACTAGGTAAAATGGTGGCGCTTAAAGCCCCTTACCCTTTTCGAGAGATTTTAGGTGGGGTAGAAATTAAAATGAGGTGGGTTGATTATAAATATTTAAATATATAAATATAATAATAATTTTTTTTCTTGATGGGCCCGGCAACGGCGCCAAAAACTTGGTGGGCCAAAACCCGAACAGGCAAGCGTACCTGTCGAATTATAGTACCAAGGTCGTATTTAAACACGGGGTTGTCAAGTACTTCTACTCGCGCTCTAACTATTATCCTACCGGAAAATTAAAGGGATTTGAGAATTTTTTAAGAAGCAAAAGGAATGATAAATTGCGAGACGAAAACTTATATAAAAAAGGCTAGCATTCGATCATTGATTCACCATGAAATGAAACGAGAAAATAAAAGGGCATAGTTTTAAATTTGCAAATCCAACTTGGCCGTGACGGATCCGAAAATAAGACAAAATCTCGCTAGAGCATTAAGTCTCCTAACTTATAGACTCTTCGATCGAAATCTCTTTACAAACCGAAAAAGCCTAAAGTTGCATTATCGAGGTGATCCGCACTATTGGATTTGACTCCAATCCGGAGGATTTACGTCGTCCTATCTCTAGGGTTGCGTTCAACTCCTTCCTTCTTTGAGTGATCTTTCACATCCACGAGCCTCTCGGCTACTCGAATATGAGATCATAAGCCTACTACCATATACCGGAAATACGGAGTCGACGCAAAATAAATCAAAGAAGGACCGAGTAGAATTACGCAAAAATAAAACTATGAAATAAAAATAATTCTCATTTCAAATCATGGATCCTCATGATCAAATGCTAAAAGAAGATTAGCTACGCATATGACAAAAAGAAACAACGAAACAAATAGAAGAGAATTTCATTACTTGCAAATAAAAAGAGTGTACAAAATATTAAAAAGACTAGATTAGGCTATAAGGAAAACTTGCACTAATTGAAAAGAAAAGATTACACTAATAAAGACTTAACAACATGTAAGCAAAAAGAAAGCACTCTCTTGAACTAGAACTTCACTTTCTCTCCAAAATTCAACTCCCCAAAGCATGAGACCATGGTGCCCTTTTTATAGATGAGGAGGGAAGATTCTAGAATGGAAAGAAGAAGAGGGGGCAAGGGGGGTGGCCGGCCATGTAGGATGGAGAAGATGCATGCATTTTATTAAATGAGGTGTGAAGAAGGAGGTGGTTCAATGCATGGATTTAAAGGGAATGAGTTGGAAAATGTAAAATAGCAAAGGGGGAATGAATAAGAATTAAAGAAAGGGAGAGAAAATATTATGATGCATGCATGGATTGAAAGGTGGCAAGAGAATAAAAGAAAGAGAGGGGGATGCATGAGGAATAAATGGAAGATAAAATAATAAAGGGGGAGAGAGGGAAGGGGCCGGCCAAGCATGAAGAAAATGAATGCATGCATTGTATTAAATGAAAGGGAGAGAGAGAGAGAACATGCATGTATTCATTAAAAGGTGGCCGGCCATGTAGGATGAAAATTCATGCATGGTAAAATATGAAAGAGGGGAGGGGCTACATGGGCTCGGGTAGAGGCTAGGTGGGCTGCTTGGGCTGCATAGGGGGCTCGGGTAGAGGCTAGGTGGGCTGCTTGGGCTGCATAGGGGCTGCTTTGGTGGCTCGGGTTTGAGCTTTGAGGGCTGCATGGGCTCGGGTTGGCTAGGAGAGCTACTTGGGCTGCACCATATGTGGTCGGCTGCACCTTTGAAGGCTTTATCAATGTGGGCTGCACCAATGTGGGTTGCAACTTGAAGTTGGGAAGAGGCCGGCTATGCAAAATGTGGGCTGCTCCAAGCTTGGACTTTAGACCTAAAAATAAAACAAAACAAGACATGAATTAGTCATAACAAAATTAAAACAAAGTTAAAACATAACATAACACTATATAGATTTTAAAACATAACATAGCAAAGTTAAAACAAGATTTTAAACATAATAAAAATATTACAACCTTAAAATTAAAACGTATCATAACATAACATAATATATGATAACATAACACATATAGTAAGACTATATAGAATTTTATATCAAAACTCTAATAACACTAGGAATTAAAATATTTTAAAGAAACATTAAAACATGAAATAACAAACATAAAATATAAATAAAATTAGGCATTTTGAAAACTAAATTCCCCCCAAAAAGGATGACTAAAACTAGTCATCATCTCTCCCTTAATATTTCTGGGTTGAGGCAGTAAACACTGCATGTCATGTAATTAATAGGGCTACTATCACCAAGAGCCACAATAAGACCCCCTATGAGATTGTGAAAGACAGAAAACCAAATCTATCCTATTTCAGGATCTTTGGTTGTAAATGTTATATACTTAACAATGGTAAGTCTTACTTATCCAAGTTTGCTGCCAAATCACAAAAGGGGATCTTTGTTGGGTACAGCAACAACAGTAAGGCTTATAGGATCTACAACTTGACAACTCAAGTTGTAGAAGAGTCTGTTCATGTAGTTTTTGATGAAGCCAGACTCATTAACAATGAATTGTCTAGAAGTATTTGCAGCTCCATAGGTGTGACTGAGAAGATGGATAAGCTTACTATTGAAGAAGGTTCTACTGCAAGTCAGCAAGTGGATGATAGTGGCTGTTGTCCAGGGGGAGTACTAGATACACCTAATGCAGAAGAAGACCAAGGGGTGCAGCAAGTTGAAGAGAATGAAGGTGTACAACCTGAAGAAAGGCTGCCTCCAGCAAAATGACATCTAAAAGATCATCCAGCCAATCAAATTATTGGTGATCTCAGACAAGGGGTACAAATAAGGAGCAGGAATCTAAGTTCAGTTCTCTACTCCAGCTTTCTATCCTAAGTAGAGCCAAAGAAATTTGAAGAAGCAATCCTAGACCCTCATTGGATTGAGGCTATGCAAGAGGAGCTGAACCAGTTCAAAAGATGCAATGTCTGGGAGCTAGTTCCTAAACCCAAGGACCACAACATTATAGGAACTAAGTGGATCTTTAGGAATAAGATGGATGAACATGGAGTTATTGTGAAGAACAAAGCTAGACTGGTTGCTAAGGGATATAGGCAGGAAGAAGGTATTGACTTTGATCAAACCTTTGCTCCAGTAGCCAGACTGGAGGCCATAAGGATGTTTCTTGCCTATGCAACATATCAAGGGTTTAAAGTATACCAAATGGATGTTATGTCAGCTTTTCTGAATGGAAATCTGAAGGAAGAAGTCTATGTAGAACAACCATCAGGTTTTGTTGATTCTATCAAACCTAATTATGTTTATAGACTTAGGAAGGCTTTGTATGGGTTAAAACAAGCCCCTAGGGCTTGGTATGAAACCCTGTCTAGTTTCCTCATTGAGAACAAATTCTCAAGGGGGAAAATAGAGAAGACTCTATTCCTTAGGGAATCCAGAGGCAAGATTATCTTAGTCCAAATATATGTAGATGACATTATATTTGGGTCTACAGAAAATGGTCTTTGCAGAAAGTTTGCAAAACTTATGCAAGAACAATTTGAAATGAGCAGTATGGGGGAACTTAAGTTTTTCTTGGGTCTCCAAGTTAGACAGACTGAGGATGGTTTATCCATATACCAGTCTAAGTTCACCCTAGAGTTGATAAGGAAGTATGGTATGGAATCATCCAGTACCATGAAAACTCCTATGGGGTCAAGCATGTCTCTAAGCAAAGATTATGCAGGCAAACCTGTAGATGAGACTTTGTATAGAGGGATAGTTGGCTCCCTATTGTATTTGACTGCTAGTAGACCAGATATCATGTATGATACATGTGTCTGTGCTAGGTACCAAGCTTGCCCTAAAGAATCTCATTTGACAGCAGTCAAAAGAATTTTGAGATATCTAAAGGGCACACCTTATCTTAGCCTTTGGTACCCTAAGAATGGAGACTTTGTACTGACAGGTTATTCAGATGCAGATTTTGCAGGCTGCAATTAAGATAGGAAGAGTATAACTGGTACCTGTCAATTTCTAGGTGGAAGGCTAGTGTCATGGAGTAGCAAGAAGCAAACCAGTGTGGCTATGTCCACAGCAGAGTCAGAGTATGTGGCTGCAGGAAGTTGCTGTGCTAAACTTCTATGGATACAACATCAATTAGAAGATTATGGTATTCAAGTAAGTAGAACACCTCTATTTTGTGATTCTACTAGTGCCATTTCTATTGCAAATAATCCTGTCTCCCATAGTAGGACTAAGCACATAGAAATAAAATACCATTTTCTAAGAGAACATGTGGAAAAAGGAGATATTTCCCGAGAGTATGTTAAGACAGATAATCAGTTAGCTGATATGTATACTAAGCCCTTAGATGAAACCAAATTCAATAAATTTAAAATTGAATTAGGTATGATAAACTTAGAATAGTTTACAAAATAATTGGCTAAGTAAAACGGTGTCGACACACAGAGTTGTCTGTGTCACACATAGAAGTGGTGTCGACATTTCAGAGAAATGGTGTCGACACATCTAGAAAGTAGGTGTCGACACATCCAAGGTGGTGTCGGCACTTAAGCTTTACACAGAATTAGAATAGTAAAGTCTCGACTAAGTGTTGAGCTAAGTGGTGTCGACACATATACAAGTGTCGACACATATATTCTTTCGACTATACTTGTGTCCACACATAGTTGTCAAGACATTCACAGTATGTGTCGACACTTTTCAACAGTATCGACACAATTTAAGTATTTTGATGCGCCCTTTCATCTTCGACTCTAGAAAGGTATAAATAGGTTTTTGCCATTGTTTGTCGACACGCTCACCAAAGTTTCGAGACCAAACTTGTGTGTCGACATCTCTCTTCTCTAAATTCAAATTTCTTCAAACCCTAATGGCGCCCAAGCTAGAAGAGAATGTTAATGAAGGTTATGAACTCGTGCATCATGCCTTTGATGACGCGGAACTTGAAATCAAAGGTGTGGTAACCCAAATTGCCGACACTGGATTGGAATATCTTGTTTCTGAACCAATCAAGATCTGGAAGAAGGAGGTCGTAGAATTTCTAAGTGCAGCTTCAGTTGATGATACTGGACTCAAGATTAAATCCAGAGTTCATGGAACCAAGGTTAAGATCAGACAGAAAAGCCTCAGGAAGTTACTTCAACTACCAAGAACTAATGAGGAAGAGGATGTATCTGCTTCTAAGACTAGATAAGCATTGAGATGGTGTGGACTGGATTCAAATCTGAAAATTGGATCAGTGTTCAACAGGAAAGAGATGAACATCCAAGGAAAATTCTTATCTGAAATAGTTGGCAAAGTCATCTTGAGCAAGCCTGGAGGACATGACAGAATTTCAGCTTATATGTTCAGTTTAATGACAAGAATTATCTTCAAACTAGATACTGATTGGTCTGCAGTTATGTTTGAAAAGATAAAAGAGAGTATGAAGAAGCCCAATCTGGGAAGAATAATAAGTGTATACCTTGCTGGAAGTATTCTAGAGGTAATGAACCAAGCTGCACGTTCAAAAATAAACCACATGAGGAGAATGGATTTGAGAATCTTCTCTAGGTGGGATAGAGTACTGACCAAAGAATTGCCATCTCCAGTAAAAGGACACACCACAGAAGAAGAAGAAAAAGACAGCCATTGTGGCTCAAGAATCCTCTAGCAGCTCTGAAGAGCAAGTAGTCTTCACTCCTGATGATGAAGAGACAGGAATTGCTGGACAATCTCCAGCTAGACATGAGGATGCACAGAGGCAGGGGGAGCTACCACCAGCAAGCCCAATTCACCTAGATTCCATCCAGGGGGAGCCTCTACTTGTGGAAGATCCAAATCCACTAGAGAGTGAACAAGCTACTCAAACCATACTAGAGGTAATAACTGACATTAATCAATTTGATTTCCCTATAGAGAATGAAGTTATGTCTGATTCATTACCTAATGTTCATCAACACACACACAGATACTCCCTCAACCACAAGATGTTGTCATGGAGGACACATCTGTAGCTGATCAAGTGGTTGATGATATAAGAGATTCTCCAGCCCTTCCTCAACAGGAATTTACCTTAGAGGAGTTGTTCCCTGATCTTCTACAAACAGATTTTGAGAAAGAGAAAGCTGCTGCTGAGGGGGAGAAGGAAAATATTGAGGGGGAGAATGTGGAGATTGAAGAAGAAACTGCAAGCAAAGAGACTGAGAAACCAAAGGATGCTGATGAACTACCAAGGACTGAGAAGGATTCACATCCTAGTCCTAAAGACAGAGTGGATATTGCTAGCACTTCTGCTTCAGAAGATGAGGAGGCTGCTAGAGCCAAGAAGAGAAAGTTTTAGGTCTTCAAAAGAAGAAGCCAGACTTACAAAAAAGGCTTTACAAACAATTGCACCACAACCTGCCCCATCTACTGATTATAGTTCACTGATGGTGGCTTTACAAATTAAGCTGGATGAGCAAAGACAAGCTCTAGAAAAGTATGTGGATGAAGGGAATAAATCTCTGCAGTTTGATCTTGCACAAGATATCAAATCTATCAGATTTGAAGTAAATCTTACCAAGAAGGAAATGACTGACTGCTTCCATAAGGGAGGAAATGCAGTAGTCTACCTGGCCACACATCAAGAGAAACTCAAGACAAAACTTGATGAGCTAGAAGTGAAGCAAGGCTATGTCCTGGAGAACCAGATAAGGATGAATGATAATATGACAGCTTCACATAATGCCATAATAACTGAAATGAAGAATATAGCTACTGCTCAGACTACAGCAAGTGCTACTGCCAAGGCTGAATTTGACAAAGAATTGCAAGAGAGCCTAACTGTTGTTAAGACTGCTATTGAAGACTCTCAGAAGCCAATTACTGACAAGCTCCAAAGGTTAAAACCTTTCTATAAAGATAGAGTTAACTATCTGAATGCCCAAATAAGATTTCAGAAAGATGATCTGAGGGATCACATTGAGAGAGAAGTCATAAAGGGGGAGAGGGTATTAGTCAAGGCAGGCTCTGATCATGCAAAGTGGATTTCAAATTCCATCAGAGCCACCCTTGGATATCCACCCTTATGTGATGATGATAATGTTGCATAGTCTGGAATCAATCTTGCATATCTTGGAGGAGAGCAAGCTGAAGTAGCTCAGGTGATATATCCTCCACCAGACTTTGACATGATACATCAAGAGATACAGTCAATGTATAGCCCTCTTGAGGGAAATCAGAATGTCATCATAGAGAAAGTTATTCAGCCTGTGCCAGAGGCAATACTGAAAGAGCAAGAGGCCTTATTAAAAGAATAAGAGGCTCAATTGTCTAAGAAAAGATTCAGAGAGCAAGCTGAACTTAGGCCTGATTTTGAACAATGGAGCCCCACTTCCAGGAATATCATTTTGACTGCATGGAAAGATGCTAAGGACAATGTCCTGGATAGAGGCAAATGGTACTCTGAACAAGAGTGGAGGAAACATGAGAACAAGCAAGAGGCTATTATTCAATATAGAAGAAAGGCTAAGATGGGAAAGCTACCTCCTACTGCACAGGAGCCTAGCAAGTACTTCCCAAAGCCTTATCATTATTTTGAAAGGCAGAAGATCAAGGCTGAAGAGCAGAAAAAGATAGATCTTAAAGGGAAGAAGCCTGCTGATGACAAAGATGCTCAAGTTCAAGCAAAGATTCAATCTGGAAAGAGAATAGTTATCAAGGAGCCTGAGCTGCCTTAGGATAGAAATTTTTCTTAAGTTTACTATGTTTAATCAGTTGCATTCAAATTTCTGTAAACTTTTGAATAATGAAAATGTTGAAGTTGTTAGAATAATGTGATATGTGTTAAATCTATTACGTTACTATTCTGAGATATTTGTGTATACATGTTTTGTTTATACATGTTTATGTACTTACCCAGTCATTTAATATTGTTTTACATCATACTGTGAATTTGTTATGTACGGTGTATATCATTGACTAAGGGTTATGACTTCTCCAAATAGGGGGAGATTGTTGGGTACATTGGAATATATGTACCTGATTTGAAGAAGCCTCACCCAACTCAATGATATAAATCAAGGTGTATTTGATATGTTTTGAGTTTATTTGTGCAGGTTAAGTTATTGCAAGGAAAGCAAAAAGTTTCTAAGTCTATGTGTCGACACCTAGAAGAAAAGTGTCGACACTTAAGAAGGTTTGTGTCGACACCCAGAGAAGCTGTGTCGACACTTGGAGTAGTTGTGTCGACACCAGGGATGCAGAGTCGGAACCAGAAGATAAGTGTAGACACATATAGGCAGTATCGACACAATAAAGAAATGTCTAAAGAATCAGTGTCGACACTTAGAAGCAGTGTCGACACCCAGAGGAACTTTGTCGACATCAAAAGTGTCGACATTAGGAGGCTGTGTCGACACTCAGCAAAACATCAACAAAGTTCAAGTACAAGTGTCGACACTAGGAGGCTGTGTCGACACTCAGCAAACTTCAACAAAGTTTAAGTACAAGTGTCGACACAAAGGAGATGTGTTGACACTCAGCAAAAGTCTCAACACATGAAGAATGTGTCGACACAAGGAGATGTGTCGACACTCAGCAGAAGTTTCAACACAGAAGGCATGTGTCGACACAAAGAAGATGTGTCGATACTTAACAAGTTCAACACAAGAAGATGTGTCGACACAAAGGAGTTGTGTCGACACATAGAAGAAATCAACTAAGTATTGAAGAAGAAGGACTTGTGTCGACACACATGATCAGTGTCGACACATGTTGAAGAAGTAGTGTCGAGAAGCAATTTCTACAACACAAGGAGTTGTGTCGACACCATGAAGGCTAGTGTCGACACTTAGTCTAATTGTGTCGACACTTGGTCTATTTGTGTCGACACATAAAGATTATCTGTCTCGACACTTTCAGACAGTGATAGAGTTTTCAAGAAGTGACTGGATGACTTGACAGCTGCCATTTCAACCGGTCAACAGCTACTGTCAGAGCTGTCAGAAGTTTATTAGGAACCGGATCAGCCGGTCACCATGAAGAAAGCCTATATAAAGGCTAATTCCTTCAACAGAAAAAAATAGAATCAGATGAAGCAATCATTGAAGTGAGAAACCACAAACAAGAAGAAGACCTTCAAGTGAAGATCTAAGTAGTTGGAGAGAGAATGCTCCTTCTAAGAAGACAACTATTGAACCAGGCTGATAAAGAAAGTTTCAGATTGAGATCTGATTCACAAGTCAGCAGTTGATTGAAGAGCATCTGCCTAGATATTCAACCCTACTGTGTTCTAATTCAAGAAACTTTGAAGAAAAGCCAAGGGAGGTTGATCTCAGCAAAGTTCTTTCAAGAACTCATCAAGAAACCAGTCAACTCAACTTGCTCATCAGAGTTGTGGTTATTAATTCTTGTATATTATATTTTCTGTAGGATCCTTAGGGATCTGAGTTGTAAGCCTATATTTATATAGGCTGAGTGGTAGGGCTTGTGTGCCTGAGTGTAGGAGATACATTTCTCTGAGTGTAGGCCTTGTTGAAGGCTGAGTGTAGGTCTTGGTGAAGACTGAGTGGTAGGGCTTTTGAGCCTGAGTTGTAGGAGTGGGATCACTCTGAGCTGTAGGAACCTGTTTGGAGTTCTGAGTTGTAAGATCTGTGGATCTGAGAAGTAGTGGAGAAGTTAGGCCGAATCTAGTACACTACTAGATAGGCGAAGGGGGAAAGTGGATGTGCCCAGACCTTGGGGAACCACTATAAAATCTGTGTGTTCTTTGTGTGTGCTTTATTCTGTGATTGCTGTGGTGTATGTGTTGTATTTCTGTAAAGAATTGCATATAATTCTGTGTTTCTGCCTTTAAAGTTTAAAAAGATTAAGTGCACCTATTCACCCCCCCCCCCTCTAGGTGTTTAGGCACTAGTTCTTTCACCTTGGGTCAAAGTGGTCAAACTAGCCTAAATGGCTAACTCACGCCCAATCCAAGTGGGCTAGGCCCAAGCAAGTGTGGCCCTTTGGTCTAGGGGGTGGTGAGACAAATTTTGGGCCCACTAAATTCAGAAATGGGTGACTAGGAGAGAGAAAGGGGGAGTTACCAAAATTTGGAGGAGAGAGAGACGGTTAAGCTTAATGGCCATCATGGACATGGAGGCCACATAACTCCTCCTTTTGATGGGGCTTTAACTCCTTGGAGGTAGGGGATGAGTTTTTAGGAGGTGGCCGGCCAGTGGGGAGGCTCAGCCCCTCAAATTTGGTGAAACCGAAAATCACCATTAATGGCTTTAATGGAGTCATGAAGAATTGGGAAGTTACAGAACTCCTCTCCCCAATTCCTTCATTGGAGACCTTCACCAGGGCAAGGGGAAGAGTTTCCCCCGATCTCATTCCAATTACATAGGACTTGGTGTTGTGGTTGCAGAGGAGCCGAAGCTTGGTGGTCGGAAATGGCGAGGAGGCACAACACCCGTTCTCAGGTCGCGGTTCAGGTCCTCCTCCACTCCTTCTTCCATGGGTAGATCATAGCAACGCTTAGGGCAAAGTTTCGGGCTCAATTGAGCCCGACCGGGAGAGATTTTCTCTAGTTTTCCACAAAAATTAACCTATCGGGTTCGCCGGAATAGGCCCCTCCGGCGGTTGTGCCCCCGCTTGGCGACACCCACCATCTCAACAAAGGTGGTGGTGGTCGTGGTTGGCCAGAGAGTCAATCCTGGCCCGATAGGTTAATTTTTGCTAGGTGCCCGACGGCATGGACTTGAAATTGGCCCAGGAAGATTCAATCCTGGCCGTTGGCACGTGGGGACGATCACGGGATGCCGCCCAAATGTGTGCCAAGATTCGTGCAAGTATAAAATTAAACTATAGGTTATGATGTATGATTATTTCATTTCTGTCACACATAATGTATTTAATATTTTTAATTATTAAAATTACCTAGATGGTAATTCATAGAAACTGGACAACACATAAATTGTAGCCCTATGAGTCTACTTTAATTCAAAATTGGTTTGAATCAATTTGGGTGCATGGTTTGACCAGGGCACCCATTGGTGGGTCTATACCTAGGGCAAGCTAGAAATTAAAATGGGTCCCCACACTTCATCCCCTGCCCAAATAACTTGAAATTTGTACAGAGAGTCACCCTCGTCTATATCTAGATCCTGCCCAAAAATGAGAATTTTTGGGGACCATTTTGCTATAGTTTTTGAAATTATTTAATTTCTCTAGGGTAAATTAATTTAGGGTCTAAATGACCTCCAAACTCACCCAAATTTTGGCAAGTGGTGCTTGGGGTCATTATAAGGCTCTGGTTAAAATTTCATCTCATTTGGAGATGGGTTGAATTGAATTCATGCAAACCCTAGCCTTGCCATAATAAGGGTATTTAGGTCAAAAAGTGCACTTTGGGTTTTGAGTGGCTAAATCACGTCAACAGAGGTTGAAATTGGGGTCACTGACTTGGCATGGATTTTAACATTTTCCCATCGAAAATTGGGTGGAATTGAATAGATTTTCCCTAGGACCTAAGACCAAACCCTAAGGAAGGGCTTTTGTGTCTTGTGAAGGTCATGGGGTCAAAAGACCTTGTATGGACTTGCAATTTGGTAGGGAGGGTACTAGGGTAACTAAAGCCCTCTGGTAAAAATCTTAGAGGATTTGAGAAAGGGTAGGCCCCACAAACCATAACCCTAGTTTAGGGCACAAACCTTGTAGTGATAGAGTAGGGCACTAAAACTCATTGAACAGTAATGAAATTTGTGTAGGGTAGTTTTAGGGTTAGTAGGAACCTCTAGAAATTTATTTGGGAATTTTGGAACATTAGCCCTAGTACTCCCTTTGTAATGCATGAATTAGCCCTACTTAAATATTTGGTAATTGTGAATTCACTGTCCATTGAAAAGTCATGAAAATTTGGCAGAGGAAGTTTTAGACCATTATGCTCATGTATGAATTTTATTAGAATTTTTTAATACATATCTGCAGTACCAACTTCACAAGCTCATTAATTGGGAAACTTGTTCAATATTTTGTTTAGAGCTCATTATTTGTTGATAAATTATGAAACTTGACCTAGAGCATTTACATGTCCTTACAATCATCCTGCAAGTTTTTTAGAATTTTTGGAAAATATGTTTGCTGCACTTGCCTCTTAAAATTGATTTAAATTGGTTATTTTCAAAATTAGAATTAGAGGCGTAACCTAGATGGAAAATTGGGATATCAAGATCTGTTCCATAAGATAGGTTTGCAACTTGGCCAATACATTGCCTCAGAATCTTTTTGAGAAGTTGTCCCATGAGATGTAGCTGAATTCCAGAAAGGTAGAAGAGGACACTGCCAAATCTCTTAGTAAGGAGAAGGTTGCGGCTTTCCGAGCAAATGCCACTAGAATGAGTAGGGAAAAGACTCTTTCTCCATCAAGGAGAGATGCTGAGTCAGAGAGTTCTGATCCCAGCTCTTCAGGAAATGAAATGTCTGATGGATAACTAACACTATTCTCCAAACAATTCAAGAAAATGCTGAGAAGAAGAAGACAGTGGAAGAACAAGGGCTCTTCAAGCTCCTCATGAAGAAAGCCCTACTCTAGTAAAGATAAGTCCAGAAATGACCCCTCTAGGGAAAGGTATGACTCTAAACAGAACAAACATACTAAGACTAATGTTGTTTGCTAGCACAGCAACATGAGTACACATGTCATTGTTGACTGTCCAATTAAGAGGAAGGAGCACTTGAAGTCTGAAGGCAAAAAGTATTACAAGCACAAGAAGGTTGAGAAGAGCTTCTTGTCCAAAAAGAAAGTCAGCCTGTCAGGCAGTGAATCTGAATCTTCATAATTAGATGAAGAAGAGGCCTATATTAGTCTCATGTCTATTGAAGTAGAGGATGATCATCCAGCTTCCTCATCTAGCATAAGGGCCCCACTATCATCTATTGACAATGACTCTGAAGAAGATGAGGAGCTCAGTCTCATGTCTCTAGCTAAAGACAATCAGGACAATTCTATTCCTGAGGAGGTACACTATATCCGTAACTCTCCCCCTATTTATGAGTCTGGATCAGACACTCAAGCATCCACTTCCTCCAGTGAGGATGATGGATCAAAAATCTGAAGATGATGTCAATCAATTGATTTACAATTATGGTGCAATTCTAGATGCTCAGAAGAAGAGCAAAAGTCTTGTTAAGAGACAAGCTGACAAGCTTGCATCTCTTCAGCAAGCTGCTTCCCTGCAGCCTGAGTCAACACCTTTGTTAGCTCAGATGAGGAGAGAAGTCAGCCAGCTGAAGACAATCTCAATAATCGAAATTGGCACCATTAGCCAGAAGAACAAAATCATCATGGATATTGAAGAGAAGCTCCTCAAGGAGAGGATGATTGTGGCTGAATTCTCTAAGCCCAAAACTATTTTGCCACTGATTGACTCCTTCACCTCTCAAAAGGATAAGAGAGGTTTGGGGTTCAAGTGGAACCCTAGAGCTGTCCATTCCAAAGGGAAAGGCAAGGCTCCAACTGTGCCTCAGACCACCTTCCAAAAGGCAATCATCCCTTCTAACAAGTATGACCAGGACAACATGTATGGTCACTAGAAGAATGCAAACTCTTCTTGTATGGATACAAGTATATCATAAAAAGGAAGGAGTAATGGCATGGGTTTGATTACACTAAAGGCTCACCATGAATAAATCCAAATGGCCCATCATGGACCATTTATATTTGGTGCTCCAGCTCCCACACTTAAGGATAAGGCAGTGACCTATTCTCATGTTCCTCTAGTAAAACCATTGACTAAGGGTAAGTCAGTAAGTAAGGCTCACTTGGCTGTCTCTGATGCCATCAACATCATGTCAACTGCAAAGAAGACAACTGTTGATGAAACTCAGAGTAAGCTAAGTACATCTACTGGCAGACTCACCTTCAGTTAAATTCTTACCGAAAGAAATATTAAGAAAGCTTCTCCTCTCCCCTCAAAATAGATAAAAAGCCTGCTTACTCCAAGAGATGTTCAAAAGAGAAGATATAATATTCATGAGTGTTGGTGTTGTGTCATGGTGGGTCACATTTCCATAGATTATTGGCACAACCCAAGTGGGCCAAGGGCAAAGGTGAGTCTTCCTATCAGGGCAGCTGTAGGTAGACATAATCATTATTAGGCTAACATTAACTAAGGCCCCAATACATTTTGGGTTCCTATGGTGAACTAATCTGTGCTGGTAAGATAGTTTATTTACCCATACCATGCCCATATGTGACTTGGACAGTGGTTGTTCCAAACACATGACTGGGACAAGGAGGCATCTTAAGGACTACACACTGGCGAATAATGGACCTAAGGTCATCTTTAGAGGTTCAGATAGAGGAGTTACTAAGGACTTTGGTATGATCACCAATGACATAGTCTCAATCTCAAAAGTAGCATATGTGGAAGGATTGCAACACAATCTGATTAGCATGAGTCAATTATGTGATATAGGCTATGTCATTGTCTTCCACAAGGACAAGTGCCTGATCAAAAGGTCAAGTGACCAAGATGTGATTTTGACAGGCACTAGGAGTGGAAATATTTATTATTTAAACTTCTTGTGTTTAAGTATAGACTCACCTGTTTGTCTAGTAGCAAATGAGAAAGTCTTATATTATGTACAATGGCACAAGAGGCTTGTTCACTTAAACTACAAGACAATTAGCAAGCTCTTCAGTGAAGAGCTAATCAGAAATATGCCCAATCTAATATACACCAAGAAGGGCATTTGCTATGCATGTCAAAAGGACAAGAAGACCAAGACATCCTTTAAGAACATTGGAGCCAAAGATTCAGAGAGGTGCTTGTACCTCTTGTATATGGACTTTTTTGGTCCTATGCTAGTTCATAGTCTAGGTAGGAAAGTCTACACACTTGTGATAGTTATGACTATTCCAGGTTTACTTGAGTGTTCTTTCTAAAGAAAAAGTCAAAAACCCTTGACATTTTTGTGACTTTTGTTAGGTAAGTTCAGAATGAAAAGGTCAGTTTTGTGGTCAAAATCAGAAGTGACCATGATACTGAATTTCAGTCTGAAGGCATGAAAATGTTTTATGAAGAACAAAGGATTCACCAGGAATTTTCTTCTCCTACAACATCCCAGCAAAATATTATAGTTGAGAGGAAAAACAGGACTCTCACATAGGCTGACAGAACATGACACAGTGAAACTTCTCTACCAGAATACTTCTTGGTTGAGGCAGTAAACAGTGCATGTCGTGTCTTGAATAGAGCTTCTATCAAAAAGTATTTCAAGAAGACTCCCTATGAGATTATGAATGGCAGAAAATCAAATCTTGCCTATCTTAGGATCTTTGGAAGCAAGTGGTTTGTGCTCAATAATAGGAAGTCTTACTTGACTAAGTTTGCTGCCAAATCCTATAAAGGAATTTTTGTTCGGTATAAGTACCAGATCAAAGCCTGTAAAGTCTATAACTTGAAAAATCAAGTTGTAGAGGAGTCTGTCAATGTTATGTTTGATGAGTCTTCCATGATTAACTGTCAGCTGTCTTGCTCCACTAGATCTGCTGGTTTAGAGTTGGAGATGGATAAACTGACCATCAAGGATACAACTCCTACTACCCAAGAGGAAGATGATATTGTGTTCATAACTAGAGAATGACAAACTACATCTTTATTATATATGCAAACCCAAAAGTCCTCATGGTGTAACATTTTATTCCCCAAATACCCCCTCTCAACCCTTCTTTATTTCAAAATAAATGGTTTTATAGTAATTTGACTTTTCCCGCAAAAAATTGTCGCCCTTTTCATTTTTTTCGTCAGCTAATCAAATGGGAATCACCTGCCGAAAATTGTTTTCCTTTCCTTCTCCTACAAGCAACCGCCCTTTTCCTTTTTCCGTGCAGGCTTATCTCCTCCTTAGAAATCCTCCTCTTCACGACATATCCTCCTCAAAAATTCTCCTCCAATGTAGAAGTAATCAAGCTGCCTCCCTCCTGTTCTGCTCAGATCGACACCTACAATGGAGATTTCCTCCACAGCTCCTTCTCCGCAACACAGTCCACGCCGGACTCTACTTTGGTGGCACTTCTGGTCTCCATGATTCTTCTCGCAGGTGAGGAACTCCTTTCCTCCACGACATGGTCTCGCATCTTCACAAGTCTCTTATTTTCGTGAAATCTTGCATTGGCTTTCAAAGAGGGCTTCTCTCTACTCGTTGCTTGGAGCCCTCCAGATCATCGATCCCCAACGTTTCCATTCGCAGAGAGCACCGGTAAAGGTCGGCAAGCTTCATCAACTTTTCCATTTTTACGAAGTTTCTGCAAATCCACGTAACCCCTACTCAGCTCTGATTTGCTACAGTTATTAAACCCCTACTCAGCTTATAATGTTTTCTGCAGCAAATGTTTGAGCACGATCATCATCCATTCTCGCTAATTTTTGTCGCACTCAGGGACTTATCATCGGGCATGCGCAGTCCCAATAATGTAACGAAATGATTCGCGTATCCCTTAATAAAGATGTGTGTCTCATGCCTTAATACAATAGGTTCTCTCTATAAGGGATTAAAGATTTGCTCACATAACCCGATGTGGTATTTATGTTGCTGTAAATTGTATTTTTCCAATGAAAAAATTGTCTTTTTCCATGTTTTTTTATGAAAATACAACAACCTATTATTTCATCAAATGTGTATTAGTCTAATTAGTTTTTTCTCAATATCCCTGCCATGAACTCTGATTGATTGTTTTGCTGTTATATATTGTTTTTTTCAGCAAATTACAATTCACAGCGCCGGCTGTTCATGCGCAAGTGTTTTAGGGATGTACTAAATTCACTAAGGTATTCATTTTTTTCTCTCTGGCCTCCTCCTTATCCCTTTACTGCGATGTCAACTATTTACCTTCTTCTTTTATAGTTATAGTCTTCTTTTACTGCGATGTCAACTCTTACATAGATTGTTCTTGAAATATTACTCAAGTGGATGATCTATATCAACCTCAGTCAATGATTTTGCATAAAAAAAGTTTCTTTCATTATTTTTTAATCTCCATGGTTCGATTAATTTATGCTCAAGTGGATGATCAATATAAACTATAAAAAAAGTTTCTTTCAAGTGGATGATCTGTTTCATTAGCATATAATTTTTTATATGCTTACTTGGCTATTTTGTTCAATCATCTTTCATAGTTTTTTGTGTACATAGTTCCATTAATTTTATGCTAATCTAATCATTATAGCATTTAATTAAATGATAGTTTTGATAATATTAATTATAAATTTATTCAATCTTATTTGTTGTTTTTGCCGCTGTTGATTTTGTCTTCATTTCATATGGCTGTGAAATTTAAAATTTCAACAACACACCTGGAGAAATACAAATTTATTGTGCAGATCCATGTCTAACAAAAGAATTCTTAAAATAAAGGAGAAAAAACTAAAATATACTCTTTTGCGTGAGAAATCACGAATGTCGCCCATCCCCCCCTCTGAATAATGTCACTACCTCCACCGATTGTTGCCGCCTTCGACGATTGTCGCCACCCCTGCCTATTGTCGCCTCCTCCGCTGATTGTCGCCGCCTCCGAAGAATGTTGATGCATTATCGCCACCCCCCGCCGATTGTAGCCTCCTCCGCCGAATGTCCCCGCAAAATGTCGCTGCCCCCACCAATTGCTGCCTTCCCCACCAATAGTCGCATCCCCCGTCGATTGTCTCCCCCCCATGACAATTGTCACCGTCCATGTCCATTATCGCCGTCCACGACCAATGTCGCCGCCACCGACCAATGTCGTCGCCCACCGACCAATGTCGTCGCCCCCCGACCAATGTCATCTCCCCCAACCAATGTCTTCTACCCTGACCAATGTCACCCCCACGACAAATGTCGCACCCATGACAAATGTTGCCCGCACGGGGTCCCCCGTGCACGACTGCTTGTAGAACATAGGTGAAGACCAGCAGGATCCAAAAATTGAAATTCATGTTATTGAAGATAGAATGCCATCAGTTGTCAGGCATTTGATAGATCATCTTAGAGATCAGATCATATGAGATGCAAGACAAGGGGTTACAATAAGGAGCATAAGCCTCAACATTGCAATGTATTCAAGCTTTTTATCTCAAGCTGAACTAAAGAAGTTTGAAGATGCCAACATAGATCAATTATATATTATGTCTATGCAAGAAGAAGTGAACTAGTTCAAGATATGTAAGGTCTGGAAGCTAGTTCCCAGACCACAAAGACATAACATCATTAGAATGAAGTGGATATATAGGAATGAACTTGATGAAAATGGTATTATTCTCAAGAATAAAGCTAGACTGGTTCCCAAGGGATATGGACAAGAGGAAGGTATTGACTTTGATCAAACCTTTGCACCAGTTGCTAGACTGGAGACAAATGGATGTTAAGTTAGCTTTCCTAAATAGTGACCTAAAAAGGAGGTCTATGTTGAGCAACCCTCAGGTTTTGTTAAATCTTACTTTCCTGGTTATGTGTTTAAACTAAGAAAAGCTTTATATGTGTTGAAACAAGCCCCTAGGGCATGGTATGAAATCATGTCTAGCTTTCTCACTGAGAACAAATTCTCTAGGGGAAAGATAGACAAGATATTATTTCTTAGGAAACTAATGGGTAAGATCATTATAGTCCAAATTTAGGTAGATAACATAATTTTTGAGTCTACTGATGATGACCTTTGCAATAAGTTAGCTAAACTTATGCAAGCAATATTTGAGATGATCAATATGGGTAAACTCAAGTACTTCTTGGGTCTCCAAGTTAGAAAGGCAGAGTATGGTCTATTCATCTCTCAGTCTAAGTTCACCAAGGAGCTAATTAAAAAGTTTGGAATGGAGAGTGCCTCCAAAATGAAAACTCCTTTGGGGTCAAATGTGTCAATAGACAAGGATGAGATTGGGAAGCATGTTGATGAAACCTTGTACATGGGCATAATTGGCTCCTCCTCTACCTGACCTCTAGTAGGCTAGATATTATGTATACTATTTGTGTTTGTGCTAGATACCAGACTAGCCCTAAAGAGTCTCATTATTCTGCAGCAAAAAGAGTTATAAGATATCTAAAGGGCACACCTGATCTTGGTCTATGATACCCTAAGAATAATGACTTTGAGCTAATTGGGTATTCAGATATAGATTTTGCAGGTTGTAGAGTGTAACGCCCCGAAACTCAAAAGAGCGACGAGAGGCATTTTGGGACAAATTTGGAATTTGGCAGGGGGCACACGGCCTGGGACACGGGCGTGTCCCAGGGCGTGTCAGGCTCGAGTTGACGATTTGGCCGTGAGGTCGATGAATTTTGGATTCGACGATCGTCGAGCAGCGAATATGGCCTGATACACGGGCGTGTCTTAGGGCGTGTCAAGATCGTATCAACGATCGACCCGAGAAATCGACATTTTCGCTCGACGATGTGTCAAGATAGGGAACACGGCCTAGGACAGGGGCGTGTCCAAGGCCGTGTCGGGTGGTCGACGAACTGTGCTCGATGAAGTGTCGAGACAGTGAACACGGCCTGGAACCCAGGCGTGTTCGAGTGTGACATGGGCATGTCATATTGGACACGGGCAAGTCCAAGACCCTCGTGAGTCTCGGGTTGGTATTGATCCTGGGTTGATAGGAGAACACACCCGAGAACATGGGCGTGTGCTGGTTGACACTGGTGTGTCAAGTCGAACACGGGCGTGTTGGATGGTCGTGTGTTTTTTTGAGACGCGTCGATTTTGACGGCGAATGAGGGACACGGCCCTCGACACGGGCGTGTCGCATGCCGTGTTCGGCCCAGGTTTTACATTCCAGCCACGGATCGTAGCTGTTCGTTTCCTTATTTTGCGATCCGAAGGTTGGGGGTTGTTCCAACTGGGATATACCCGGGATTGGGCCTTTGAGACCCTCATTTCTCTTGAGTGGTTCTCTTTCTAAGTCTAGAGAGAGGGGAGAGCAAAGGAGGAAGAAGAAGCCTAGTTCTGGTCACCGGCGGAGCTTCGGAGCTCAAATTCGCAAACCGACTTCGGATCTACGGAGGCAAGGAGAGTGCGGTGCTTTACATCCACTTACATTTCCATGGCGCCAAGGAAGAACGCTAGGGTAATGATTCTCTACTTGACCATGTGAAGCTCTCCTTCTTTTGCATAGGGAAGCCCGCTCTCGCAAGTTTGCGGTGAGTTTGAGGCGTTCCTTCGGGTAGACATGAATAGTCCCCATTATGTACATGTAGAGTCTGTAATCGAGAACGGATATAGGCATGATGTGTGAAGCCTACCCGAATAAGTTGTTCTGGATCGGTGATGTTGCATTGCATAAGTGGCCGGAGAAGACTCCGTGCGAATGTTTGTTTTACGGGTTTTCTACGCGGTAGATTGCAATAGGGAGCCTTGGGGATTAACTCCATGGTGCACTCGGAAAACTGGGCGTACGCATGGTTCTACCATCATGTGAGCCTGGGAGCCAACTTGAACATAACTGGGTTATGTGATGTATGTAAACGATTTGGGACTCGGGAAAGTTTGACCCGCGTATATGTTTTTAAATTAACGTTGAGGTGTGAGCAACGGGTCAGGCGGAACCGTACCCGCTCTATGTCGTCCGGTTAAAGAGACCTAAAGTTACTTATCACTTACCGTTGGCATAGATAGAGGGTCTTAGGCAGTGGCCAGAAAACCAAATGCTCACGAGAGATTGCCGTCCAGGGGACGGTGGTGAGTCCACAGACTTAGACTATGATCACCGAGAATGTGCCCTGAGAGCACGGGGCGTGTGGCCGTGCGTGCCACCGCCTGTGATGCAATGTATTTATATACTGCTTGGTTATGCTAATAAAGTGCAGGGAAGGAGGATCGCCTCCCCGAATTTGGGGGCAGGATCGTTATAATTTGGTCAGCTTTGCTGACCGTTGCTTTGATTTGCCACCGTTGCGTTGGATTGTGCTTGCAGGTGCTGCGAAGCCGAGCGATTAATAGCGGGCTAAAGCCCAAGTTTCTGAGCCGGCCCTCGAAGGCCTAATTTTGAGTGTTTTATTTTATTCATGTATGGCCGGCCTGCGTGCCGAGGTTTGAAAGACATGTAATTTGAGGAAAATAATTGCAAGGCCATAAGGCCAGTACTTGTGTATTTCTACTTCATTCCTTTTGGTGTATTAGTGGAAATTCATGCTAGTGTTGGGTTCTTTATTATTCACAACAAATAAAATTACTTCTGCTAGAGTGAATGTGTGTAGGACGTTGGATCGTTGGATGGTTTCCATTGAGTAACCACCCGGTCTGTCTGTGGTATATGGCGTCGGGCCCCGGCCGGACCTACGGTTATATGCTATGAGATGGATAGGGGGTGTTACAATTTGGTATCAGACTACTGGTTTCGGTCAGGCTTAAAATGAATTCGTGGGCGAATTCTTTTAAGGGGTGGTGAGCACCTGTATGTGCGTCATCGTTATAACAGTAAAAGAACCCATGAATGTCCACTTAGGAATAAAAATACACGTGTTCGAGGAACTTGCATGTTCCTATACTTGCTTTTTGCAATTTTTTATGGTCGCTTAACGGTGTTTTGTACAACTATAGGTGACCAGAAGCAGTGCTGGGCCACCAGAATGTCCGATTTATGAGGAGTATATTGTTGATGCATGGAAACACAAAGGGGTGTCGAGCACCACCAGCTAACGGTTCGAACACCGGGGAATAGAGAGACTGCGAGTAGTTATCTACTAAGCGGGTGAGGGCAGGAAGAACAGCAGGGCCGTGAGCCACGACAACAACAGACTTCGCCCATCGCGGCCTGAATGCCTCTCTTGCGACGGGCTTTCCCTTGATTGAAGAAAGACTTGGTTACAAGTGAAAGGAAAAGGTTGACAAGAGCAGAGCGAGGGGGAGTCCGCAAGGCACAAGATTCGAATTCGCAGCCTATAACAAGTAGGCTCCTGGGTCCGAGTCAGCGTGCCTTGGGTGCACCACCTCCCCCCTATTTATAGGATAGGGGGCATGCCCAAACTGGCAGGACTAAAAGAACCGGCTGCCCGGGGTACAGGAAAACCGGGCAGCGGTGACGGGAAGCAAAAAGAAAGAACACGCCAGTCCGCGCAGAAGGGGCGGACTGGGCTCGCGGACTGGAGCTTCCACTGCTGCTGGGCGCGATCCTGCTAGAGGGCGGCGGCCTGGGCGGACGAGACACTGCGTCCGCCATTGTAGAGAATCTGATATCCCAAGTCGTGGTGGACTGACCGAACAGGTCCTTGAGTCCGCTGCTAGGGTACCATCCTTGGTGTCCGATTGGTTACCTTGCCGGACTGGGCGGACTGACAAATCGAGTCCGTGAGTGTTGAAAGGGTGGTTTTGGCATCTTGTAGGATGTTGCGGACTGAGGGGGAAGCGCCGAGTCCGCAAGCCTCGAAAATGCCGCCAGCGCTATAAATATCGCTGGAGGGCCTGGAACTGTTGAAAATCCCGATCGACACGGGGCGCTATTCACCACTTGCGGTCTCCACTTTCTAGTCCGACATGGCAAGGCTTGGAGCTTTCTTCTCTAGTCTCACTGCAAAAGGCGACTCAGCACTGACAATGCCTATGAAGACCAAGAAGATAATAAAGAGGTCGACAAGAAAGGATCTTGTCCGCCCTACAGGAGAGAGCTCCCACAGCCAAAAGCGTGCGGAGAACACAGTCCGCCGCACCGATATATCTGCTCACGAGGATGCCTCAGTCGAAGCTGAACCACTGAGAAGTGAAAAGATGGTGACCCTGTCGGACTCTGCCACTTCCCAGAAAACCGCAACCTCGGCGGACACCATTGGTGAACACAATGAGGCTGACATATCTTCTCCCAATGCCCAGGTGCCCATTGTTAACTTGGATGAAGAAGATAGGCGGACTGAGGGAGAAGACAATGCGCCCTCAAAGGCATTGACTGTTGTGAACCCTGAGGCTGTCCGCGAGAGTCAGCCCGACCTAGGAGTGACTGCCGTGGATTCTGCTGAGAAGATAGCTAAAATAAAGAAGAGGAAGAGGGACGGGTCGACCGTTGCCGAGCGGGTTGAGAAGAAACTGCGCGCGATGAAGGAGAAGAATGTCTCCAAGCGGACTGGAGATGCGGACTTACAACACAGACCGCGCGACAAAGAAGTTCCTGACAGCGATCTGGTCACACCGGAAGCCCAAGTTCAGGGAGATAATTCCCTCTCCACGGTCAGTCTAACCACTGATGAGATGTTAGATTCGATAGACGTCAATGAAATAGATTTAATCAACGAATCCCTGCTGATTGTACTGCAGCAATCTGAGGCGGAAGACACTGGGAAAAAAGATAGCGAACTCCCTTCTTTGTCCGCTACGGAGGAAGAAGAGAGGGTGAGGCTTAAGCAGAAGATAGAGGAGCAGAAGAAACAAATTGCTTCTCATATTGCTGCGGTGGAGGCGGCCTCAAAGTAGGTCGCGGCGGATAAAACCGCTAAGGATCTGCGAACTGCTGCGCAGCTACTGCGGTCAGGTAAACTTCAACCGGCGCCTAAATACTTTAAGCGTCAGTGGCTTTACAGGTCGCCGCCGCGGACGTCAAGACCAATCAAAATCATCACCGAGATGGACGATATTGTGGTTTCAAAAAGTTTGGCTGCTGAGAAAAGGGCAAAGGTTCATCGTGAATGGAAGAAGCGGTTAAGCATTTTTGACCCGGAGCGGGCAAGGCGGCCTGTCTTTTTTGATAGTAAGCAACTCGCTGTGGCTATATCCAAATGTGATCTTTTATCCTTTCTTTGAGTCCGCCGCGAACTGCCTTTAAATGTGGAGTTGACTTTGTTTGTTGCAGGTAGAAAGTCGCCACCGGGCTCCATCGAGAGTGGCGAGATCGTGGTTACACCGAATACTGGTGCTGACGCAGTCTCGCATGTGGAATCCGCGGGGGATGAGACGCCCAGCCTGAACATTATTAAAGAGTTAGAGAAGAAATTCTAAGCTGAAATGCAATGTGTTAAAGCAAAGTTAGAGAAGTCAGTGGAGAGCGAGAGGGCGTCCGCAGCACGTGAGAAAGCATCCGCATAGCGCGAGAAAGCCCTAAAAGACCAGATCGCCAGCATCTCGAGGGCGGTGGAGAGGTCTGAAAGGGAGAAGAAGAGGCTCGTGGATGATGTCTGATTCTATAAGGGCAAGCACTTGGCATCATTGCGCGAAGAAAAGGGGAAGCGGGCTGGTGAGGTTGCTGAGCAGAGGCCGCGATTGTCAGATCGCGCTGCTCCAGAGATAGCCGCACCGGCAGGCGGTGTCCAACAGGCTGCGAATGAGGAGCCGAGGCCGGCGGCGGATCCAATGGTGCCCCTCAGTCGGGTAGATTGGGAAGCTGCCCATATGCAGAGATAGGGCGGAAAGGCCAGCGCGGACCGAGACTAGGGACCACTGAGTCTGAGATGCCACGAGCTTTTATTTGTTTAATTGTATAATTGTTTGTATAATTGTGTTTCAAACAACGGTGTTGTAGATTGAACTCTATTACGATCTGTGCGGACTCAGATTATATATCTGCAAATTATTTAGCTTAAACCTTGGCGTGATCTGTGGCGAATTGTGCGGACTAATGCTGTGTCCGCTTCACGTAATTTCTGCAGGTGAGAAGATTTGCGAGCTATGCGGACTGAAACTGTGTCCGCCTCTTATGTTTGACTTGCAGGAAGGAATCATCGCGAACTGGGCGGATGAAAGCTGTGTCCGCCATAATTTTTGCTTTTAAATTTTTCTTGGCATTTGAGTCTATACTTGTATCCGCGTTATTGTTAACTTTTGCCGCGTGAATGGTTTGGTTTTTGCGGACTATGTGGATTCGAATTGCGAGCTCTGCGGCCTGGTCAAAAAGCTGTCAGAACTTGTAATTATAAATAGGCCCTGCCGCTTTCTTCTATGCAGGAAACAGCTGAAGTAAAAGGAACCCTGCGGTCTGCAAAATGGTGTCCGCCAGAACTGATGCAGCTGTCGCCTTCCACTCTACCGACCACCGGAAATGCACCTTGACAGAGGCTGACTTGGAGGCCTTTGTCGAGAAACAGATGGCGAATTCAAACGTCCTTGTCCGCCTTCCCGCCCACAAAGAAAGGTTGAACTTCTCAACTGCAACTCAGATCGCAATTCCTGTGGACCACTTTGACAGCGGGTTCAAGTTCCCGCTCTTATGGGAGCTCGCTGAAATCTTTGAGCACTACGGAATGGTGCCGGGCCAGCTCGCGCCGAACACACTCGCCGCGATCTGCAGATTCCTCTCCTACTTGCGATCTGAAAAGATTGCTTTCTCGATGAACATCTTCCGTAAGATGTTCTCTGTCCGCTCCATAACCGCTTCTGGAGGCCGCCCCTACAAGGGGGTGATATATTTCTACTGCAGGGAATGAAGGTTGTGGGCCTTCCCAACAAGATCCACAACTGGACCTCGAGGTTCTTGATATTTGAAGGTGACCTCGGGTTCGCGCACACCTATTTGTAGGTGCGCGCGGACTCCGCCTTCAAGAGTGTGCCCCTTGATGATGTGGAATCCACCATTGTCGAGTTCTTGGCCAATGCCATGCTTGACATCGAGCATTACATTCTGCTTCTGGCGAGCTTAGCGGACGTTCTGCCCGAAGAGAGTGAGTAGCTTGCAAACTTAAACTTTGTATCCGCACCGACCTTGGTGTTTACCCCTATCTGTTTTTGCAGCGACCTTGGCGGTACCTGCCAACTTGCCGCAGACGCCTAGCAGCTTTGTTCCTACACAAAAGGAGAGGAAGGAAGCAGTCGCAAGGAAGAGGAAGGAGGAAGGGGATCCCGCGGCGGATTACTTTTCTTCTGAATGCTTCACCATGCGTGGCTTTGGCATCAGCCAGAAGGATCTTACGGGGAACTCTATGGTCCACTGGCATAGCAAGAACAAACACGTCCACCTATCCACCGTGCTCCCTTCGTGGAAGAGTCCGCGGATAACTCGCCACGCCAATATTGCGATCTCTGCGCTCTACGGAAAGCGCAACTTGAGCGACCTTAAGAAGGTGCCCGCCGCCGACCTCCCTCTGCTAGCCTCTCAGGCCGCTGCGAACAGCGTGGTGATGAACCACTATGTAGCCACCCTGGCCAGAGACTTGTTAAGGCAGAATGAACAGCTTCAAAAATATAATAAGGCGCTAAAGGAGAGGAATGCGCGGTTGGGAAAAAGGGTTGCTCAGCAAAGAGAAGAGCTCGGGGTGAGTTGAATTCGCAGAGGCCTTAATTTTCTATCCACCGCGATCTGTCTGACGTTTGCTTTTATTTTGCGCAGGTCGCCTATGACTTAGAAAACAACAGCTTCCAGGCCGCCATGCTCCCTTTCATGAAGGAGATCGTCGAGGTCGCCATTGAGCGACTTATCCGCGACGGCTTTACAAAGGAGGGAGTGGATGGAATCCCCTTTTTGGAACTCTTCCCGGAGCTAACACCGCAGGTTGCAGCCATGGAGCGGGCTGAGAAGGGCAAAGAGGTTATCATCGAGGAAAGCGAAGAAGAAGAAGAAGGAGAAGAAGGAGAAGAAGAAGACGGAGGGCAGGGCGAAGGGCAAAGCGCCAAGGAAACAGCAGACAACGCTGCCTCGAGCCAGCGAGGCGGGGAATTGTCCGCCGAGTCCGACACCTCTGCATCCTCCTCTGCTACCGGGAGCTCGCATAGCGGGTCCGCCTCAAGTACAGGATCAGACAACAGTGGAAGCAACTCGGGGGGCTGCTCTCCGGAAGTTGATATTGTTGGCGAGAGCCCTGCATCTCCAGAAAAGAAACAAAAGACTACAGATTGATGTATTTTTATCTTCTTTATTTTGTAAATGTGGGGGACTCAAGACTGTAGTCCGCCGAATAGATGTATAAATTTTTGATGAAATAGAAAGAATATTTTTGCATGTGTGCTTCCTGCAGTGTTCTTTTTCCACGCTCACCGCACCAACACTTAGCAGTCCGCACGACACGATGATAAATCTCAGCTTTTTAACTTGCTGATTAGAGATAATTATTGTCCGTAATTGGAATGAGAAGAAATTGTCAGGCGGACTCTGTTGAGTTCCAATTGCAGTCCGCACGATACTAAGATCATTTATAACGAGTCTTGCTGATTAGAGAATTCAACTTATCAATCCATTCAATGTCCGCCTTAAAAAATGAGGACGAAAATAGCCAGCTGATAATAATGATAGGTGGACTTCATTGAGTTCTAGTAGCAGTCCGCAATTCTCTTTATTAACTTATCAAATGATAATATATGAAAACCATTCGGCGGACTTAGCTGATATAATTTCGTAGTTCGTATATAGGTTAATAGAAATGACTTATAGCTTGCGACCAGGTGGGCAGGTGAGCCGGAGCAGCATACTTTCCTCACCGGGCTACAAGCTATAAAATCAACCCAAACTGCCGGACTGAGCGGAAAAAGAAAACCAGTCCGCTCAAGATAGAAATGAGCTACAGCTTGTGACTAGGTGGGCAGGTGCACATGGCATTGCTTTCCTCACCAGGCCACAGGCTATATGATCAACCCAAACTGTCGGACTGAGCGGATAAAGAAAACCAGTCCGCTCAAGATAGAAATGACCTACAGCTTGCGGCCTGGTGGGCAGGTGCACATGACATTGCTTTCCTCACCAGGCCACAGGCTATATGATCAACCCAAATAAAACCGGCGGACTGTGCGTATAAAGAAAACCAGTCCGCACTAAACAGAAGAAATGACCTATAGCTTGCGACCAGGTGGGCAGGTGCACATGGCATTGCTTTCCTCACCAGGCCACAGGCTATATGATCAACCCAAAGAAGCTGGCGGACTGAGCGGATACAGAAAACCAGTCAGCACTAAGAAGATTCCCTGCGAAGAGCAAGATACTCGGCGGAACGGTTCCATGCCCTCTTGCCTGGAGTACAGTCTAAGCTGTGGGTCTCCTGCAGGCACTGCTTGAGGGTACCATGGAGTGTTCGAGGGTTACAAGCTAAGATAATCGGTGGGCAGGTGCGCATGGCATTGCTTTCCTTGCCAGATCAACAAAGTTATAACGATATCCCAAATGCGGCACGGTAGAGCTCTACACCCACCCTGCCCTCCATAACGCAGAGGTGGGGTAAGATACTAGCCGGGATTCGAAGTTTAGAATCCTACCGCACTAGACCCTGCAAGCTCCCACTACACATTGCGAAATCTCCTCGCAACACGTGGTCTTCGTGGTGTTACGCTAATGATAAGAGCTCTAGGGAAGGTCTTGCTGAACTCGGCGATGTCTCCTGGTATCAGGGAACTGTTATAGGTCTTTGGGAGAGAGAGAAAACACTAGAAAAAAGTGTCAGTATGGATCCTTTGATTAACAGGATGTATTTGCAAAGAAACCATAAGAAAGAAAAGAGAGTTCAAGCGAAGATCCGTTTTTGAAATCTTTCTTAGCGTTTCATCTGTTATGATTACATAGACAAAACACTTGAAGAAGCATTAGCAAGCAGTTTCTATTCATAATAACTCTTGAAGAGGATACACAAAGTAGAAAAAAGGAGGTTCAAGAATAGAACCGTTTGAGATCATCCCCGCTCCATGTGTGTGGTATATTCTCTCCTTCGTATGTCTGCAAGCGGTAAGCGCCGCTCTTTAACGCTTCTTTGATAACAAAAGGGCCGACCCAATTTGGATTAAGCTTCCCAATTGAACCAGCTCTTGCAGCAGCATCAATCTTCTTTAGAACTAGATCTCCCACTTGGAAGTGTTTGATCCTCACGTTCTGATCAAAGTAGCGGGCCATCCTTCTTTTGACCTCCTCCTGCCTTATGGTTGTTGGTCTCTGATTGCCTCGATGTGTTCCAAGCTGAACCTCATCTCTTCATTATTCAACTCAAGCCAGTCCTCAATGCCATCTCTTGCAAGCAGAACTCTGGGTGACGGGACTTCAAACTCAACTGGAATAAGTGCCTCTGAGCCATGAGAAAGTTTGAATGGAGTCTCCCCAGTTGCGGATGATAGTGTTGTCCTAAGGGACCAGAGGACTGATGGAAGCTGATCAGCCCAGCTGTCCTTGAGATTCTGCACTTTCGTTTTGAGCAAATTGAGGATCTGCTTGTTGGCTGCTTCTACTTGGCCATTGCTTCTGGGATGATGAACTGATGCAAACCGCAGCTCTGTTCCGATCTGCCTGTAAAAATCTATCATCTCTGAGTTGTTGAATTGTGGCCCATTATCAGTGATTATTGCCATAGGTATCCCATGCCGACAGACAATCTCTCCCCAAATGAAGTTCTTGACGACTTGAGTAGTTATCTTCGCCAATGCCTTGGCTTCGATCCACTTGCTGAAGTAGTCTATCATTACGATGATGAAACGCCGCTGACTGCTTGCCATGGGAAAAGGACCGAGGAGGTCCATTCCCCAAACTGCGAAGGGCCAAGGAGTTGCGATCGATCTGAGTGACTGAGCAGCCTGGTGTTGAAGTGGAGCAAACTTCTGGCATTGAACATACTTTCTAGCATAGATCTCAGAGTCTCTCTTCATAGTGGGCCAGAAATACCCTTGCCGCAGGATTCGTTTTTCAAGAGTTCTTGCTCCCGAGTGGCGTCCACACTCTCCTGAATGAACCTCTTGCAAAACAGTGAGATCTTCTTCTTCTGAAACACACCGGGCCATGGTAGAGAGGAAGGTTTTTCTGTAAAGGACTCCCGCCATTAGGAAGTAGTGAGCTGCTTTTATTCTGAACTTTTTCTTATCTTTGACCGCATGATGGTAATCTCCTGTTGACAGATAGAGGATGAATGGGTCCATCCAAGATGTACGTTGGTCCACTTGCATCAAATCTCCTTCCACCACTGCCGGGCGGAAGAGCTCGGAAGTTGTTCCTCCTGAAGGCATCCCATACTTGGAAAGAAAATCTGCCTCCTCATTTTTTGTTCTGGGGATGTGCTAGATGGTAAAGCTCTTGAACCTGCCGACTTCTATCTTCACAAGAGCTAGATATTTCTTCAAGATCGGCTCTCTTGTTTCGAAGTTACTGAGGACTTGCGACGCCATTACCAGAGAATCGGTTTTGATATGGACATGATCGATTCCTAGTTCCCTTGCAAGCCTCAAGCCTGCTAGCAAAGATTCATACTCGGCCTGATTATTGGTTACTGGAAAGTAAATTTGATGGCCTGCTCCAATTTGACTCCGTTTGGATTAATGAGAACCACTCCTGATCCAGAAGAACTTCTGCCTGAGGCACCGTCAACGTAGATGGTCCAAGCCAATGGTGACTTTTCTGCTCGATCAGAACTGGACTCTGGCATGTCGATTAGAAAATCTGCTAGGACCTGAGCTTTAATGGCTGTCTTGGGCACATAAGAGATTTCAAATTCACTCAACTCTATTGCCCACTTAGCTAGTCTGCCGGAATGTTCTGGTTTTTCCAACACACCCTTCAAAGGCTGATCGGTGACGACTTGAATTGAATGTGCTTGGAAGTACGGACGGAGCCTGCGAGCTGACATGACTAGCGCCAAGGCAAACTTCTCCAAAATTGGATACCGTGTCTCAGCACTTTTCAGGATATGACTAACATAGTAAATTGGGAATTGCTTCCTGCTCTCTTCCCGAAGAAGAACGGAGCTGACGACCTCAGGGCCAACCCCTAGGTATAAGAAAAGAATCTCTCCTGGCCGGGGACTCTGAAGCAGGGGTGCTGAGGTTAGTTGCATCTTCAACTGCTCAAAATCTTGGGAGCATTCTTTTGTCCACTCAAACTTGGATGCTCCCCGGAGCGTTTTGAAGAATGGAGCACTCCTATCTCCAACCCGAGAGAGAAATCTCGCAAGGCCCGCTAGCCTCCCCCCTAACTGCTGAACTTCTTTTGGCGAACGAGGGGTAGGCATATCAAGGATGGCTTTCACTTTATCAGGATTGGGGGCAAGTCCCTCCGGAGTAAGGAGATGACCAAGAAACTTCCCCTTACTCGCCCCAAACGTGCATTTCAAAGGGTTGAGCTTCATTTTATACCTACGCAGAGTAGCGAACGTCTCTGCTAGGTCTCGCAAGTGCAGCGAAAACGACTTACTCTTAATCAAGAGATCGTCTACATACACTTCTAGGTTCCTCCCCTTCTGATGGTTAAACACACAGTCCATCATCCGTTGGTAGGTTGAATTGGCATTTTTAAGCCCAAAGGGCATCACAAGGTAGCAATAACACCCATCATTAGTAATGAATGACGTGTGAGGAACGTCAGGCTTATGCATTCTTATCTGGTGATAACCAAAAAATGCATCTAAAAAACTCATATAAGAGTACCCTACCGCGGAATAAACTAAAGAATCTATCCGAGGCAAGGGGTAGCAATCTTTAGGGCATGCTTTATTTAGTTTTGTAAAATCTACACACATTCGCCATTTTCCCCCTGGCTTTTTAACAATTACAACGTTTGATATCCAGGTAAGATATTGAATTTCTTTAACAAAATTAGCCTTGAGGAGCTTCGCAACCTCCTCCCTTATTGGTTCTGCAAGCTTTGTAGCTATGTCCCTCTTCTTTTGTTGTATAGGCTTGCAGTTGGGATCAACATTCAAGTAGTGGCATGCAACATCAGGATCCACTCCTGGCATGTCTTCTGCTGACCAGGCGAAGACATCCAGATTATTCAGCAAGCAGGAAATCAACTCGGCCTTTTGATCTTCAGGTAACTCCGAGTTGATGGAGAGCTTCCTCTCCTCCCCCTCAGCAATGGGGACTCCTTGCGTCACCTGGGCAGGTTCCAGGTGAGCACCTTCATCAGCAGCAGCTTCTGAACTGGGAGAGGCTTCTGCAGCTATTGCTGGAGCAAGGGAAGGGTTGGCTTCAACCATGTTGACAGTGCGGACGTAGCACTCCCTTGCTCTTCTTGGGTCACTCCTGACACGACACATCCGTCCATCTGCAAAGAACTTGATGGCAAGGTGGTAAGTGGAAACCACCGCTCGATACTTGTTTAACAGGGGCCTGCCGAAGATGGCATGGTAGCTACTGGGGGCGTCAACCACTATGAATTGTACTTGCTTAGTCGCCCCTCCAAGTTTCACGGGCAGGATGACGCTACCTTCCACCTCTTTTCTCTCTCCTGAGAAACCATAGAGCGGCCCCTCAGTGGAAAGCAGAGGCTTTCCAGTCCTCAGGGCCTCAAAAGTAGACTTGAACAGGAGGTTGACCGAGCTGCCTGTGTCAACAAGAATTCTATCAACTATAAAGTCCCCAATCAAAGCCTGAATTACAACTGCATCATCAAACAGATTGGCTGTTTGGGGTAGATCTGCTGGACCAAAGGTGACAACCTCACTTGGAGGAGCAACGGAAGAAGAAGAGGCCACCTCTGCCCGGGTGACCCTTGAAATTGACGATTTTAGAGTAGACTCGGTCCCTGCTCCACCATGGATGAAGAAGAGGCGTCCCAGAACCCCTTCATCATTTGCATCGAAGCACTCTACCGGGACGTTGATCGTCCCCAGATGGCCTTCGTCCTCTACATCCACACATTCCTGGTATGCTTCGGCGACTTCTTTGTCCTTTGAGGTGGATGGCTTCGAAGAAGAAGGAGAATCCTTCTTGGCCAATTCAATCTTGCCCTCGGCAAGCAGCTTCTCTATCAGCATGCGAAGGGCCTTGCAGTCCTCGGTCAAGTGGCCCTTTTCTTTGTGGAAATAGCAATATTGTGCATTATTCCTTGGCTTCCACATTTTCTAAGGCTCTTGCCTCTTATCTTCTGATCTCCTTTGCAAGATCTGGATGACTTCATCAAGGTCCAGATCTGCAATGTCCTCCATGGGGCTTGCATCAGATTGTCTCGGAGCAGGCAAGGCTGCTTGTTGGAGGATGGGAAGAGCTTGCAATGGAACGACGGGTGTTGCGGCCAACGGCAGTCTCGCTCATGAAACTGTTGATGGCCTTGGAAAGGTTTCTTGTGGCAAAAGTTCCTGCCTCTTTGAGACGGAGGCTGGAAGTCTGGACGAGGGGGCTGGCTACGAGAGGAAGAAGCGGAGGCATCCCTTCCTTCAGCCTTAGCTGTCAGGGATAAGACATAAGTTGGATTGGCATTTTATCCTTCAATGAAACGGTTGACCATGGCGATCAACTCTTGATAAGTCTCAGGTGCCTTGGTTGTTGCTTTAAACTTCAGGGGGCCTTCCCGGAGACCATGGATCAAGGCAACCTTATAATAATCGGGGTTCACATTCCTTACCCCTTGGATCTCTCTCTGAAAGCGATCAACGAATCGCGCCACTGATTCATTGTCCCTTTTCTTGATTTCGAATAGGGCAGCTGGCCCATTCTTCCTCTTTCTTGAGGTGGCAAACCTCAGCAACAACTGGCTGCGAAGCTCTGCGAAAGAAGAGATTGTGCCCGAAGGCAGCTCATAGAAACACTCTCTCGCCTGTCCTTCGAGAGTGGTAACTAGGAGTTTACACTTTATAGCATCTAAGAGGCATCTCAAAGCAACTGCCCCCTCAAATGCTTGGAGGTGAGAGACTGGATCAGTCCCTCCTGAATAGAATGGGATGCGAGGCTCCCTGAAGTTGTTCGGAGCCGATTCCCATCGGATTCGATCAACGAAGGGAGACGGGGTCTCGAACTCTGTGGGGTAGAAGGGGCGGACTGGAGCCGGGGAGTCCGCGGGCTCGGCGGACTGGCAGTCAGCAAAATGAAGATGGCGGGCAGGAGTGCCCCTGACAGCTTCTCTGAAGAAATTTCTGAAAGCAAACTGCTCCTCCTGAGGGCGCAGAGGGGCGGAGGAATGAGCAGGGTTCTGAGGAGTGGCTGGCGACTGCCGAAGCGGAGTTCAGCGAGCTGGAGTCTGGCGGACTGGCGAGTCTGCTGGATCTGCTGCGGCCTGAGGAGCAAGCCGCTGGGCTAGCGCGAGCAGGGCTTGGCTGATTGCGTCGAGACGCTGGTCAGTCTGCCGGCGGGACTGCTCGGCCTCAAGGCGAGCTTGCTCAATTACGTCCCAAAGAGAGTCCTCTGAAGAACTGGAGCGGTCTGAAGAGCGGGCTCTGCGGTCTGACATTTCTGTCCGCTGAATTCAAAACACTACTCGGATCTGAAGGTCGCGTGTTAACTGTTGATGCACGGAAACACAAAGGGGGGTCGAGCACCACCAGCTAACGGTTCGAACACCGGGGAATAGAGAGACTGCGAGTAGTGATCTACTAAGCGGGTGAGGGCAGGAATAACAACAGGGACGTGAGCCACGACAACAACAGACTTCGCCCGTCGCGGCCTGAATGCCTCTCTTGCGACGGGCTTTCCCTTGATTGAAGAAAGACTTGGTTACAAGTGAAAGGAAAAGGTTGACAAGAGCATAGCGAGGGGGAGTCCGCAAGGCACAAGATTCGAGTCCGCAGCCTGTAACAAGTACTCTCCTGGGTCCGAGTCAGCGTGCCTTGGGTGCACCACCTCCCCCCTATTTATAGGACTGGAGCTTCCACTGCTGCTGGGCGCGATCCTGCTAGAGGGCGCCGGCCTGGGCGGACGAGACACTGCGTCCGCCGTTGTAGAGAATCTGATATCCCAAGTCATGGCGGACTGAGCGAACAGGTCCTTGAGTCGCTGCTGGGGTACCATCCTTGGTGTCCGATTGGTTACCTTGCCGGACTGGGCGGACTGACAAATCGAGTCCGCGAGTGTTGAAATGGGGGTTTTGGCATCTTGTAGGATGTTGCGGACTAAGGGGTTAACATATAGTGCACCCGGTGAGGTGTTTGAGACCCCTCCTTCGTCTGAAACCGTAAGAAGGATCATTGAAGCGGTCTTCGCTGTGACGAGTGCACAGCATGGAAGAAATGTACGACCCTGTGCCTCTGTTGTGGCTTCAACGCCGGGTGGCGCGATGGAGCAGATGACTTTTGGTAGACCATCGGGGCAGCAGCTGAATATGCGTTTAGTGCAGGGAGCGCACTCAGTTGACGAATATTTGCATGCATTTCTTATAATAAGCCGCTACCCATGCTTTGAGTTGGAGAATGAGCAGGCTATAGTCGATAGATTTTATAATGGTCTGCGTGGCGAGCTGGGAATCCTACTGCTAGGACCAAAATTATTGGGATTCCAAGCCTTGGTGGAGTCGGATAGATCTTTGGAAGCAGATTTGCGGAAGACTCACCCGATGCCAGCGACCATGGTATCGAACTATGCAAGCCCCATAAGAGCTGCATCCGGCAGAATGCTAGAGAAGGGGGCTACAACATCGACTAGCAAAGCTACTTAGACTTGTCATACTTGTGGAAGAAAAGGGCACTTTTCCCGAGAGTGTTGGAATGGTGCTCAGAAGACTAAGAAAGTTATGTCAGGAGCAGTTGAGGACTTTAGTGCAAAGGAAACGGCATTCAAAGTGTCAAACATCTCAAAGTATTGATATCAAAGGTGGTATAAGAAGGCTAGGACTTTGGGTCTAGCCCCTCCTTTCGGTGCTTCGGGGGCATCTACAGGACAAACCCCGGGCGCATGTTACAACTGTGGGGAGCCGGGGCATCATGCTCGTAGGTGCCGAAAGCCCAAGAGGAAGCATGCCGTCGTGAGGACAGGTATGGTTTAAACATAGTTTAGCCTTAAATACTTGTCGCCCTTGTGCAGGTTAGCTTAGAATTACTTGTGCTAAGCTTTGTTTTGATTTTCGTTTATCTGGTGAGAGCACCGTTCTTTTAGGGAACTTCACATTCCTTTATTCAAGAATTTTATTGCGCATCAGAGTACCTCCTTCGATGGTAAGAGACTAATTGGATGCGTTATGGTCCAACGGTGCTCAATGCGTGCGGGTAGAATTTGTTGCGCTTATGTTTGGGTTGGGAGTCAGGAGTTCCATTTGTTAGCATCGTTACTGCCGCTGGTGGAGTTCGACGAAATATTTGGCATGGACTGGCTCTCGGAGAAGCAAGCCTATATTGATTGCGGTCGCAAGGAAGTCAGGTTAGGAGCAAGTCGTGAGATGACTTTTACGGGCTTGAAAGGGTCGAGCAAGACGTTGATGTCTGCTCTTCAGGTGGTGAAGGCGGTTCATGCTGGTGCAGAGCTGTTCTTTACACTAGTGGAGGTTGCAAAGCCAAAGCCTACGTTGGATAGTATTTCAGTGGTAGCTGAGTAACCTGATGTGTTCCCCGCCGATCTTCCTGGAGCCCCGCCTCAACGGGAGATAGATTTCACGATTGTGCTAGTGCTAGGTGCAAAGCCTGTGTCACGATCTCCGTATCGGCTAGCGCCTAAGGAAATGGCAGAGCTGAAAGTGCAACTTGAAGAGTTGTTGGAGCAAGGGTTTATGCATGCAAGTTCGTCGCCTTGGAGCGCACCAGTTCTCTTTGTAAAGAAGAAGGATGGGAGCTTGAGACTTTGTATTGATTATCGGGAGTTAAACAAGCTAACGGAAAAGAACAAGTACACCATCCCAAGGATCGATGATCTTTTTAATCTGTTGGTCGGGTCGACGGTGTACTCTAAGTTGGATCTCAAGTCTGGTTACTATCAGCTGAGGATAAGGGAGAGTGATATCCTTAAGACAGCGTTCAGTACAAGATACGGGCATTACGAGTTTACGGTTTTGCCGTTTGGGCTGACGAATGCACCGTCAGTGTTCATGGATTTGATGAATAGGACCTTCAGGGAGTAATTGGACCATTTTGTGATCGTCTTCATCGACGATATTTTGGTGTACTCGCAGAGTGAGGAAGATCACTTCAGGCATCTTCATTTGGTTTTGGAGACACTAAGGAGGAATCAATTGTACTCCAAGTTCTCGAAATGCGAGTTTTGGCTGTCCTCAGTGGCGTTCCTCGGTCATATAGTGAGTGGGGAAGGTATTGCAGTGGATCCGGCGAAGATTGTTGCGATACGAGAGTGGCCTGAGCTTTCTACGGTAGCGGAAGTCCGGAGCTTTCTTGGGTTTGCCGGCTATTATAGGTGCTTTGTAGAGAACTTCTTGCGGATAGTGTTACCTCTCACTACTCTAATGAGGAAGGAGCAGAAGTTCGTTGGGACGCCGGAGTGCGCGCGAGCTTTTGAGGAGTTGAAATGTCGGTTGACCACGGTGCCTGTGTTGAGTTCGCCGGGTGGGATCGAAGGTTATGAGATTTATAGCGATGTTTCAGGCAGTGGTTTGGGTTGCGTGCTACTGTAACATGGAAGCGTTATAGCTTATGGCTCAAGACAACTGAAAGTGCACGAGAGGAACTATCCGGTCCATGACTTGGAGTTAGCGACCGTGATTTTTGCCTTGAAGCTGTGGAGACATTATTTGTACGGTGTGAAGATTGGTATCTACACCGATCACAAGAGCCTGAAGTATTTGCTGGATCAGAAAGATCTGAACATGCGGCAGCGTAGGTGGATGGAGTTCCTGGGGGACTATACATTCAAGATCCACTACGTGCCTGGTAAAGGGTATGCGGTAGCGGACGCGTTGAGTCGCCGGGCCCCAGCTCAATCCAATTGGCTGTCGGTCCATGACGAGCGGTTGGTTCGGGAGTTAGAGGCATTGGAGATCTTTTCCATTGATAAGCAATCAAGTGCTGAAGCAGTATTGAATTGGACTGAAGTCCAATATGACTTGCCTGATCGGATTCGGCAGGCGTTGGATATGGATGTCCACATGAAGCAATTCATGATCGAGACTCTGGATGGGTCAAATTCCCAATTCGTTGTGGAGGACGGATTACTTTGGAAAGACGGTCGTCTGTGCGTCCCAAGCGTAGGCAATTTGAGGGTGGAATTTTTGTACGAGGCGCATCATACCAAGTACTCAATTCACCCGGTGAGCACGAAGATGTACCGTGATGTTAAGAAATTGTTCTAGTGGCCAGGACTGAAAAAGGATGTGGCGCTCTACGTGGCAAAGTGTCAAACTTGCGCCTTGGTGAAGGCGGAATGCCAAAAGTCGGGAGGATTCTTGAAATCCTTGCCTATTCCGGAGTGGAAATTCGACGACATTACTATGGACTTTGTGCATGGATTGCCAAGGTCACAAAAGGGGAAACAACGCCATTTGGGTGGTCATGGATCGTATAACGAGGTGTCGCATTTCATTCCGCATAGGAAGGATGACCCGGTTGAGAACTTTTCAAAGCTGTATGTGGAAAATATTGTACGGCTTCATGGTGTGCCACGCAGCATCGTGAGTGACCAAGATGGGCGGTTCACGTCCAATGATTGGAGGTTGGTGCAGCAGATTTTGGGAAAAAGTTGAGTTTTAGCACAGCCCTTTCATCCGCAAACGGATGGGCAGACCGAGAGGGTCAATAGGACAATGGAAGACATGCTTCTCATGTGTGTCCTGGACTTTGGAAAGTAATGGGAAGATCACCTATACTTGGTGGAATTCGCTTACAACAATAGCTACCAGACGAGCATTCAAATGACGCCCTTCGAGGCCCTTTATGGTAGAAAATGTCGCATGCCATTGTCCTTGTTGGAAACAGGTGAATGAAAGTTGTATAAGCGAATAGAGGTGGAGGATGCTACTTCTTTGGTGAGAACCATTCGGGAGAGGTTGCTAATCGCTCAGGACCGTCATGCTAAGTACTATAGTGCCAAGCACAAGAACGTGGAGTTCGCTGTTGGTGATAGAGTGTACCTGAAGATCAAGCCGTTCAAGGCTGTCTCGCGGGTGCGGCGCTTGAAGAAGTTAAGCCCGAGGTACCTTGGACCATTTGAGGTTTTGGAGCGGATTGGTGAAGTAGCATACCGGTTGAAGCTGTCTGTGGAGCTTAGTGGTCTACATGATATATTCCATATATCAGTGCTACGGAAGGCGGTGCAAGAGCCTACGCAAGTGATCGCAGTCGATCAAGTTCCGGTTGATAGTGGGTTGACGATGAAGGTCAAGCCCGTACGTATTGAGGACTCAGAAGTCGAACGGCTACGCAATAAAGAGATCAGGATGGTCAAGGTCTGTTAGGACTATTGCGGTCGAGAGGAGCTCTCTTGGGAGCGAGAGCAGACTATGCTTGAGGAGTACCCGGAGTTGTTGCACTCAGGTACCGCTTAAGTTTAATGTTTCTTTCCTTTATGTAATTTCGAGGACGAAATTCTTTTAAGAGGCGGAGAGTTGTAACGCACCGAAACTCAAAAGAGCGACGGGAGGCGTTTTGGGCCAAATTTGGAATTTGGCAGGGGGCATACGGTATGGGACACGGGCGTGTCTAAGGGCATGTCAGGCTTGAGTCGAAGATTTGGCCGTGAGGTCGATGAATTTTGGAGTCGACGATCGTCGAGCAGCGAACACGGCCTGAGACACGGGCGTGTCTCAGGGCGTGTCGAGCTCATGTCGATGATCGGCCCGGGAAGTCGACATTTTCGCTCGACGATGTGTCGAGACAGGGAACACGGCCTAGGACACGGGCGTGTCCAAGGCCGTGTCGGGTGGTCGACGAACTGCGCTAGATGAAGTGTCGAGATAGTGAACACGGCCTGGAGCCCAGGCGTGTTCGAGTGTGACACGGGCGTGTCATATTGGACACGGGTGTGTCCAAGACCAGTGTGACTCTCGGGTTGGTGTTGGTCCTGGGTTGATCGGAGAACACGCCCGGGAACATGGGCGTGTGCTGGCTGACACGGGTGTGTCAAGTCGAACACGGGCGTGTTGGATGCCAGTGTGTTTTTCGAGATGCGTCGATTTTGACGGCGAATGAGGGACACGACCCCGGACACGAGCATGTCGCAGGACGTGTTTGGCCCAGGTTTTACATTTCAGCCACGGATCGTAGCCGTTCGTTTCCTAATTTTGGGATCCGACGGTTGGGGGTTGTTCTACTGGGATATACCCGAGATTGAGCCTTTGAAACCCTCATTTCTCTTGAGTGGTTCTCTTTCTAAGTCTAGAGAGAGGGGAGAGCAAAGGAGGAAGAAGAAGCCTAGATCCGGTCACCGGCGGAGCTTCGGAGCTCCAAATTGTAAACTGACTTCGGATCTACGGAGGCAAGGAGAGTGCGGTGCTTTACATCCGCTTACATTTCCATGGCGCCACGGAAGAACGCTAGGGTAACGATTCTCTACTTGAGCATGTGAAGCTCTCCTTCTTTTGCATAGGGAAGCCCGCTCTCGCGCGTTTGCGGTGAGTTTGAGGGGTTCCTTCAGGTAGACATGAATAGTCCCCGTTGTGTACATGTAGAGTTCGTAATCGAGAATGGATATAGGCATGTTGTGTGAAGCCTACCCGGACAAGTTGGTCTGGATCGGTGATGTCACATTGCATAAGTGGCCAGAGAAGACTTCGTGCGAATGTTTGTTTTTTGGGTTTTCTATGAGGTAGATTGCAACAGTGAGCCTTGGGGATTAACTCCAAGGTGCACCCAGAAAACTGGGCAGACTCGTGGTTCTGCCATCATGTGGGCCTGGGAGCCAACTTTAACATAACTGGGTTAAGTGATGTATGTAAATGATTTGGGACTCCGGAAAGTTTGACCCGCGCATATGTTTTTAAATTAACGTTGCGGTGTGAGCAACGGGTCAGGCGGAACCGTACCCGCTCTATGTCATTCGGTTAAAGAGACCTAAAGTTACTTGGCACTTACCGTTGGCATAGATAGAGGGTCTTAGGCAGTGGACAGAAAGACCAAATGCTCACGAGAGATCGTCGTCCAGGGGACGGTGGTGAGTCGGCAGACTTAGACTGTGATCACCAAGAATGTGCCCTGAGAGCACGGGGCGTGTGTCCATGCGTGCCAACGCCTGTGATGCAATGTATTTATATACTGCTTGGTTATGCTAATAAAGTGCAAGGAAGGAGCATCGCCGCCCTGAATTTGGGGGCGGGATCGTTATAATTTGGTCAGCTTTGCTGACCGTTGCTTTTGTTTGCCACCGTTGCGGTGGATTGTGCTTGCAGGTGCTGCAGAGCAGAGCAGTAAATAGCGGGCTAAAGCCCAATTTGCTGAGCCGGCCCTCGACGACCTAATTTTGAGTGTTCTCTTTTATTCATGTATGGCCGGCCTGCGTGCAGAGGTTTGAAAGACATGTAATTTGAGGAAAACAATTGTAAGGCCATAAGGCCAGTACTTGTGTATTTGTACTTCATTCCTTTTGGTGTATTAGTGGAAATTCATGCTAGTGTTGGGTTCTTTATTATTGCAACTAATAAAATTGCTTCCGTTAGAGTGACTCTATGTAGGACGTTGGATTGGTTGGATGGTTTCCATTGAGTAACCACCCGGTCTGTCTGTGGTATATGGCGTCGGACCCCGGCCGGACCTACTGCTATATGCTATGCGACGGATAGGGGGTGTTACATAGAGAAGACAGGAAAATCACTTCTAGGACCAGTCAATTTCTAAGGAGAAAATTGGTCTCTTGGAGCAGCAAGAAGCAAACAAGTGTGGCCATCTCCATAGATGAATAAAAATATATCTTAGATGGAAGTTGTCGTACACAACTACTGTGGATTCAACATGAACTCCAAGACTATAATCTCCAGATAAGTAGAACTCTCATTCTTTGTGATTCTTCTAGTGCAATCTCTATTACTAGGAATCATGTTTCTCATAGTAGGACTAATTACATAGAGATTAGTTATCCCTTCATTAGGAAGCATGTAGAAAGAGAAGACAATTATCTTGAGTTTGTCACCACAGACAAATAGGTGGATTTAATCTTCACTAAGCCACTAGATGAAGCCAAGTTCAACACCTTCAAAGTTTAGTTGGGCATGTTGAACATAGTATAGCTTCAATATCTTCTAATGCAAGTGTTCTGCAAGTAGATTTGACCCTTGCAGGATAATACGGTAAATATGGACTAAGCATCCAGGCATCGAGTGCACTGAGACTAAGTGTCTAAGCGTCGAGTGCATCAAGACAATAACAGGTGTTGAGTGCACTGAGACTAAGTGTCTAAGTGTCGAATGCATTGAGACAACTTCAGGCATCGAGTACATCGAGTCCACTCAGCAAATTCTCCCAAGGACTTCGGATTGTGTTATCTTCCGTTACTAATCCCAGCCATTGATCAACCCATGTCAGAAAAGACAGGTACGCTCCTCTCCACATTCTCAAATAGGGGTATGTATAAATAGATATGTGTGTGCTTAAAATAAAATACACTATTCTTATCCCTTCACGACTCTCTGCCCCCCCCCCCCCCCCTGCACCGAATGCTCGCGCAAAACTCCAGAAATTCAAAGGCTAAATGTCACCAAAAGGAAAGAATTTCCTTTTCGAGGGTTTAGAGTTTGTTTAAAATGGCTTCAAGGATTCTCTAGAGGAAGTTCATCTCGTTTTCCACTTACTACGGGACACTGACCTAGAGATTGTTCAGTCGGAGCCCATCTCGATATGGAAGCGTGAAGTTCTTGAATTATATATGAATGTGATGCAGGCTTTGTCCCCCGACAGAACTCCATGGACAAATGACACCGAATCATTCTCTCATGATCCAATTCTACGCTCGCACAAACTAAAACGCACCACACCCGATTTTGCAATGTTATTATTCCGATGCTAATGTACAGGTTCGCCATACACTTGGAGATCGAATCGAAGCTATAAGCTAATATCCACTCAAGCGAAAGGGATCTACCCGATCCGGTCGAGTGTGTGTTGTGTACCAAAGGAGATCCACCGAAATATAATGATTCAGAAAAAGGTAGATCTCTCCCAACAAAAAGAAAACGAGGTCCGCCAAGCCACACAAATTTAAATTGATCAAGAGAAACAACAAAATCGATTGGATTTAAAACTATGATGAAATAAAAATTTCGCAAATAACGCCAAAGTAAACCACCACAAGAATAATATAGAGGGAGAATCTCACAAAGGTAGAAATTTCGTTACCCAATCAGAAGATGTTCTGATGAAATTTTCGCTCTTCTACGGATATGCCAGAGTCACGCCAAATGGAGAGAAACTTATCCGCATTCCTTTCTTCACGTCGGAGATGGTTCCACGAAACCACGAAGGGCCTTGCACCTTTGCCGAAATCTACCAAGACGGAACTCCTAGGTTGGCCAAAATCTTCATGGGAAAGGGAGTTGGTGTAGCTTTCATTGGGTAAAATGTTTGAGAGGAGAAAGGGGAGTTGGAGCTAAGTAGAGAGGTGGGGGTCGGGTGAGGAGAGAGAGAGGTGGCCGAATTTTCTATGGAGAGGTAGGGGTGCTGGCGGATAGGAAGAGAAGCAAAAGAGGGGGAATACTCAAATTCAGATTTTTAGGTTTCAATTCATCAATTAATGTAAATTCCTGCAACACATGGGCTTATATAAGGCCAACAAAAGTCCGGGCTATATGCAGCCCAAATTAAAACATAACATGTCCAAACTAAAAAAGGGGAATTTGGATAAATACAGTCCAGATTTCAAAACAAATAAACAAAAATAAAATTAAACAACAATAAAATTAAAATAAGCAATAAAAAGGTAAAGAGGAAGTCTTACGCCGAGGGCGGAGGTTGTAGCATTAATCAACAATGTTTCCACGATGCCACAAGTCTTTGATTGGAGATAGTGAGGGATCTTTCTTAACCATGCCGACACTATCATCAACATGTCGTGGGTCGTCATCTCCATCAATCATCCCTTGGTCGAAAGTACTCATCACTGATGAGTTGGGGTGAATGTACTGTCTTAGGAGAGCATCATCTAAAAGATCCACCTCTGATTCAAGTAGCCAAGAGTCATTGGAAGCCAGACAATCATGCCACCGAATCAAGTTGCATCGAAAGTCACCACTTGACGATGCAAGCACTTCATCCTTGATTATCTTGTCAAGAAAAAAGGAGGTCTTGGGGAACCTGGGAAAAACATTAGTCAAAGAAGGAGAAAATGTTTCTACATCAACATTCAACGTACCTCCTGTGGAAACCATAGGAGAGAACGATCCAGGACCCAGCTCACCACTCAACCCATTAGAAGACATTGCAGACGAAATAAATGGAGTGACAGATAATTCAAGTGGTGGAGAAACATAATACATTAAATCCAAAATATTAAAAATAGGGGATATACCCCAATCAGTGGGTATCTCCAAAAGATATGCGTTTTCTCCTAACCTCTTTAAAATTAAAAAAGGACCGGCTATTCGCCGACTTTTTTATGGAGCCCGAAGACATCCGTTCAGGGATGAGACGCACCAAGACTAATTCATCAATATTAAAGTGAGACGCTCTTTTATGCACATTAGCATGAGATTCATAAGACTCATATTGGGTGGTTAACATTTCATGAATGTGCTTATGTAAATTGTGAACATGTAGAACGAATTCTTGTGCAAAATTACTTTTTTATAAGGTGGCGGTAACTATAACGCCCCTGATTTTTTGGTATTTATTTTTATTCCCGTAGTGGCGTTATTTTGACGTCAAGGCGTTACGTGGACGCGTATTTGACATGTGATGTGGTTAGAGCGTGGTTTTTGCTTTTTAGGTTTTTAGTGTGGCTGGGTTAGCTTGTTTGCAAGATTCCCTTGCGAGTCGGGTCTGTTTTGGTGACTTGGTGGAGCTTTTTTTGGGAATGCTTGTGTTTTAGCTTCGAGAGATGTTTGCCCAAGTTTGGTTTGTCGGATTTGAACTTCGACTTCGCTGTTGGATTCGTAGTATTAGTATTTAACTACGGTGCGAATTTCGTTAAATTTCGAGTTGTTTTGAATTTCTGATCGTTTTGGGATTAATTAACATTGAATGTAATGTATTATTATATTATTATAATTAATTATATATGTATATAAATAGCCAGAATTAGGTCACACAGATTACTATTCATCTCCTTCCCTAAACCGAGCAAAGAACTTTTCACGAAAGAGGGAGTTCGACGAACGGAACGTGCATTCGACCGATGATAGGAAGAGCTCCGATGGTCGGTTTCATCATTTGATTAGAGATTTGGAAAGCTCTCGGCGAGGGCTTCACAATCGTGGTAAGATTTCCCCAATTCCTCAATTTTTATACATTAGGGTTAGCGATTTTGACTCCTTTTCCCCTCCAAAAGTTTTAGGAAACGTTGTTATGGCCTTTTACGACCGATCCTTGTCACGGTGTCAGCGGGCATCGTTTCTTCGAAGGTTCAAGGCAAGTGGAATTTCCCCTATTGCATGTCCATTTTGTTGTTCATTTTCTTCCCTTTTTCATCCTTCCTTAGAGAATAGGAGAGTATAGGTGAATCATGAAAAGAACCCCTAGGTTAGCGCAAATATTCAAACAAGACCTGAAGAATAGGAATTTGGGTTAAGTAGAATCTGGTGTATATCGTGAAGGAATTCGTCGAGTAACATTAGGACCATTTTTGCCAAGTATAGGTGTAGAGAACCTTAAATTTGACGGGTTTGGGTAAAGAATTTTTGTCGAGTGTCGGTATCTACCCTAAGTATAATTCGACATGTATCAATAGTTAGGAATCGTCGGGATGTCCAAGTTTAAATCCGTCGATTATCATAGGTTGATTCACCGAGTATGGTAGTAATTCCTCGAGTACCATCGTTCATCGAGTGTTATAGATTTGCTAAGGAAAATTCAGTGTATATCATTAAAATTTGTCGAATATCCTTAAGTGTAATTCGCGGAGTATTGTATGATTTGTTGAGTATCGCGAGTCCTTTTTCGCCGAATAGTGTAGAATTGGTCGAGAATCGTCGGGTATACTCACCAAATGGGCTAGGACTTAAAATATTTTTTTCTGTTTTTGGTCTGATTCGTCGTGTATGGTACTTAGAGTAGTTTTAGAACTTGTTTAAGTTTTTCTTTGCTTTTAAACATGGGATTTGTTTAGTATTTGATGTTTCTTCGGCTGTAAAGGTTGGTAGTGGATGAAGGACCGCCAACTTGATGTTGGTTTATGGATCAACACGCTTGGTGGTTGTTTGGTCTCTATTTGAGGACTGTTGGTTTGGGTTGGGACAAATGATCACCACCCTAGGGCCTTCGTTTTTGAGACATTTGGTCCTGAGAGCATGGTGTGGGGCAATTGGTCACTGACTCTGGCCCGATTGATATTACCAAGTGTTAATGATTCACGTTTTCGAGCTGTTTTATACTCAGTGGGCTTCTTAGATCAGTCTTTGCTATTTATTCCAATACTTACAGATTTTGTCGAAGCATGGCTTCGTTCCGCACTTGGTGCATATATTCAATTAACTCATTTATTACAGACTTTTACTGTACTTGTATTTATTTGGCTAATAAGCTGTGGTTTTCAACATTTCTTATACTCGGGTTTGATAAACCCTTCCTTGCCTTTGTACTTACTACCTGATTATTTTCTTTCGCCACTTATATTTTCTTGCTGAGATGTTCTTCTTTTAAATGCCTCAGGTTCAGGGCTGTAGCTTGTTGAGCGGCTAGGTTTGGTAGTTTTCTAGTGGACTGCTTTGTTGTAGAGGTTTTCCTCACCCTTGTGAGGTAGTTTTTGGTTGTTTCCTTATTAGTACAGACAAACATACCTTCAGTGGGTTCGTGTCGGGTTGTCGACGCCCACTGGTGGTTTTCTTTTAGATTATTAAGTACTTTGCTAAGCTGCTAAATTTTGCCTTTTTGTAGTTGTTTATACTTGCTGTTTGAGAAGGCTTTATGCTAGGTTGCACTGTTAGGTATTTTAAAATATCAAAACCATTTTTTACCTCATATATGTCATATTTAAAAACTTAAATCAATATATTTTAATGGTCATAAAAGCTACTTTTACTATTATTATAAATTTAGAGTCTTGCATATCATAAGTTGTCCTCCGGGGATGTTTATACTCATATAGGATGTTAAATCAATCTAATCAAAACATTTCAGCAACATATAACTATATTTTTCTTTCTAGTGGCCTAGTTGAGCCACTAAGCCAAGGTATACGGCTAACCGCATAACTTAAAATTGGGTTTTTATTAAATAACCTATAAATCTTTCAAAAAGGTGTTTAGTTGGAATTTTGCCTGAGAGTCTATAGTTATCCCCTTCTGACATGGCATCATAACACGCATTTTCCCTTACTCTAATATATTGTTAAATGCAGAGAAAATGTCGGTTATGACAGTTGGTATCAGATGGATAAGTTGTTCTACAATTGGTCGAATAGCCATCTCAGGTTAGTGTTAGTCGTCTAGCGTCATTTCATACACACTCCGATGTGTCATCAGTATGTCTTGGCTGAAGCATGAACACTACACTCATAAGCATGATAAGAAGTATACGAGGCATATTATGTAGTATGGGATGCATAATATGTGTTTGTATATGGATCCACCAAAGGTGTCAACATGTGACGGTTATGTAGTATGGGATGCATAACCATCATCACATGGATGTTGTTGGGTACATTGAAAAATGTGCACCAGATTTGAAGAAACCTCACCCTACTCAATGATATACATCAAGGTGTATTTGATGTGCTTTGAGTTTATATGTGCAGGTTAAGTAATTGCAGGAAATGCAGAAAAGTTCTAAGTCCATGTGTCGACACCTAGAGGTGAAGTGTCGACACTTATGAAGGCTTGTGTCGACACCTAGAGAAGCTGTGTCGACACTTGGAGTAGTTATGTCGACACCAGGAAAGGCAGAGTCGACACCAGAAGAAAAGTGTCGACACTTAGAGGCAGTGTCGACACCCAGAGAAACTTTGTCGACATCAAATGTGTCGACACCAGGAGGCTGTGTCGACACTCAGCAAGCTTCAACAAAGTTAAAGTACTTATGTCGACACAAAGGAGATGTGTCGACACTCAGCAAGTTTCAACACATTAATGCATGTGTCGACACAAAGGAGATGTGTCGACACTCAACAAGTTTCAACACATGAAGGCATGTGTCGACACAAAGGAGATGTGTTGACACTCAGCAAGTTTCAACACAAGAAGGCATGTGTCAACACAAAGGAGTTGTGTCGACACACAGCAAAATTCAACTAAGTATTAAAGAAGAAGTATTTATGCCGACACACTCAACTAGTGTCTACACATTCAATAGAAGGCTTGTGTCGACACACAGAATCAGTGTCGACACATTCTGAAGAAGCAGTGTCGAGAAGCTGTTACAACAATATAAGGAGTTGTGTCAACACCATCAAGTCTAGTATCGACACTTAGTCTACTTGTGTCGACACTTAGTCTATTTGTGTCGACACATAATGACTATCTGTCTCGACACTTTCAGACAGTGACAGTGATTTGAAGAAGTGACTGGATTACTTGACAGCTACCATTTCAACCGGTCAACTGCAACTATCAAAGCTGCCAGAAGGTTGTTAGAAACCGGATCAGCCGGTTACCTTGGAGGAAGGCTATATAACGACCTTTCTCCTTCAACAGAAATGAATTGATCACAATTAATAAAGAGATCTAACAACACAAAAGAAGAAGACCTTCAATAGAAGATCTAAGAAGTTGGAGAGAGAGAGCTCCTTCTAAGAAGAGCAGCTGCTGAACTAGGCTGCAAAGTAAGATTCAGATTGAGATCTGAATCTCAAGACAGAAGTTGATTGAAGATCATCTTCACAGGAGATTCAACCCTACTGAGTTCTAATTCAAGAAGCTTTGAAGAAAGCCAAGGGAGGTTGATCTCTGCCAAGTTCTTCCAAGAACTCATCAAGAAGACAGTCAACTCATCTCTCTCTTTCAGAGTTGTGGTTAATTACTTTGTATAATCAAATTCCTATAGGATCTTGTATAGATCTGATCTGTAAGCCTATTTTATAAAGGCTGAGTGTAGGAGACTGTGTGCTCTGAGTGTAGGTCTTGTTGAAGACTGAGGTAGGGCCTTGTGCCTGAGTTGTAGGAGACCTTGTTCTCTGAGTGTAGGTCTTGTTGAAGACTGAGTGGTAGGGCTTTTTGCCTGAGTTGTAGGAGTGGGGACACTCTGAGTTGTAGGAACCAGTTTGGGGTTCTGAGTTGTAAGATCTGAGGATCTGAGGAGAAGTGTTGAAGTTAGGCCAAATCTAGTACACTACTAGATAGGCGAAGGGGGAATGTGGATGTACCCAGACCTTGGGGAACCACTATAAAATTTGTGTGCACTCTATGTCTGTTTATTTCTGTGATTGTTGAGCTAGCTGTGCTGATTTGCTATAGCAAATTGTAAATACAGGTTTAATTGTTCAGTGTTTCTGCCATAAATTTAAAAAGATAAAGTTCACCTATTCACCCCCCCCCCCTAAGTGGTTAGGAACTATTTATTTCAAGTGGTATCAAAGCGAGGTTACTCACAAAGGGACATAACAGTCTGAGTAAGATCCTGTTGGCAAATTCAGAACAAACAAGAATCAAGAAAATGGGTTCTAGTGAGAATCACAAAGAGCTGGGGTACATGAAATTGCCAATATGTAGAAAAGAGATATTTGGCATTTGGAAAGAGAGGGTTAGACTTTTTATGGAAGCTTCTGACCCAAGAATATATATTACAGTTAAAGATGGTCCATATGTGCCAATGAAGATATCCATTCTGGATGCAAATCAGAAAACTCCCAAGGACTTTTCTAAAATGACTAAAGATGAAATTATTCTGGCCACTATGGACAAGAGTTCCCAGAATATAATTGTTAGTGTCATTGATGATGCAACATTTCAGAACTTGATTCATTGTAAAACCTCTAAAGAAATGTGGGACACATTAATAGTCTATATGGAGGGCTCAGAGGAAGTAAGACAAGTTAGGAAGTCCTTGTTAAATCAGGAATATGAAAGCTTCAGACAAGGAAAGTCTGATAGCATTACAGAATGTTACAAGAAGTTCTATAGGATAGTCAATAAATTGATGTCTTATGGAAGAGAATTCAGCAACTATGAGCTGAATGACAAGTTCTTAAGATCCCTAACTAAGCACTGGGACACCAAGATTTGTGTCATTAGGGAAGTGGCCAAACTAGCTGACATACCCCCTCCAACTTTGTTTGGAAAACTGTTATCTTATGAGATGCAGTTATTGGCTAGAAAGGAGGAAGAGAAGACTACTAGAGTGGATCACAAGGAAAGAGTTGTGGCCTTCAAGACTGAAGCCACTAGGAAGTATAGAAGCAAGTCTCCATCTCCACCTCAAATAGTTATTGAGGCTATGACAGATAATTCAGAAAGCAAGAATTCAGATAGCAGTGAAAGTGATGAAGACTTTGCTGCTTTTACTAGGCATTTTCAAAGGTTTCTGAAGAATAAGCAGTGGAGGTCTAAGCCTACCACTTCTCAGCCAAAAGATGATTACTATCAGAAAAGGAGGTCATCAAGGAATGATAGAAGCAGGTCCAAGCCAAGCAAAGCTACATCTTCAAAAATTGTGTGCTATTGCTGCAATAGACAGGGACATATAGTGGCTGACTATCCTGAAAAGAGGAAGGAGTCAGCTGACAAAAAGAAGACTCAGTTTAAGGGAAAAAAGGAAAAGTCATTTGTTGCTAAGAAAGACAAAAGTCTGACAGATCAGTCATCTTCAGAAAAAGAATCAGAAGCTGAAGCCTACATTGGATTATTTGCTGAAGAGGAAGAAGATGAGTTCATGCAGCTAATGAACTCAATTTATGAGCATGAGGACAATCAGTGCAAAGGGCTGATGGCTTTATCTGAAGGAGACAAAATCCAGGATCAGCCTGGACCAAGTAAGGTAAAGTTGTTCTTCTAGTTCAATTTTTAGTACTGAGTCAGAATCAGATACATCTGCATCAAGTAATGTGGGTGGGTCTGAATCTGAAGGAGATATTCATCAGTTAATTGATGAATATAGGGACTTGTTGCAGGCCTTGAAGAAAAGCAAAACCTTGGCCAAAACACAGACAAAGGAGATTGCTAGTCTTAAATTGGCTGCTGCTGATTCAGACAAGTTGTTAGATCAGAAACTAAATGAAATAGCCAGACTGAAGAACATTATTGTTATTCAGATGGGTACTATTACATTTAAGAATGAACAAATTAGAAATCTGGAGGTTAGACTTCAGAAGAAGAGAGAGATTGTAGCAAGTTTTTCTAAACCTAAATCTGTTTTACCCTTGATAGATGAGTTTTTACCTCAAAAGGGTAAGACTGGATTGGGGTTTACAAAACCTGCCTGGACAGCTAGGTCCAAATCTAAGGGCAAAGCCCCAACACTAAACAAGAAGCCTGCAGTAGATAATCTAGCCAGGGTTGTACCTAAACAAAGGTACAACATGTTTGAGTGCTGGTGTTGTGGCAAGATAGGCCAATTTGCCATAGATTGTTGGCACAATTCAAGTGTCAAGGAGAGTAGCAAACTGCCTGCTAGAAGAGCTACAGGTAGTTTTGTTAAAAGTCAGACTAACCTGCACCAAGGACCCAAGAGTTATTTGGGTTCTAAGGTTAAGTAATCTGTTTTGTAGGTGAGTCCAAGTGCCCATGCCCCTATATGGTACTTGGACAGTGGATGTTCCAGGGATATGACTGGAACTAGGGGGTTGCTGAAGGACTATACACCTATCAAGGATGGCCCTAAAGTTAGCTTTGGTGGTTCAGAAAAAGGAATCATCAAAGGCTTTGGTAACATTTCTAGTAACCTGATTACAATTACTCAAGTGGCTTATGTAAAGGGTTTGAAACATAACCTCATTAGCATAAGTCAGCTGAGTGATTTATGATATGACATCTCATTTGTCAAGAATGGTTGTCATATCAAAAGGTCAAGTGATCAAAAGATCATTTTGACAGGATATAGGAAGAGAAATGTCTTTTGTCTTGACTTTGTATGTGAGAACAATGTTTCTCCTATTTGTCTTGTAGCTGATGAGAAAGTCTCACATTATGTTAAATGGCATAAGAGGCTGGCTCATCTTAACTATAAGACAATTGGCCAACTCTTTAGCAAAGAGTTAGTGAGGAATGGTCCTCAAGTTAAGTGTATAAAGGATGGGATATGCTTAGCTTGTCAAAAAGGTAAGCAGACCAAATCCACCTTTCATAGCCTTGAGAACAAGGATTCTGTGAGGTGTCTATACCTCTTGCATATGGATCTTTTTGGTCCTTTGCCAGTTCACAGCCTAGGTAGGAAGGTCTACACATTTGTGGTAGTAGATGACTATTCAAGATATTCCTGGGTGTTCTTCCTAAGACAAAAATCTGAAACCCCAAGTATCTTATATAGTTTTGTTAAATAAATTCAGAATGAATTAGATAGTACCGTGGTCAAAATCAGAAGTGACCATGGTACTGAATTTCAGTCTGAAAGTATGACAAAACTGTGTGAAGAGTTTGGGATTTTTCAGGAATTTTCTTCACCAAGAACACCTCAGCAAAATGGTATTGCTGAAAGGAAGAATATAACATTGATAGAGGCTGGTAGAACCCTATTGAGTGACACTTCTCTCCCAGAATATTTCTGGGCTGAGGCAGTAAATACTGCTTGTCATGTGATCAATAGGGCTATTATCACCAAGAGCCACAAGAAGACCCCCTATGAGATTGTGAAGGGCAGAAAACAAAATTTATCCTATTTTAGGATCTTTGGTTGCAAGTGTTATATACTTAACAATGGTAAGTCTTATCTAACGAAGTTTGCTGCCAAATCCCAAGAGGGGATCTTTGTTGGGTACAATAATAATAGTAAGGCTTATAGGGTCTACAACTTGATTACTCAAGTTGTAGAAGAGTCTGTTCATGTAGTTTTTGATGAAGCAAGACTCATTAACTGCGAATTGCCAAGAAGTGTTTGCAGCTCCATAGGTGTAACTGAGAGAATGGACAAGCTTACCTTAACAGAAGGTTCTTTTGCAAGTCAGCAAGTGGAAGATGGTGGCTGCTGTCCAGGGGGAGTACAAGATACTCCTGATGCTGAAGAAGACCAAGAGGTGCAGCTAAATGAAGAGACTGAAGATGTACAACTTGAAGACAGGCTGCCTCCAGCAAATAGACACTTAAAGGATCATCCAGCCAATCAAATAATTGGAGATCCCAGACAAGGAGTGCAAACAAGGAGCAGGAATCTAAGTACAGTTCTTTACTCCAGCTTCCTATCCCAAATGGAACCAAAGAAGTTTGAAGAAGCAATCTTAGACCCTCATTGGATTGAGGGCATGCAAGAGGAGCCGAATCAATTCAAAAGATGCAAGGTCTGGGAGCTAGTTCCTAAACCCAAGGACCACAATATTATTGGAACTAAGTGGATCTTTAGGAATAAGTTGGATGAGAATGGAATCATCATAAAGAATAAACCTAGACTTGTTGCAAAGGGATATAGGCAGGAAGAAGGTATTGACTTGGATCAAACCTTTGCTCCAGTAGCAAGACTGGAAGCAATCAGGATGTTCCTTGCCTATGCAACATATCAAGGGTTTAAGGTATATAAAATGGATGTAAAGTCAGCTTTTCTGAATAGAAATCTGAAGGAAGAAGTCTATGTATAGCAGCCAAAAGGTTTTGTTGATTCTCTTAAACCTGATTATGTTTATAGACTTAGGAAGGCTTTGTATGGGTTAAAACAAGCCCCAAGGGCTTGGTATGAAATCTTGTCTAGTTTCCTCATTGAGAACAAATTCTCAAGGGGGAAAATAGACAAGACTCTATTCCTTAGGGAATCTAAAGGCAAGATTATCTTACTCCAAATATATGTAGATGACATAATATTTGGGTCTACAGAAATTAGTCTTTGCAGAAAGTTTGCAAAACTTATGCAAGGACAATTTGAAATGAGCAGTATGGGGGAACTTAAGTTCTTCTTGGGTCTCCAAGTTAGACAGACTGAAGATGGCTTGTCCATATGCCAGTCTAAGTTCACCCTAGAGTTGATAAAGAATTATGGTATGGAATCATCCACTACCATGAATACTCCTATGGGGTCAAGCATGTCTCTAAGCAAAGATGATGCAGGGAAACCTGTAGATGAAACTTTGTATAGAGGGATAGTTGGCTTCCTACTATATTTGACTGCTAGTAGACCAGATATCATGTATGCTACATGTGTCTGTTCTAGGTACCAAGCATGCCCTAAAGAATCTCATCTGACTACAGTCAAAAGGATTTTGAGATATCTTAAGGGCACACCTTATCTAGGCCTTTGGTACCCTAGGAATGGAGATTTTGTACAGACAGGTTATTCAGATGCAGATTTTGCAGGCTGCAAAGAAGATAGGAAGAGTACTACAGGAACCTGTCAATTTCTAGGTGGAAGGTTGGTGTCATGGGGCAGTAAGAAGTAGACCAGTGTGGCTATCTCCACAGCTGAGTCAGAATATATGGCAGCAGGAAGTTGTTGTGCACAACTTTTGTGGATTCATCACCAGCTAGAAGACTATGGTATTCAAGTAAGTAGAACACCTTTATTTTGTGATTCTACAAGTGTCATTTCTATTGCAAATAATCATGTCTCCCATAGTAGGACTAAGCACATAGAAATTAAATACCTTTTTCTTAGAGAACATGTAGAAAAAGGAGACATTTCACTAGAATATGTTAAGACAGATTGTCAGATAGCTGATATGTTTACTAAGCTCCTAGATGAAACCAAATTCAATAATTTTAAAATTGAATTAGGAATGTTAAACTTAGAACAGTTTAAAAATTTGGCTAAGTAAAATAGTGTCGACACACAGAGTTATTTGTGTCGACACATAGAAGTGGTGTCGACATTTCAGAGAAATGGTGTCGACACATCTAGACAGTCAGTGTCGACACTTCAGAGAATTAGTGTCGACACATGCAAAGTAGGTGTCGACACATCCAGGGTGTTGTCGACACTTAGGATTTACACAAAATTCATCGAGTAGAGTTTCGACTAATCGTCGAGCTGAGATGTATAAGTGTATACACATATATTCTGTCGACTATATTTGTGTCGACACATAGTTGTCGAGACATTGGAAGTAAGTGTTGACACTTTTCAACAGTGTCGACACATTTCAAGTATTTTGACGCGCCTTTTCACCATCGATTTTAGAAAGGTATAAATAGGTCTTCACCATTGTTTGTCGACACGGTCAACATAGTTTCGAGACCAAACATGTGTGTCGACATCTCTCTTCTCTAAATTCAAAATTTCTTCAAACTCTAATGGCGCCCAAGCTAGAAGAGAACATTAATGAAGGTTATGAGCTCGTGCGACACGCCTTTGACGACGCGGAACCAGAAATCCAAGGTGTTGTAACCATAGTTGCAGAGACTGGGTTAGAGTATCTTATTTCAGAACCAATCAAGATATGGAAGAAGGAGGTCCTCGGATTCTTTAATACAGCTACTCTTGATGAAACTGGAATCAAGATTAAGTCCAAAGTCCATGAGGCAAAAGTCAAGATCACCCAGAAAAGTCTAAAAAAGTTCTACATCTCCCTAGAACTAAAGAAGAGGAAGCTGTACCTGCATCAAAGACAAGGGAGGCACTGCAATGTTGTGGTTTCGATTCAAGTATGAAGATTGGATCAGTCTTTAATAGAAAAGGCATGAACATGCAGGGCAAGTTCTTGTCTGAAATAGTAGGCAAAGTAATTCTGATCAAGCCAGGTGGGCATGATAGGATATCAGCTCACATGTTCAGTTTAATGATAAGGATAATTTTCAAACTGAAAACTGATTGGTCAATAGTGATGTTTGACAAGATAAAGGAAAGTTTGAAGAAACCCAATCTGGGTAGGATTATGAGTTTATACTTAGCTGGAAGTATTCCTGAAGTCATGAACCAAGCTGCGGGTTCTCAGATAAACCATATGAGGAGAATGGATGTTATAATTATCTCAAGGTGGGATAGGCTGTTGACAAAAGAAATGCCTACAACAGAGAAGGAAACACCTCAGAAGAAGAAGAAGAAAGCCATTGTGGCTCCTGAATCCTCAAGTAGATCAGAGGAACAAGTGGTTTTTAGTTCTGATGATGGAGAGGATTGCAATGCTGGAAAGTCACCAGCAAGACATGAAGATGCACAGAGGCAGGAGGAGCTACCATCTGCTGCCCTATTCACCTGGATCAACTCCAGGGGGAGCCTCAACATATGGATGAGCCAACTCACTTAGATAGTGAAAGGGCAACCCAAATAATTCTTGAGGTAATAAATGAAGTTAATCAATCTATTTTAAATATTGAGGATGAAGTATTGACTGAATCATTACTTATGTTGATCAGCCAACTCAGATACATAGTCAACCACAAGATGTTGTCATGGAAGACACATCAGTTGCTGACAATGCTCCTAAGATAAGAGACTCTCTAGACCAAACTCAATAGGAGTTTACACTAGAAGAGTTATTCCCTGATTTATTGCAAACTGATTTTCAGGGAGAGAAAGTAGCTGTTGAGGGGGAGTCAGCTAATATTGAGGGGGAGCATGTAGAGTTTCAGGAGGAGACTGCTAGAAAAGAGACTAAGGAGCAAAGGAATGCTGAGGAGCTACCAAGAGCAGAGAAGGAATTGCCCCCTACTCCAAAGGATAAAGTAGACATTGCTAGTACATCTGACTCTGAAGATGAAGAGGCTGCTAGAGCCAAGAAAAGAAAACTACAGGTTTTCAAGAGAAGAAGCCAGACCTACAAGAAAGCACTGCAAACCATTGTTCCACAGCCTGCCCCAACTGCTGATTATAGTTCTTTACTGGTAGCTTTGCAAATCAAGATGGATGAGCAAAGGAAAGCTCTAGAAAAGTATATGGATGAAGGACATAAATCACTTCAATTTGAAATGGTTCAAGACATAAAATCTATAAGATTTGAAGTGAATCAAAACAAGAAGGAAATGACAGACTGTTTCCATAAAGGAGGCAATGCAGTGGTCTATCTAGCAACACATCAAGAGAAGATCACGACACAGGTTGATGATATGGCAGTGAAACAAGGATATGTCTTGGAAAATCAGATTAGGATGAATGATAATCTTACTGCTTCTCATAATACCATTCTAAGTGAAATGAAAAATATAGCTACTGCCCAGACTGCTATAAGTGCTACTGCCAAAGAAGCCTTTGATAAGCAATTACAAGAGAGCCTAACTGCTGTTCAAACTGCCATTGAAGATTCTCAAAAGGCTATTACTGACAAGCTTCAAAGGTTAAAACCTTTTTATAAAGATGGAGTTAACTATTTGAATGCTCAAATCAGATTTCAGAAGGATGATCTTAGGGATCATATAGAAAGAGAAGTCATAAAGGGGGAGAGGGTCTTAGTCAAAGCAAGCTCTGACCATGCTAAATGGATTTCAAACAGCATCAGAGCTACCCTTGGATATCCACCCTTGTATGATGATGATAATATAGCAGAGTCTGGAATAAATCCTGCATATTCTGGAGGAGAACAAGCTGAAGTAGCTCAGGTGATCTACCCTCCTACAGATTTTGACATGATACATCAAGAGATACAATCTATGTATAGTCCTCCAGAAGGTGCTCACAATGTGATCATTGAGAAAGTAGTACAGCCTGTGCCAGAGGTAGTACTAAAAGAGCAAGAGGCAGTATTAAAAGAGCAGGAAGCCTAATTATCTAAGAAGAGGTTCAGAGAGCAGACTGAATTAAGGCCAGATTTTGAGCAATGGAGCCCAACTTCCAGAAATATTATTCTGACTGCTTGGAAGGCTGCAAAGGATAATATCCTAGAAAGGGGTAAATGGAACTCTGACCAAGAGTGGAGAAAACATGAAGCTAGGCAAGAGGCCATTGTACAATACAGAAGGAAGGCTAAATTAGGGAAGCTACCTCCTAATGCACAGAAGCCTAGCAAGTATTTCCCTAAGCCTTATCATTATTTTGAGAGATAGAAGATAAGGGCTGAAGAACAGAAGAAGAAAGATCTTAAGGGAAAGAAGCCTGTTGATGATAATGATGCTCCAGTTCAAGCCAAGATTCAATCTGGGAAGGGCATTGTTATCAAGGAGCCAGAGCAGCCATAAGATAGAATTTTCTTAAGTTTACAACTCTGTAATTATTTGTATTAAACTCCATGTAAACTTTTGATTAATAAAACTTTTGGAAGTTGTAAAAATAATGTTTAATGTTCAATCTATTACATTATTACTCTGAGATAATTGCTTATACATGTGCTGTTTATACATGTTTAGTTTTTACCGTGTCATATAATACTGTTATACATCATATTGCGTATTTGTTATGAATGGTGTATATCATTGACTAAGGGTTATGACTTCTCCAAATAGGGGGAGATTGTTGGGTACATTGGAAAATGTGTACCAGATTTGAAGAAGCCTCACCCTACTCAATGATATACATCAAGGTGTATTTGATGTGCTTTAAGTTTATATGTGCAGGTTAAGTAATTGCAGGAAATGAAGAAAAGTTCTAAGTCCATCTGTCGACACCTAGAGGTGAAGTGTCGACACTTATGAAGGCTTGTGTCGACACCTAGAGAAGCTGTGTCGACACTTGGAGTAGTTGTGTCGACACCAGAAGAAAAGTGTCGACACATATAGGCAGTGTCGACACACTGTGAAGAATTGTCAACATAATCTGTGTCGACACTTAGAGGCAGTGTCGACACCCAGAGAAACTTTGTCGACATCAAATGTGTCGACACCAGGAGGCTGTGTCGACACTCAGCAAGCTTCAACAAAGTTAAAGTACTTGTGTCGACACAAAGGAGATGTGTCGACACTCAGCAAGTTTCAACACATGAAGGCATGTGTCGACACAAAGGAGATGTGTCGGCACTCAGCAAGTTTCAACACATGAAGGAATGTGTCTACACAAAGGAGATGTGTCGACACTCAGCAAATTTCAACACAAGAAGGCATGTGTCAACACAAAGGAGTTGTGTCGACACACAGCAGAATTCAACTAAGTATTAAAGAAGAAGTATTTGTGTCGACACACTCAACCAGTGTCGGCACATTCAACAGAAGGCTTGTGTCGACACACAGAATCAGTGTCGACACATTCTGAAGAAGCAGTGTCGAGAAGCTGTTACAACAACACAAGGAGTTGTGTCGACACCATCAAGGCTAGTGTCGACACTTAGTCTACTTGTGTCGACACTTAGTCTATTTGTGTCGACACATAATGACTATCTGTCTCGACACTTTCAGATAGTGATAGTGATTTCAAGAAGTGACTGGATGACTTGACAGCTGCCATTTCAACCGGTCAACTGCAACTATCAAAGCTGCCAGAAGGTTGTTAGAAACCGGATCAGCCGGTTACCTTGGAGGAAGTCTATATAAAGACCTTTCTCCTTCAACAGAAATGATTTGATCACAATTAATCAAGAGATATAACAACACAAAAGAAGAAGACCTTCAACAGAAGATCTAAGAAGTTGGAGAGAGAGAGCTCCTTCTAAGAAGAGCAGTTGCTGAACCAGGCTGCAAAGTAAGATTTAGATTAAGATCTGAATCTCAAGACAGAAGTTGATTGAAGATCATCTTCACAGGAGATTCAACCCTACTGAGTTCTAATTCAAGAAGTTTTGAAGAAAGCTAAGGGAGGTTGATCTCTACCAAGTTCTTCCAAGAACTCAGCAAGAAGCCAGTCAACTCATCTCTCTCTTTCAGGGTTGTGGTTAATTACTTTATATAATCAAATTCCTGTAGGATCTTGTATAGATCTGAGCTGCAAGACTATTTTATAAAGGCTGAGTGTAGGAGCCTGTATGCTCTGAGTGTAGGTCTTGTTGAAGACTGAGGTGGGGCCTTGTGCCTGAGTTGTAGGAGACCTTGTTCTCTGATTGTAGGTCTTGTTGAAGACTGAGTGGTAGGGCTTTTAACCTGAGTTGTAGGAGTGGGGACACTCTGAGTTGTAGGAACCTGTTTGGGGTTTTGAGTTGTAAGATCTGAGGATCTGAGGAGAAGTGTTGAAGTTAGGTCGAATCTAGTACACTACTAGATAGACGAAGGGGTAAAGTGGATGTACCCAACCCTTGGGGAACCACTATAAAAATTTGTGTGCACTCTGTGTCTGTTTATTTCTGTGATTGCTGAGCTAGCTGTGCTGATTTGCTATAGAAAATTGCAAATACAGGTTTAATTGTTTCGTGTTTCTGCCTTAAATTTAAAAAGATAAAGTTCACCTATTCACCCCCCCCCCCTCTAGGTGGTTAGGCACTATTTCTTTCAGATGCCCATTAGCATGTTTTCTCTTTCATTGCATGTGATGTTATGTAGTATGGGATGCATAACATTTCATGTGTATGCCGCTCATAACATGTATTAAGGCCTCTTTTTTTAGATTGCATAGCACAATATGCAAGACATAATATTGCATCAGCACACGTGCCAAGTTAAAATTTATATGATGACATATGTACATACATGGTTTTGGAGTAAAAAAGAATAAGAAATTCATGCATTCATGATTTTGGCACACGTGTCAGTAGGATGACGGTATATCATCCCATGTTTAGGCATGGCATCATTATTGAAAATCACAGAGCAAGTTAGCAACATGAGCAAGTACTTAAGTATGTTTTGTCTAGACTATGTTGTTTGGGTGCTAGCAGTTGAGCAAAGTTTTGATTAGATGTTTGTTATTTATTTAGATGCGCCTAAGCATGTGGCGACTATGTCGACTCCACAGTCGGAGGGCGAGTATTCAGGTCCGTAGAGCGAAGCGGTGATTGAAATTTTGTGGCAGAGTAATGAGACTTTGTCCAGACAGATGGTGAAGATGCAGTCGCAGATCCAAGCATTGTTATCTATTGTGTCAGGATAGTTGCCGAGAGTGAAGGATCCTGTGGTGGGTCAGAATGTTCGTCTTCCTGTCCCCTTTGCTCCTCTGGTGCCCTCAGTGTAGTTTCCACCAGAGATGACGTTTATTTCGCATTTACAGAGAATAGGGCCAACCTACGATGGTAGTGCAGATTTCATGGCTTTGGATGATTCAATAATAGCCATCGAGGAGATGTTTGCTTACTGAGGAGTTTCAGTTGACCGGAGGGTGATGGTCATTGCATATAAACTCAAGGGACTTGATAAGAGCTGGTGGCTAAGAGAGAAGGAGAACCTTAAGGATGGGTGTTCATGGGAATTCTTCAAGGAGTTGTTGCTAAAGAAGTTTCTGCCATCGATTGAGAGAGACCGGCTGATGAATGATTTTCTGCATCTAAAGCATAGGCAGCTTACTGTTATCGAGTATGAGGTGGAGTTAAGCAAACTGATTCATTTTGCCCCGGACATGGTGTCTTCAGAGTCTAACCGAGTTAAATGATTTCTGGGTGGTCTTAGGAATGACTTCTAGCAGCTAGCTAGTGCTTATGGATCTGAAAGCAATACTGAAGTTGGAGGCTGCTCTAAATGTTGAGGCGATTGACAATGCCAAGAACCGAAGTCAATAAATGAGAAATGATAAGAGGAAGACTGGTGAGGGTAAGAGTTCCCAAGAATCCGGCACTGCTTTAGGGAAAAGAAGCAAAGAAATATGCAGTTTCTGTTGCCTACCAGACCATCCATTTGAAAGATGTTACAAGTGATTAGGAGCTCAGAAGAAGGAGCAGGTTCATGCGATTCAGGGTGCTCCTAAAGGAGTTTTGGTTTGTTCTACATGTTAGAGGAGAGGGAATGACTCTGCCTATTATTGGCATAAGGACAAGACCTGCTTCCAGTGTGGGCAGAAGAGGCATATTAAGTCGAAGTGCCCGCAGGCTCATCCCCCGCTACAACCAGTTTCACTTCAGGCTTTACCGCCGCCGTAGCTATTGGACAAGGGGAATGGCAAGCTGAATGTGGTGCCTTTGGAGGAAGCTCAGACATCTACTCAAGTTATCTTAGGTTATATCCTAACCTAGTTCCAGCTTTTAATTTGTATCTGTAGTTCGGCGTTCGTTTCCTTTGTTGTATATACAATTTTATAGGTAAGTTTAAGGTCAAGAATCGCTGGGCTTGTATTCTTTTCGATTAAAGTGCTACCCACTCGTTCGTGGATAGGACCTTCGTAGAGCATCATGGTTTGACCCTTGATCTTGTTGGAGACGCATTTTGTGTCAAGTTTCCATCCAGCGATTCTGTGATATCGCACCAGGGCATTTAGAGTTGTCCGATTCTGTTAGGAGATTTTCTAGCCGGTGCTTATCTGAAGGTGATAGACTTGGAAGATTTTAATTGGATTTTGGGCATGGACTGGTTGTCCAAGTATGATGCGGTCATCCAGTGCAGGGCCAAGCGCTTGGACTTCAAGATGGACAACGGTCAACCCAGGAGAGATTATGGATTTCTGCGCCAAGTTTATCCGATTATTTCTGCGGTACGTGCTCGGAAGCTTGTGAATTTTAGAAGTTTTGCCTGTTTGGTTTCGGTGTTGGCGACCGATAGTAGTTTGCCGCGAGTTGAGGAGATTACTGTTGTGCATGATGGGTAAAATTTAGGATTAGTAATATCTCCAAATTCTACGAACTATAGGCAAGAGCACCTATCATTCATAGTATAAGATATTTTAAAAATATCAAGTGTCGTATTATTCCGAGTCTGTTGAGTACTCCTACTCACGCGAATTAATATTATTTTATCGATAAATAACAATAAAAAATTAATAAAACTATGAACTAAGATTAACACTTGATCTAGACTTACTTTAAGATAAAATAAACTTTTCATAAAAGAAACTTCTAAATAACCTATTTCAACCGTGGAGGTTCCAAAATTACAAGAGTGCCTCTCTAGAAAATACGATCTCGACTAAACTTAGGTTGATCGATTAAGACCTCTCGGCCAGTCGAAACCCCTAAGTTTGGTCTATGCGGCGAACCATGCTATTGGACTTGACTCCAATCCGGAAGATCCATGTTGTCCTCTCTCGAGGAGTGCATGCAAATCCTTCTACCCTTGAGTGATCTACTCATACCCACAAACTCTCGGTAAATCTAGGATACAGATCAAAAATCGAAATCAAAGATAAATTGAAGCGGAAATAATAGAGTTTTTAACAAGAAAGAAGATCTTTATTTTATTAAAATGTTTGTCAAGATCAAGTGCTAATAAAAATAGCTACTCATTATCATAAAAGAAATACATAAAAAAGGAGACATGATGGAAAATAAAAGTTCTTGAATTGAAATAAAAGCAAAGCTAACTATTCTATGAAATTGAGAACAAAAGAGAAAAACTGAATATAAACTACTAAATCTAACTCCCTAGATGCCTCTTTAGATCATGACTTTGTTTGGAATTTATAGGCAATTTTCTGGAAGGTCATGCCCTAGGTCATGCTCGTGACCTAGGGCGTGTAAGGATCAGAACCGTTGTCTTGAAAGCCCGGGAATGTTGGGAGAAATCCGCAAAAATTCGTCATTTTGCGGGTCACGCCCATGACCTACGGCGTGTCAGGTCTATTACTGGAAACAGCGGGAAGGAGAAATGACAGGAGTTAATCTAGCGATTGCTGGACGGGTCACTCCCCTCGATCACGCCCGTGACCTAAGGCGTGTAGGCTTGAACGCTGGCAACAGAAACTGCTGATTGATGACCGAGTAATGTCGAGGAGTCACGCCTATGGTTCACTCCTGTTACCAATAGGTCAAGCCCGTGTCCACGGCGTGTAACCCAAAACCGGCATGGTGTTGAGTGCTGGAGCTCCTGCTGGCGGCACGCCACGCGTAGGTTTATCACGCCCCTGTCATGCCCGTGACATGGGGGCGTGCAACTTTAATTGACGTGGAATGACAGCGGATCAACACCTGGAGGTCACGACTCGTGACTATGGTCGCGCCCCACTGTCATACCCGTGACATGGGCGTGTACTTGGGAAAAATTCAGCTTTTCTCCAGATTTTCTCCTTATCAATCCTATCAGCTCCAAATTGCTATTAGCAGCCCAGATTAACCTGAAAATGGAAAAAAGAAGGGAATTAATGTAAATATTAATATAAAACTAAATATAAATTAATTATTTATTAACTAAAGGTTATAATAAAATACTATAAATATTGACTTATCAAATACCTTCATACTTAAGCTTTTGCTATTCCAAAGCAAAACTATGAGAAGTATTTGTAAGATATTAATATAATTTTTAATTAAACTAAAAATTTATTAAATCAAAAGAAAGTTAAAAATAAACTTTAGAGATTCAAAATTTAAATCCTAAAATATGAAATTAAAATGTGAAGAGCCAAATATATTTAGCAAACTTTTCTCATATAAATTAATTAGAATTCAAAATTGAGTAATTAGCAAACAAAATTAGATTAAAAATTATTAACACTTTTTAACTAAAAAGAAACCTTAAGGAAATTTCAAACTACTACTTATGATCTCTTAGAATTTTAATTTAATTCTAATCTATTAAATTGGGTATTGTGTTTGAGAACAAGAAAATTGAAGAGGTTTTGAATTGGGGGTGATGAATTTTATTCTCTCACCCCCATCTATATTTTTTTGATATTTGCATATGTTTATCAAGAAAATGATGAATTTTATTCTCTCAATTTCCAAGACATATGAACAAACAAATATTTTTTATTCTCTCTTCAAATGAAATCAAAATAAATATGATTAATGAATTTTGTCCTCTTCATTTTTAATTTTGGGGTTGCATATGTGTACCAGGGAATTCTTGATTCCCATGATATATTATCTAATCAAAAAGTAAAAATTGCATATGTGTACCAGAGGATAATGAATTTTATCCTTTTATCCCCATGACTAGGGCTGATATCGAGTCGAGTTCGAGCGATTTTGACTCGGCTCAAAATCGAAATTTTCGACTCGAACTCGGCTCGAAATCGACTCGAAATCGAAATTGATTTCGACTTGAGACGGCTCCACTCGAAATGACTCGATTCCGAGTCGGCTCGAAATCAAATCGAGTCGGCTCGAAATTAAATCGGGTCAGCTCGAAATCCAATCAAGTCGGCTCGAAATTGAGTAATTTTTCGTTTTATTCCTAGTTTGTTCAAAATTAAATTAGACAACCTATAAATTTAGCAAATGAAACACTTAAAGCATTCATTCTTTTTATTTAGATTTAAATTTTCTTATTTTTAATTTTAAAAAAGAATATATAAATAAATTCATTATTTTTTTAATTAATTCGAGTTGATTCGAATCATAATTCGAGCGATTCAGGGCTGGCTCGAAATCGACTCAAAATCAGATTCGAGTCAAATTGAATCGACTTAAATTGAGTCGAATCAATTTTAACCAATTCCGAATCGGCTCAATTTTCGAATGATTTTCAAGCGACTTTCGAGTTTCGAAGTATATGCTCAGCCCTACCCATGACATATGATAAAATAAGAAAACTTTAAAACAAGGGAAAGGCTAGCAAAAAAATTTGGATTAAATTAAAATAATTAGAGAGCAACTATAGTAAATTAAAATTTCCTAAGAATCTTAAAGCATAAGATGCATATAATTGCAATCTAAAAAATGTTGAGCTAAGTACTCTAAAATTGACACTAATTAGAATTGAAAAGAGAAAAAGAGCTAAAGAAATTACTCTAAACAAAGTTAAATTCATAAAATATTCTTTAAAATCAAATCACCTAAAAATTAAATCTAACTAATAAAGATGATATAAAAGATCAGCCCAGATTAAAAATTATAAAAATTATAATAAATAAATTCAAAATAAATTTCCGAAAATAACAAAAACTACGCACGGGATTTATTATAATTTTGTGGATTTTTTTTAGTTTTTTTAAAATTAAAAGCAAGAAAGGAGACTTCACCCACATACTTAAAAATAAACATTGTCCCCAATGTTTATATGCAAGTAGGCTGGGGTAAACAAAAAAAACTAAATTAAAAAAAATTAAAGATAAACAAGGGGTGTCTCCCAAGAGCTCTTTTCTTTTTCCCGTCTTTAAGCTAGAAGAATATTGTTAAGAAAAAGGAGAGTAAAATTTTAAGTGAACGGGCAACTCCCTTAATTTCCATTTGGGTGAATACGACGAAGTCACTCGCTCGGCTACTCCTCCGCTTACTGGTTGATTATCCATGTTGTAGCAGTTGGCTTGAAAATGTAAATTCAAATCACCTCTTCATACCTAAGGTGATTCAAATCCTTGTAGACGAGCAGTAAATGGATCAGGGACAATGTTGTATTGCAACTGCTCATCTTCTTCCTGAAATTTGTTAGTTAAAGGGAAATCAAAAAGAAGTGTGTAAGAAAAATCTTCGCAAGAAGGAGGTTCTTGCGAATCTATTTGGTTAGGTATAGGTTGTTTATTTTCTAAATTAAAGTCATTATCAGAAAATTCATTTATAAAATTATGAGCCACAAAATTTTCATGAATTCGGATTCCTAAATACTTATAAGCGGTGCTTGTAAATTCATAATGAGAAGGAAAAGAGAGAGAAATAGGAGAAGAAACATGTTCTCCTTCTATTTCACCCGATGTGCCAATATTTTTAATAAATTTTTGATATAATAATTTTTCTTCTTCTTCAGAATAAACAACTAAGGGGCACATGAAAATTCATGTTCCTTCAAAGGTGAAATATGTAAGACCCTATTTTTTTTCCTTTTTCAACCCCGGGGTCTTATGCCCAGAATCGCCGTTTTGCGGTGACACTGACACTCGGGAAGGTCGCCACTACAAAATGTCGATCCTGCCGGCCTTTACGATCACTAAAAAGAAATAGAAGTATAAATATAGTATGGATATTACTAAGGCCACAATCACATGTAATATATGTAAAGGAAATCACATCAAGTCCACATATAATAAAAGTACTGAAATAAAACTGTACAAGGAAATATAAACGGGCTCAAGCCCGGTACATCAATCCTCACTACAAACTCTCGCAGAAGCTATGTAAGCTAATCACTCATGGAGCCAGTAGCCGGTGCTCCTGTGCTAGACTGGCCCACCTCCATGTGCACCGTACTCCGCTGGTACTATATCCCCTGCCGTAGCTCCCTGTCTCCCATCCGGAGTCCCTGGAATATTGTGGTCCGAAAACCGTTAATCAAAAACACTAAGTCCTATCATCCCCTACCCCTCCCCCATGGCTCCTAGGCACCGAGCAAGGAGGAGGAAAGGGAAGCTATGAAGGTGGAGAGTAAACAAAGCAAGTGATGGTAGAACAATTCTAACAGTTAATTAGAATGCATATACAACTAAGGAAGAAAGGTACAAGCTAACAGTTCTATGATTAAATAGTAAGGTAAACAAGTAGAACAAGCAACACATGTAAGAAAGACATACTAAGAAGTAAGTAACCTTAACTTATACGAATGCGCATACAAACTTATAAGTTAAGGGGTCTTCTGCCAGGATCCCATCTTATAAAAAGTCCCATACCAATTTATACGATGGGGTGTCAGGTTTAAATGCAAGTATGAATGAAGTGCTATGTTATGCTATGATTCATGCAAGTGCAACTCATACACACGACTCTATGCGCACAGACCTTTAGTTCCTCCCATTTGGGCAGCTTGCTTCACTCCCAGGGACCTTCGTAGTGGCAAATGGAGACAGTGGGTTGCGCCCCCCCACTCCTAGGCGGGTATCCACACTACCAGGCCTAGCCCTTACGTACGCCTCTAGAAGGACACAACCTATAGTCACCACGTACCAGTGCTGGCCATGTCCACCAAACTTTCTTAGGCTAAGTGTCAACCACACCCACCGAGTCAACGTATCGATATCGGTGTGAATGTCCGTCCAATACCGAAATCCCACCATATTATTTATGTATCCAAATCCTTTCGAGCCACCGGCTCCCCAGACTATCACGTCCATTACATTTACCTTCCAAACCTACCGTTCGGGAGACTAATCAAACTAGCCTAACCAACCTCCCGAGCTAACAGGGTGTGTGAATTGTGAATCCCTACTTATACTAACTGTTCTTTTAAATTTATTCTTACAATTTAGGTTAGCCCAAGACTGCCCAAGGTATTCCCTGTGAAGGGCTTTCGAGGGCACTAGGAACTACGATGTGCTGAAGCCTAAAGCTCCCTTTCGCAAGACAATTACTGTTATTGGTTTATACCTGATTTCCGATCCCTTTTTAATATTACTCTGGATCTAACCGTAGTGTATTTTGACTCTTCCTTTCCCCGAGAAAGACGATCTTTCGTCGAACCCGAGCATCACCTACTCTAGTTAACCCAACATTATTCCCAATGAAGAACTCCTTAGTACTTGACCTCACCCAATAGCCTAATATCCCAACTCTCCGAGTTCATTTTGCAGTTTTACTATGTGCAGACCATCATAAGCTATATGATGTACATAATAGGGGCACTCCAAATTTTCATCCAAAAGCCTTATGATAATTAATGGGGGTCTATGTTGTCATGATTAGCCTAAATACAGAAATTTATAATTTCCTAATTAAATTTAATATTTAATTAATTTTTCCCAAACTTAATCCATGGGTGATTTGAACATGAAGTACTAATTTTACTTAGGGTATTACCATTCAAAAATTATGAACACTGTAGGTTAACAAGAAATCAGTGAATACTAGATATCATAAACTTTCATAAAACATTTAACCTCTAAAAATTTATTCCAAAATAATGCATATAAATAGGGGTATTGAAGGAAGTACCAAAAATACTTGTCCAAAAATTTCTCAAAAATTAGCAGAGCTACACTATGATCATAAAACTTCACTTCCTAAGTTTCATGAAATTCCCAAGTCAGTAAACCAGGTAAAAGATTATCCTAAGAAAAACCACCATAAGGCACTTTGTGAAGACACACCCTTATTGTTAACCCCTCAGTCCACAACATCCTACGAGATTCCAAAACCCCCCTTTCAACACTCGCGGTCTCTATTTGGCAGTCCGCCCAGTCCGACAAGGTAACCAATCGGCCACCAAGGATGGTACCACAGCAGCGGACGCAAGGATCTGTTCGCTTAGTCCACCACAACTTGGGACAGCGGATTCTCTACAACGGCGGACGTAGTGTCTCGTCAACCCAGGCTGCCCTCCAGTAGGGTCGCGCCCAGCAGCAATGGAAGCTCCAGTCCGCGAGCCCAGTCCGTCGATTCTGCGCGGACTGGCGTGTTCTTTTTTTCTTGCTTCCCGTCACCGCTGCCCGGTTCTCCTGTACCCAGGGAAGCCGGTTATTTTAGCCCTGCCCGTTTGGGCAGTCCCCCTATCCTATAAATAGGGGGGAGATGGTGCACCCAAGGCACGCTGACTCGGACCCAGGAGCCTACTTGTTACAGGCTGCGGACTTGAATCTTGTGCCTTGCGGACTCCTCCTCGCTCTACTCTTGTCAACCTTTTCCTTTCACTTGTAACCAAGTCTTTCTTCAATCAAGGGAAAGCTCGTCGCAAGAGAGGCATTCAGGCCGCGACGGGCGAAGTCTGTTGTTGTCATGGCTCACGGTCCTGTTGTTCTTCCTACCCTCACCTGCTTAGTAGATCACTACTCGCAGTCTCTCTATTCCCCGGTGTTCGAACCGTTAGCTGGTTGTGCCCGACTCCCCTTTGTGTTTTCGTGCATCAACAGTTAACACGCGACCTTTAGATCCGAGTAGTGTTTTGAATTCAGCGGACAGAAATGTCAGACCGCAGAGCCCGCCCTTCAGACCGCTCCAGTTCTTCAGAGGACTTTCTTTGGGACTCAATTGAGCAAGCTCGCCTTGAGGCCGAGCAGTCCCGCCGGCAGACTGACCAGCGTCTCGACGCAATCAGCTAAGCCCTGCTCGTGCTAGCCCAGCGGCTTACTCCTCAGGCCGCAGCAGATCCAGCGGACTCGCCAGTCCGCCAGACTCCAGCTCGCCGAACTCCGCTTCGGCAGTCGCCAGCCACTCCTCGGAACCCTGCTCAGTCCGCCGCCCCTCTGCACCCTCAGGAGGAGCAATTTGCTTTCAGGAATTTCTTCAGAGAAGTTGCCATGGGCACTCCTGCCCGCCAGCTTCATTTTGCTAACCGCCAGTCCGCCGAGCCCGCGGACTCCCCGGCTCCAGTCCGCCCCTTCTACCCTGCAGAGTTCGAGACCCTGTCTCCCTTCATTGATCAAATCCGATGGGAATCGGCTCCGAACAACTTCAGGGAGCCTCGCATCCCATTCTATTCAGGAGGGACTGATCCAGTCTCTCACCTACAAGCATTTGATGGGGTCCGTTGCTTTGAGATGCCTCTCATATGCTATCAAGTGTAAACTCCTGGTTACCACTCTCGAAGGATAGGCGAGAGAGTGGTTCTATGAGCTGCCTTCGGGCACAATCTCTTCTTTCGCAGAGCTTCGCAGCCAGTTGTTGCTGAGGTTTGCTACCTCAAGAAAGAGGAAGAATGGGCCAGCTGCCCAATTTGAAATCTAGCAAAGGGATAATGAATCAGTAGCGTGATTCGTTGTTCGCTTTCAGAGAGAGATCCAAGGGGTAAGTAATGTGAACCCCGACTATTACAAGGTCGCCTTGATCCATGGCCTCCGGGAAGGCCCCTTGAAGTTTAAAGCAACAACCAAGGCACCGAGACTTATCAAGAGTTGATCACCATGGTCAACCATTTCATTGAAGGAGAAAACGCCAATCCAACTTATGTCTCATCCCTGACAGCTAAGGCTGAAGGAAGGGATGCCTCCGCTTCTTCCTCTTGTAGCAAGCCCCATCGCCCAGACTGTCAGCCTCCGTCTCATAGAGGCACGAACTTTCGCCACAAGAAACCTTTCCAAGGCCATCAACAGTTTCATGAGCAGAGACTGCCGTTGGCCGCCACTCCCTCCATTCCATTGCAAGCTCTTCCCATCCTCCAACAAGCAGCCTTGCCTGCTCCGAGCCAATCTGATGCAAGCCCCATGGAGGACATTGCAGATTTTGACCTTGATGAAGTCATCCAGATCTTGCAAAGGAGATCAGAAGAAAAGAGGCAAGAGCCTCAGAATATGTGGAAGACAAGGAATAATGCACAATATTGCCAGTTCCACAAAGAAAAGGGCCACTTGACCGAGGTCTGCAAGGCCCTTCGCATGCTGATAGAGAAGCTGCTTGCCGAGGGCAAGATTGACTTGGCCAAGAAGGATTCTCCTTCTTCTTCGAAGCCATCCACCTCAAAGGGTAAAGAAGTAGCTGAGGCATACCAGGAATGTGTGGATGTAGAGGACGAAGGCCGTCTGGGGCCGATCAACGTCCCGGTAGAGTGTTTCGACGCAAATGATGAAGGGGTTCTGGGAGGCCTCTTCTTCATCTATGGTGGAGCAAGGACCGAGTCTACTCGGAAATCGTCAATTTCAAGGGTCACCCGGGCAGAGGTGGCCTCTTCTTCTTCTGTTGCTCCTCCAAGTGAGGTTGTCACCTTTGGTCCAGCAGATCTCCCCCAAACAGCCAATCCGTTTGATGATGCAGTTGTAATTCAGGCTGTGATTGGGGACTTTACAGTTGATAGAATTCTTGCTGACACAGGCAGCTCGGTCAACCTCTTGTTCAAGTCAACTTTTGAGGCCCTGAGGACTAGAAAGCCTATGCTTTCCACTGAGGGGCCGCTCTATGGTTTCTCAGGAGAAATAGAAGAGGTGGAAGGTAGCGTCATCCTGCCCGTGAAGCTTGGAGGGGCAATTACGCAAGTATAATTCATAGTGGTTGATGCCCCCAGCAGCTACCATGCCATCTTCGGCAGACCTCTTCTGAACAAGTATCAAGCGGTGGTTTCCACTTACCACCTTGCCATCAAGTTCTTTGCAGATGGAAGGATGTGTCGGGTCAGGAGTGACCCAAGGAGAGCAAGGGAGTGCTACATCCGCACTATCAACATGGTTGAAGCCAGCCCTTCCCTTGCTCCAACAGCAGCTGCAGAAGCCTCTCCTAGTTCAGAAGCTGCTGCTGATGAAGGTGCTCACCTGGAACCTGCCCAGGTGATGCAAGGAGTCCCCATTGTTGGGGGGGGGGGAGGATAGGAAGCTCTCCATCAACTAGGAGTTACCTGAAGATCAAAAGGCCGAGTTGATTTCCTGCTTGCTGAATAAGCTGGGTGTCTTCGTCTGGTCAGTAGAAGACATGCCAGGAGTGGATCCTGATGTTGCATGCCACGACTTGAATGTTGATCCCGGCTGCAAGCATATACAACAAAAGAAGAGGGACATGGCTACGAAGCTTGCAGAGCCAATAAGGGAGGAGGTTGCAAAACTCCTCAAGGCTAATTTTTTTAAAGAAATTCAATATCCCACCTGGATATCAAACGTTGTAATGGTTAAAAAGACAGGGGGGAAATGGCGAATGTGTGTAGATTTTACCAAACTTAATAAAGCATGCCCTAAAGATTGCTACCCCTTGCCTCAGATAGATTCTTTACTTGATTCCGCGGTAGGGTACTCTTATAAGAGTTTTTTAGATGCATTTTCTGGTTATCACCAGATAAGAATGCATAAGCCTGACGTTCCTCACACGTCGTTCATTACTAATGATGGTTGCTATTGCTACCTTGTGATGCCCTTTGGGCTTAAAAATGCCGGTGCAACCTACCAACGGATGATGGACTGTGTGTTTAACCATCATAAGGGGAGGAACCTAGAAGTGTATGTAGACGATCTCTTGATTAAGAGTAAGTCATTTTCGCTGCACTTGCGAGACCTAGCAGAGACGTTCGCTTCTATGCGTAGATACAAAATGAAGCTTAACCCTTTGAAATGCACGTTTGGGGCGAGTAAGGGGAAGTTTCTTGGTCATCTCCTTACTCCGGAAGGACTTGCCCCCAATCCTGATAAAGTGAAAGCCATTCTTGATATGCCTACCCCTCGTTCGCCAAAGGAAGTTCAGCAATTATGGGGGAGGCTGGCAGGTCTTGCAAGATTTCTCTCTTGGGTTGGAGATAGGAGTGCTCCCTTCTTTAAAACTCTCCGAGGAGCATCCAAGTTTGAATGGACGGAAGAATGCTCCCATGCTTTTGAGTAGTTGAAGATGCAACTGACCTCAGCACCCCTGCTTCAGAGTCCCCGACCAGGAGAGATTCTTTTCTTATACCTAGGGGGTGGCCCTGAAGCCGTCAGCTCCGTTCTTCTTCGGGAAGAGAGCAGGAAGCAATTCCCAATTTACTATGTTAGCCATATCCTGAAGAGTGCTGAGACACGGTATCCAATTTTGGAGAAGTTAGCCTTGACGCTAGTCATGTCAGCTCGCAGGCTCCGTCCGTACTTCCAAGCACATTCAATTCAAGTCGTCACCGATCAGCCTTTAAAGGGTGTGTTGGAAAAAGCAGAACATTCTGGCAGACTAGCTAAGTGGGCAATAGAGTTGAGTGAATTTGAAATCTCTTATGTGCCCAAGACAGCCATTAAAGCTCAAGTCCTATCAGACTTCTTAATCGACATGCCAGAGTCCAGTTCTGATCGAGCAAAAAGGTCACCTTTGGCTTGGACCATCTACGTTGATGGTGCCTCAGGCAGAAGTTCTTCTGGAGCAGGAGTGGTTCTCATCAATCCAAACGGCGTCAAATTGGAGCAGGCCATCAAATTTTACTTTCCAGTAACCAATAATTAGGCCGAGTATGAAGCTCTGCTAGCAGGCTTGAGGCTTGCAAGGGAACTAGGAATCGATCATGTTCATATCAAAACCGATTCTCTGGTAGTGGCGTCGCAAGTCCTCGTAACTTCGAAACAAGAGAGCCGATCTTGAAAAAATATCTAGCTCTTGTGAAGATAGAAGTCGGCAAGTTCAAGAGCTTTACCATCGAGCACATCCCCAGAATAGAAAATGAGGAGGCAGATTTTCTTTCCAAGTATGGGATGCCTTCAGGAGGAACAACTTCCGAGCTCTTCCGCCCGACAGTGGTGGAAGGAGATTTGATGCAAGTGGACCAACGTACCTCTTGGATGGACCCATTCATCCTCTATCTGTCAACGAGAGATTATCATCATTCAGTCAAAGATAAGAAAAAGTTCAGAATAAAAGCAGCTCACTACTTCCTAGTGGCGGGAGTCCTTTACAGAAAAACTTTCCTCTCTACCATGGCCCGATGTGTTTCAGAAGGAGAAGCTCTCATTGTTTTGCAAGATGTTCATTCAGGAGAGTGTGGAAGCCACTCGGGAGCAAGAACTCTTGAAAAACGAATCCTGCGGCAAGGATATTTCTGGCCCACTATGAAGGGAGACTCTGAGATTTATGCCAGAAAGTGTGTTCAATGCCAGAAGTTTGTTCCACTTCAGCACCAGGCTGCTCAGTCACTCAAATCGATCGCAACTCCTTGGCCCTTCGCAATTTGGGGAATGGGCCTCCTCGGTCCTTTTCCCATGGCAAGCAGTCAGCGGCGTTTCATCATCGTAATGATCGACTACTTCAGCAAGTGGATCGAAGCTAAGACATTGGCGAAGATAACTACTCAAGTCGTCAAGAACTTCATTTGGGGAGAGATTGTCTGTTGGCATGGGATACCTATGGCAATAATCACTGATAATGGGCCACAATTCAACAACTCAGAGATGATAGATTTTTGCATCAGTTCATCATCCCAGAAGCAATGGCCAAATAGAAGCAGCCAACAAGCAGATCCTCAATTTGCTCAAAAAGAAAGTGCAGAATCTCAAGGGCAGCTGGGCTGATCAGCTTCCATCAGTCCTCTGGTCCCTTAGGACAACGCCATCATCCACAACTGGGGAGACTCCATTCAAACTTTCTCATGGCTCAGAGGCACTCATTCTAGTTGAGTTTGAAGTCCCGTCAGCCAGAGTTCTGCTTGCAAGAGAATGCGTTGAGGACTGGCTTGAGTTGATTAATGAAGAGATGAGGTTCAGCTTGGAACACATCGAGGCAATCAGAGATCAAGCAGCCATAAGGCAGGAGGAGGTCAAAAGAAGGATGGCCCGCTACTTTGATCAGAACGTGAGGATCAAACACTTCCAAGTGGGAGATCTAGTTCTAAAGAAGATTGATGCTGCTGCAAGAGCTGGTTCAATTGGGAAGCTTAATCCAAATTGGGCCGGCCCTTTTGTTATCAAAGAAACATTAAAGAGCGGCGCTTACCGCTTGTATACATACGAAGGAGAGGATATACCACACACATGGAGCGGGGATGATCTCAAACGGTTCTATTCTTGAACCTCCTTTTTTCTACTTTGTGTATCCTCTTCAAGAGTTATTATGAATAGAAACTGCTTGCTAACGCTTCTTCAAGTGTTTTGTCTATGTAATCATAACAGATGAAACGCTAAGAAAGATTTCAAAAACGGTTCTGCGCTTGAACTCTCTTTTCTTTCTTATGCTTTATTTACAAATACATTTTATTAATCAAAGGACCCATACTGACACTTTTTTCTAGTGTTTTCTCTCTCTCTCAAAGACCTATAACGGTTCCCTGATACCAGGAGACATCGCCGAGTTCAGCTAGACCTCCCCTAAAGCTGTTGTCATTAGCGTAACACCACGAAGATCACGTGTTGCGAGGAGATTTCGCACCGTGTAGTGGGAGCTTGTAGGCTCTAGTGTGGTAGGATTCTGAACTTCGGATCCCGGCTAGTACCTTACCCCACCTCTGCGTTATGGAGGGCAGGGTGGGTGTAGAGCTCTACCGTGCTGCATTTGGGATATCGTTACAACTTTGATGATCTGGCGAGGAAAGTAATGCCATGCGCACCTGCCCACCGATCATCTTAGCCTGTAACCCTCGAACACTCCATGGTACCCTCAAGCAGTGCCTGCAGGAGACCCACAGCTTAGACTGTACTCCAGGCAAGAGGGCAGGGAACCGTTCCGTCGAGTATCTTGCTTTTCGCAGGGAATCTTCTTAGTGCGGACTGGTTTTATGTATCCGCTCAGTCCGCCAGCTTCTTTGGGTTGATCATATAGCCTGTGGCCTGGTGAGGAAAGCAATGCCATGTGCACCTGCCCACCCGGTCGCAAGCTGTAGGTCATTTCTATCTTGGGCGGACTGGTTTTCTCTAACCACGCAGCCCACCGGTTTTATTTGGGTTGATCATATAGCCTGTGGCATGGTGAGGAAAGCAATGTCATGTGCACCTGCCCACCTGGTCGCAAGCTGTAGGTCATTTCTATCTTGGGCAGACTGGTTTTCTCTATCCGCGCAGTCCGCCAGTTTCCTTGGGTTGATTTTATAGCTTGTGACCTGGTGCGGAAAGCAATGCCATGCGCACCTGCCCACCTGGTAAGCTATAGGTCATTTCTATTTTGGGCAGACTGGTTTTCTGTATCCGCTCAGTCCGACGGTTTCCTTGAGACCGCAAGCTATAGGTTCTCTGTTGGCATATATACGAACTGCAAAATTATATCAGCTAAGTCCGCCGAATGGTTTTCATATATTATCATTTGATAAGTTAATAAAGAGAATTGCGGACAGCTACTAGAACTCAATGAAGTCCACCGGACATTGTTATCAGCTGGCTATTTTCATTCTCATTTTTTAAGGCTTACATTGAATGGATTGATAAGTTGAATTCTCTAATCAGCAAGACTCGTTATAGATGATCTCAGTATCGTGCGGACTGCAATTGGAACTCGATAGAGTCCGCCTGACAATTTCTTCTCATTCCAACGACGGACAATAATTGTCTTTAATCAGCAAGTTAAAAAGCTCAGATTTATCAGCGTGTCGTGCGGATTGCTAAGTGTCGGTGCGGTGAGCGTGGAAAAAGAACATTAAAGGAAGCACACATGCAAAAATATCCTTTCTATTTCATCAAAAATTTATACATCTATCTATTCGGTGGACTACATTCTGGAGTCCGCCACATTTACAAAATAAAAAAAGACAAAAATACATCAATCTGTAGTCTTTTGTTTCTTTTCTGGAGGTGCAGGGCTTTCGCCAACAATGTCGACTTCCGGAGAGTAGCCCCCCGAGCCGCTTCCTCTACTATCTGATCCTGTGCTTGAGGCGGACTCGCTACGCGAGCACCTGGCTGTAGAGGAGGATGCAGAGGTGCTTGACTCGGCGGACTGATCTCCAACTCGCCGGCTTGAGCCGGTTCCATCCGCCGTTTCCACGGCACCTTGCCCTTCGCCTTCTTCTTCTACTTCTTCTTCTACTTCTTCTACTTCTTCTTCTTCTTCTTCTTCCTCTACCTCCTCGCCTTCTTCCTCAATGATGTCCTTGCCCTTTTTAGCCCGTTCCATCGCCGCGACCTGCGGTGCCAACTCAGGGAAGAGCTCCAAGAAAGGGACACCATCCACTCCCTCCTTTGTAAAGCCGTCGCGGATAAGTCGCTCAATGGTGACCTCGACGGTCTCCTTCACGAAAGGGAGCATGGCAGCCTGGAAGCTGTTGTTTTCTAAGTCATAGGCGACCTGCGCAAAACAAAAGCAAACGTCAGACAGATCGCGGCGGATAGAAAATTAAGGTCGCTGCGAATTCAACTCACCACGAGCTCTTCTCTTTGCTGAGCAACCCTTTTTCCCAACCACGCATTCCTCTCCTTTAGCGCCTTATTATCTTTTTGAAGCTGTTCATTCTGCCTTAACAGGTCTCTGGCCAGGGTGGCTACATAGTCGTTCGTCACCACACTGTTTGCAGCGGCCTGAGAGGCTAGCAGAGGGAGGTCGGCAGCGGGCACCTTCTTAAGGTCGCTCAAGTTGCGCTTTCCGTAGAGCGCGGAGATCGCAATATGGGCGTGGCGAGTTATCCGCGGACTCTTCCACGAAGGGAGCGCGGTGGATAGGCGGACGTGTTTGTTCTTGCTATGCCAGTGGACCATAGGGTTCCCCCAAAGATCTTTCTGGCTGATGCCAAAGCCACTCATGGTGAAGCTTTCAGAAGAAGGGTAATCCGTCGCGGGATCCCCTTCCTCCTTCCTCTTCCTTGCGACTGCTTCCTTCTTCTCCTTTTGTGTAGGAACAAAGCCACTAGGCGTCTGCGGCAAGTTGGCGGGTACCGCCAAGGTCGCTGCAAAAACAGATAGGGGTAAACACCAAGGTCGCTGCGGATACAAAGTTTAAGTTCGCAAGCCACTCACTCTCTTCGGGCAGAACGTCCGCTAAGCTCGCCAGAAGCGGAATGTAATGCTCGATGTCAAGCCTGGCATTGGCCAAGAACTCGACAATGGTGGATTCCACATCATCAAGCGGCACGCTTTTGAAGGCGGAGTCCGCGCGCACCTGCGGATAGGTGTGCGCGAACCCGAGGTCGCCTTCAAATATCAAGAACGTCGAGGTCCAGTTGTGGATCTTGTTGGGAAGGCCCACAACCTTCATTCCCCTGCAGTAGAAATATATCACCCCCTTGTAGGGGTGGCCTCCAGAAGCGGTTATGGAGCGGACAGAGAACATCTTGCGGAAGATGTTCATCGAGAAAGCAATCTTTTCAAATCGCAAGTAGGAGAGGAAGCTGCAGATTGCGGCGAGTGTGTTGGGCTCGAGCTGGCCCGGCACCATTCCGTAGTGCTCAAAGATTTCTGTGAGCTCCCATAAGAGCGGAAACTTGAATCTGCTGTCAAAGTGGTCCATAGGGATTGCGATCTGAGTTGCAGTTGAGAAGTTCAACCTTTCTTGGTGGGCGGGAAGGCGGACAAGGACGTTTGAATTCGCCATCTGTTTCTTGACAAAGGCCTCCAAGTCAGCCTCTGTCAAGGTGCATTTCCGGTGGTCGGCAGAGTGGAAGCAGACAGCTGCATCAGTTCTAGCGGACACCATTTTGCAGACCGCAGGGTTCCTTTTACTTCAGCTGTTTCCTGCATAGAAGAAAGCGGCAGGGCCTATTTATAATTACAAGTTATGACAGCTTTTTGACCAAGCCGCAGAGCTCGCAATTCCAATCCGCATAGTCCGCAAAAACCAAACCATTCACGCAGCAGAAGTTAACAATAACGCAGACACAAATGTAGATTCAAATGCCAAGAAAATTATAAAAGCAAAAATTATGGCGGACACAGCTTTCATCCGCCCAGTTCGCGATGTTTTCTTCACGTCAGACATAAGAGGCGGACACAGTTTCAGTCCGCTTAGCTCGCAAATCTTCTCACCTGCAGAAATTACGTGAAGCGGACATAGCATTAGTCCGCACAGTTCGCCACAGATCACAACAAAAATAAACATAATTTGCGGATATATAATCTGAGTCCGCACAGATCGCAACAGAGTTCAATCTACAACATAGCGTTGTTTGAAACACAATTATACAAACAATTATACAATTAAACAAATAAAAGCTCGTGGCATCGCGGACTCAGCGGTCCCTAGTCTCGGTCCGCGCTGGCCTTTCCACCCTATCTCTGCATAAGTGAGCTGCTTGGTCGCTTATCTGAAGAATCTCGCTATACACGCGGCAGAGGTGATGATGAATAACATTTATGGTCCGGTGCATATAGGCAGCTTCCCGATCTACCCGACTGAGGGGCACCATTGGCTCCGCTGCCGGCCTCGGCTCCTCATCCGAAGCCTGTTGGACACCGCCTGCCGGTGCGGCGATCTCTGGAGCAGCGCGATCTGACAATCGCGTCCTCTGCTCAGCAACCCCAGCAGCACGCTTCCCCTTTTCTTTGCGCACTGACGCCAAGTGCTTGCCCTTATAGAATCAGACATCATCCACGAGCCTCTTCTTCTCCCTTTCAGACCTCTCCAGCGCCCTCGAGATGCTGGCGATCTGGTCTTTTAGGGCTTTCTCGCGCTCTACGGATGCTTTCTCACGCGCCGCGGATGCCCTCCCACGCTCCTCTGACTTCTCTAACTCTGCTTTAGCACATTGCATTTCAGCTTGGAATTTCTTCTCTAACTCTTTAATAATGTTCAGGCTGGGCGGCTCATCCCCCGCGGATTCCACATACGAGACCGCGTCAGCACCAGTATTCGGTGTAACCACGATATCGCCACTCTCGATGGAGCCCGGCGGTGACTTTCTACCTGTAATAAACAAAGTCAACTCCACATTTAAAGGCAGTTCACGGCAGACTCGAAGAAAGGATAAAATATCACATTTGGATATAGCCGCAGCGAGTTGCCGACTATCGAAAGAGACAGGCCGCCTTGCCCGCTCCGGGTCAAAAACGCTTAACCGCTTCTTCCATTCGCGATGAACCTTCGCTCTTTTCTCAGCAGCCAAACTTTTTGAAACCACAATATCGTCCGTCTCGGTGATGATTTTGATTGGTCTTGACGTCCGCGGAGGCGACCTGTAAAGTCATTGACGCTTAAAGTATTTAGGCGCCGGTTGAAGTGTACCTGACCGCAGTAGCTCCGCAGCAGTCCGCAAATCCTCAGCGGTTTTATCCGCCGCGACTTGCTTCGACGCCGCCTCCACCGCAGCAACATGAGCAGCAATTTGTTTTTTCTGCTCCTCTATCTTCTACTTCAGCCTCTCCCTCTCTTCTTCCTCCGCAGTGGATAAAGAAGGGAGTTCGCTATCTTTTTTCCCAGTGTTTTCCGCCTTAGATTGCTGCAGTACAATCAGCAGGGATTCGTTGATTAGATCTATTTCGTTGATGTCTATAGGGTCAAGCATCTCATCAGTGGTTAGACTGACCGTGGAGAGGGAATTATCTCCCTGAACTTGGGCTTCTGGTGTGACCAGATCGCTGTCAGGAACTTCTTTATCGCGCGGTCTGTGTTGTAAGTCCGCATCTCCAGTCCGCTTGGAGACATTCTTCTCCTTCATCGCACGCAGTTTCTTCTCAACCCGCTCGGCAACGGTCGACCCGTCCCTCTTCCTCTTCTTTCTTTTAGCTATCTTCTCAGCAGAATCCGCGGCGGCCTCTCCTAGGTCGGGCTGACTCTCGCGGACAGCCTCAGCGTTCACAACAGTCATTGCCTTTGAGGGCGCATCGTCTTCTCCCTCAGTCCGCCTATCTTCTTCATCTAAGTTAACAATGGGCACCTGGGCATTGGGAGAAGATATGTCAGCCTCAATGTGTTCACCAATGGTGTCCGCCGAGGTTGCAGTTTTCTGGGAAGGGGCAGAGTCCGACAGGGTCCCCATCATTTCACTTCTCAGTGGTTCAGCGTCGACTGCGGCATCCTCGCGAGCAGATATATCGGCACAGCGGACTGCTTTCTCCGCAGGCTTTTGTCTGTGGGAACTCTCTCCTGTAGGGCGGACAGGATCCTTTCTTGTCGACCTCTTTATTATCTTCTTGGTCTTCATAGGCGTTGTCAGTGCTGAGTCGCCTTTTGCAGTGAGACTAGAGAAGAAAGCTCCGAGCCTTGCCATGCCGGACTAGAAAGTGGAGACTGCAAGTGGTGAATAGCTCCCCATGTCGATCGGGATTTTCAACAGTCCCAGGCCCTCCAGCGATATTTATAGCGCTGGCGGCATTTACGAGGCTTGCGGACTCGGCGGTTAAGAAAACATTTTCGAAGTTTTCTGGAAACTTAAAAATGTGCTGGGATTATGTTAACCCCTCAGTCCGCAACATCCTACGAGATTCCAAAACCCCCCTTTCAACACTCGCAGACTCTATTTGGCAGTCCGCCCAGTCCGGCAAGGTAACCAATCTGCCACCAAGGAGGTACCCCAGCAGCGGACGCAAGGATCTGTTCCCTCAGTCCGCCACGACTTGGGATAGCGGATTCTCTAAAACAGCGGACGCAGTGTCTCGTCCACCCAGGCCGCCCTCCAGCAGGGTCGCGCCCAGCAGCAATGGAAGCTCCAGTCCGCGAGCCCAGTCCGCCCCTTCTGCGCAGACTGGGGTATTCTTTTCTTCTTGCTTCCCGTCACCGCTGCCCGGTTCTCCTGTACCCTGGGCAGTTGGTTATTTTAGCCCTGCCCATTTGCGCAGGCCCCCTATCCTATATATAGGGGGGAGGTGGTGCACCCAAGGCATGCTGACTCGGACCCAGGAGCCTACTTGTTACAGGCTGTAGACTCGAATCTTGTGCCTTGCGGACTCCTCCTCGCTCTGCTCTTGTCAACCTTTTCCTTTCACTTGTAACCAAGTCTTTCTTCAATCAAGGGAAAGCCCGTCGCAAGAGAGGCATTCAGGCCGCGACGGGCGAAGTCTGTTATTGTCGTGGCTCACGGCCCTGCTGTTCTTCCTACCCTCACCCGCTTAGTAGATCACTACTCGCAGTCTCTCTATTCCCCGGTGTTCGAACCGTTAGCTGGTGGTGCCCGACTCCCCTTTGTGTTTTCGTGCATCAACACTTGTAATCTGAGTTAAACAACATTTACAATTTTGTGAAGCTTCTATATGCCCTAATATGTTCCTTGACTAAGTATCACAATTTTCCAGCAAGCTATAATATTTATTTCCTATTTATCCAGGTAAGGTGCACTAATTTACTTTACAAAGGAGGTTTTACAAATAAAGCTTCAACCACTCCAAATAAAGTACTAGTGCAACATAATGTCATTTGATTATCTATTCCAGAATTTCAAACCATTCTACCACCTATACATCATATTTCCATAATTAACATCAAAAAGGCAATGTGGAAGTTACTACTACAAGGATGATCTACGATTCTCTAAACAACATAAGATAAAAACCAGAGGTTAATAATACTATGAAATTATCCATGCCAAAATTTCATCAAGATTCAAGGTCATTTGACCTATGAAATAATTTCTAGGGTTTAAAGTCATAAATACATATTAAGTGGTTTATGTGGGGTGCATGTGTCTAAGTACCACCATTTCTCTTCCTAGGGCATTTCACCACCCTAGGATCTTGTGGACTAATCCGCAAGTCCATTCAAGAACATAACCCCCGATGTCCTTCACAAGCCCCCAAAGTTCAACCTTAGGGTTAGAACTAGGGTCCAACGTCAAATTCACCCTAATCCACCCCATATTCCATATGAGGGTGTTAAATGTCATGTCAAATCAGTGGCAAAAATTTCAACCTCTGTTGAGGTGGTTTGGCCACTCAAACCCACAAGGGGTTCTTTTGACCTAAATAACCCTTTTAGGGTAAGGTTAGGGTTTGCTTATTTCCAAACTAAATCATACCAAAATGGGATGAAAATTTGGGAGGGTTTGGAGGTCATTAGGTCCCCTAAATAAATTACCCTAGGATTATTAAATAATTTCAAAAACTATAGAAAAAGTGTCTCCAAAAATTCCCATTTTTGGGCATGACCTAGGTATAGGTTAGAATTACTCCCTATCCAAATTTCAGCTGATTTGAACATTTGGTGAAGTGGGGGCACACATTTAAGTCTTTGACTAGCCCCAGGTATAGATCCCACCGAAATGAGTGCTGTGGTCAAACCACCTACCCAAATTATTTCAAATAAATTGTAAAATAAAGTAGACCCATAGAGCTATAATTTTCATGTTGATCATTTCATCCCGAGCAGGACACGGCCTGGGACATGCCCGTGTCTTAGGCCGTGTTCATTGTCTCGACGATCGTCGACCGCACTTTCATCGACCACGCGAAAATTCGTCGAACCCGAGCACGACACGGCCTTGAACGCCCATATCCCAGGCCGTGTTCACTGTCTCGACACTTCGTCGAGCGCAGTTCGTCGACCACCCAGGTTCTTCGTCGAACCCAAGCATGACATGGCCTTCGACTCGCCCGTGTCCCAGGCCATGTGACCCCTACCAAGATCCTGACTTGGATTTAAGCGATGTCCGTCCCTCTTTCGAGTTTTGGGGCGTTACAACTCTCTCCCCCTTAAAAAAATTTCATCACTAAATTACAGAAAGAGGAAGATACACAAATTTTAAATTATACCTGAACGGAATAACTCTGGATACTCCTCTAGCATGGTCTGCTCTCACTCCCATGAGAGCTCCTCATGACCGCAGTTGTCGCATTGGACTTTTACAAGTTTGACCACTTTGTTCCGCAACCGCCGAATTTCGGAATCCTTTATAGCGACTGGACAAACTCACGTCCTCAAGTCCTCTTTTATCAGCACTGATGCCGATTCGATCACCACACTATCATCTACAAAGGCTTTCCTCAAGACGGAGACATGGAAGCTGTCGTGTAATCCATTCAGCTCTGTGACAACGCTAACCGGTACGCTGCTTCTCCCACCCGTTCTATAACCTCGAAAGGTCCCAAAATCCTTGGGCTCAGCTTCTTGTGTCAGCGAATGCGTGAAACGCCTTTGAACGTCTTGATTTTTAGATATACCCCATCGCCTACCGCGAACTCCAGCTTCCTGTGGCGAGCATTAAAATACTTTGCTTGCCGATCTTGAGACACTTTCATGCGCTCTTGAATGGCTCGCACTAACTCACATGCATCAGCTACCACTTATTTTCCTAAAGGTTTGGTGTCTCCCGCCTATATCCAAGACATCGGTGTTCGACACCGCCTTCCATACAAAGCTTCGTATGGCGCCATCTTTATACTTGCTTGGTAACTGTTGTTATAAGCGAACTCTACCATGAAAAGGTGATCCTCCCACTTCTTGCCGAAGTCAAGAATACACATCGTCAGCATATCCTCCATAGTATGGTTCGTTCTCTCGGTTTTCCTGTCAGTTTAAGGATGGAAAGCCGTACTAAACTTGAGTTTTGTTCCTGGACTCTTATGAACTAACCTCCAGTCCTTGGACGTGAAACGTCCATCACGATCACTAACTATACTCTTAGGATTCCCATGTAGTCGCACAATGTTGCGAACATACAACTCTACCAGCTTCTCCACGCTGTCCTCCTTTTGATTTGGGATGAAGTGAGCCACTTTGGTTAAGCGATCCACAATCACCCAAATCACGTCGTTACCCTGCTGCGATATAGGTAACCCATGCACAAAGTCCATGGAAATGTCATCGAATTTCCACTCGGGGATTGGAAGAGGCTTCAGGAACCCGCCCGGCTTCTGACACTCGGCCTTCACCAAGGCACAAGTTTGGCATCGATTCACGTACAAAGCTACATCCCACTTCAGTCCAGGCCACCAAAAGGATTTCTTCATATACAAATACATCTTTGTACTGCCCGGGTGAATTGAGTACTTTATGAAGTGAGCCTCAAACATCAACTCCTCATGGAGCTTGCCGAATTGCGGTACACAGATCCTTCCGTCCTTCCTCAGAATCCCATCAATCAACTCCCAGGCATCGCTCTCGCCCGTTTGAGCTTCTGCCATGTAAGGCTGAAACTCCACATCAAAACGAGTCGCTTCCCGAATATGATCAGACAAATCGTTCTGCATTTCAATCCAGTTCAATCGAGTCATGCTAGACTCGCCCCTCGCTATGCACTCCAAGCCGAGGGACTCCCAGTCCAGTACCAACCGCTCATCATGAGCTTCGATCCAATTCCCTTGCCCAGAGTATTTTCTACTCAAGGCATCTGCCATAATATTGGCTTTGCCTGTCGTATACTGAATCGCCACCTCATAGTCTCAAAGGAACTCGACCCATCTGCATTGCTGCATATCCAGGTCCTTCTGATCCAGGAGATACTTCATGCTTTTGTGATCCGTGAAGATCTCCACCTTTACACCCTAAACATAGTGCCACCATAAATTCAACGCAAAGATTACCACCTCCAATTCCAAGTCATGGACGGGGTAATTCCTCTTATGAGGCTTCAGCTGCCATGACCCAAAGGCTATCACACTACCATGTTGCACTAATACGCAACCCAAACCGCATCCCGATGCGTCACTGAAAATTTGAAATCCTTCGGTCCCTTTCGGTAGACTTAGGATTGGAGCTGTCATCAGCCTTTCCTTCAGTGTCTCAAATTCCTGATTGCACTTCTGAGTCCACACAAACTTCTGGTCCTTATGAGTCAGTGATGTGAGGGATAGAGCTATCCACGAAAAGTTTTCTACGAACCTTCTATAGTACCCGGCTAGCCCAATAAAACATCAGTCTTCTGCCACAGTTCTCAAAGTCGGCCAATCTCTGATGGCTTCCACATTTGTTGGATCTACTGCCACCCCATCCCCACTAATCACATGGCCCAAAAATGCCACCTTCTCTAGCCAGAAATCGCACTTCGAGAGCTTTGCATAAAGATGGTTCTCTCTTAACACTTGCATGACTATTCTCAAGTGATTCTCAAGCTCCACCTCTGATTTGGAGTAAACCAGAATGTCGTCAATAAAGACAACTACAAAAGAGTCCAATTATTCCAGAAATACTCGATTCATCAAATCCATGAATACAGATGGTGCGTTCGTCAGCCCGAATGGCATCACTGAGAACTCAAAGTGACCATACCTCGTACCAAATGCTGTCTTGGGTATGTCCTCATCTCAAATCAATAACTCGTAAGAACCAGAAGTTTGTGTGGACTCAGGAGTGCAATCAGGCATTTGAGACACTGAAGGAAAGGCTTATGACAGCTCCAATCCTAAGTCTACCGAAAGGGACCGAAGGATTTCAAATTTTCAATGACGCATCAGGATGCGGTTTGGGTTGCGTTCATCCACATGTACCAAATGTTGTCCAAACACTGTCTTGGAACATGTGGACACACCGAGGTGTGTTGATGAGGAGATTCTCTTTGTTGAGGAAGTTTCCACTTCCTTTATGAATGAGGAGGTCCAAACCACCACCGAGGACCTCGAGCTCGCGGATTCCCCTCGCCATGACTCATATGACGTCGTCGATGATCTATGCCAGGATCCTGCTGGGAGTGCGACCGGGACCACTCCCCCTAATTCAGATTATTTTAGTTCTTCTTCTCCTTTATTTCTTGATCCCCCTTCTTTATCTGAGCCTGGGAGGGTTGAGTCTCCGCAGGAGCTTCAGGAGGACTTGGAGATTTCAACTCGAGTCATCGATGGTAGCATCCTCTCTCGTGAGGAGGTTGATTCCTCCTCTGTTGAGAAAGCTCCATTGATTGCTTTCTCCTCCTGCCTTCTCCTTGTAGTAGACGATACCTTGTTGGGCAATGATTCATTTTGTGGTGAGAAGAGTGAGGACCAGCGCTAATTCTCTTCTTACTTCCTATTTCCTCTACCTGTGTTGGGCAGGTATTACTATTTAGGTAAAGGGGTAACTGTTCTATCGCCGTATTGGTACCCGTTACCGAAACGAATATTGGAATAGTTACCTGTGCATTTTTCTTTTCATAGGCCCATTAGCTAGAACCTTTTCATAATCGAATAAGTCGTGCTGGGATGACAATAACCCCAGTACTTATCTTTCATTTTCTGTATTCTATTTTTCATGTCTATTTTAGTTTTAGCATTTCTTTTTGTATATTTTTGTTTTGTTTTTGCGGAGCTCACCCCTGCAGGTATTCACGACAAATCGCATTGGCGGGGTTGTGATTCTTCGTATGGCGGACCTGCTTCAGGTTTCCACGCGCCTTCTGATATGCTCACTAGCTGAGCATTGGGTAACCTCTTCCCTTAGCTTTTTATGATTTTAATTTCTCTATCATATGCTGTTTTGCTTAGTTTATGTCCGGGGGAGAGATTTGTTTCCTATTGCACGCGCACATTTCATGTGCATACTAGAAGTTTTTATTGTTATATTTTGATTAGTTGATTGTATCACACACCACTGCACCCATATGAGCGCATGCTGAGCTTTTTGCGTGATGCGAGTTAAACTCATTTCTTTTGTATGATTTTGGAAAATTATGGTGCTGACATAGGATTGTGAGATGGAGTAAAATGTTGACCTTGTTGTGCTCCTAGTCGAGTGCTCTCGTCTCTTGTAGAAATTTGAGTAGATTTAATTTTTCTGTTTGCTTATAGTTTTATATTTTTCTAATTGCGTAAATACTTTTTATTCTACTCAAAAATTGGTGAATCCGGTGTGAATCCGACGATAGCTTAGGGATGTGTGTAGACGGCCGTTAGTTTCGTATTGCTCGAGTCGGGAGGATGGATAGTCTTTCTCGTTGGCTAAGAACTTGCCCCAAGCTATTCTTGAAGCATGGGTATAGGTTAGTTCACTCGCATGAGCGGGATGTAGGCCATCATTTAGGCCCGGTTGAGCTGTGTACCGTTCCTAACATCTTGTCCTCGCTATCCCTGTTGTGCATACCCATTCTTTTGATTCAGCTCCACCATTATTTCACCAAATACTCAAAGCCTCAAATCCATTCCTAGTCGCACTCCCAAGTTGAGATTTAGAGTTTTACATTTTTCATGTTGGGGTGTTGATGTGGTGCTTTTACATGTGAATATGTGGATGTGCTCCAAAGCTTATATATGCTGAAATTGTTAAAAGAGAAGTAATTTGAAAAAGAAAAAGAAAAGTTAAAAAAATGATGTTAATTGTGAAAAAGTGAAAAGTAAAAGTAAAATTGAAAATCCTATTTGAGATGTGAGTATTTTTGGAGTAGGCGGTGCACACACCCATATGTTAAAAGTTAAGTCTAGGAGTGTGGTGTACCCGCATATATTTTAGTTAGCTGATGGATTCTTTCTTTGATAGCTCATTTGGGTTAGGTGTATAGCCATTCTTGTTTATCTTTGTTTACCTCACCGAAACCCAAGCCCCATCTCTTCACCTAAAGTCCTACTAATTCGTTTGAGAACCAAACCAGTGGTGTGGAGAGAATGCGAAAGGGCAAGCATATGGTCACCGACATTGGTGGATTCCTTTGGAGGTTATCCTGAGCCCTGATCTTTGGCAATGCTCGCCTAGCGATCAGTCTACTTTCTCCCTACGCGTGACCGGATGATTCACTGTGATTCCATTTTTTAGTAATAATAAAATGTTGATACATATTGTGAAAAGTATATACTATTTTGTATGCTTAGAAATTTCTTCTATTATATTTTTACGCGTGTGAGCATGCGACTTCGCATGGTACTCCGTATCGCAATTTCCTTGTTAGCTAAATCATTTTCCCTATCTGCTTAGATTTTGTTTGCTCGGGATGCGCAAACAGTTAAGTCTGGGGGTGTGATGAGTCCATGTTTTATACCTATTTTCGGACTCATCTAGGCTTGTTTTCATTCGCTTGCACTTCACTTTTAGTTCGTTATCGTATATATTTCACCTTATCTTTATTTCCATAGGAAGTGCACATTTAGGCCCGTGGTTGTGTATTTTTGTACTTTTAATGTTTGTACTCCCTTTTTTGTGATTTCCTGGAATGTCTGCACATATCAGTGCTGGGTTTAGGGGTTATGTGCATGTTCCGAGGATGTTTGGAAGCAGGAATACTGCGCACGCTCATCATATATAGTGCGCACGACCACTTGTCGTGTGCCACTGCTCGTGCGCAATGTTCCCTGATTTCCAGAATCTGTCTGGGGTATGCGCACTATCACTGGACACATTGCGCACGACCAATGGTCGTGCGCCACTGATCGTGTGCATTGATTCCATTTTCTTCCAAATTCTGGCTGGGGAAAATGCACTACCACTGGACATAGTGCGCACGACCACTGGTCGTGCGCCACTGATTGTGTGCATTATAATTTCTGCAATATATAAATTCGCAGGTTCCGCCCTAATTTCGGATCGCTCGACATTTCTCCGTCGTTTTCCGCCTTCTCCGCCATTTTTCTTCATCTTCCACCCTAGGGAGGTGCTCCGGGCAAGCTTTCACCACCAAATCCAAGCCGGAGCTTCCTCTCGGCCTTCTCCATCATCTGTGAGCTTCAAGTAGGGTTTGACTCCATCGCCAACAAGCAAAGGAAAGCTTGCAACTTTCTTCCGCAATCGTGACACGAAGAAGACGGGCCATTGGAAGGTGGTGACAGCCCTTCTCTACCCTGGACGCAGTTGAGGACCGAGCTTGGACTCGGATTGACAACCCGACGATTCCAACCGTGAATCCTCAGCAAGACTTCGGATTCGGTCGATCTCTTGACTTGTTCTTGTTTTCTTGTTGAATATTGGTGTTTAAATCTATTTATATTGATGATGTGCACTTTGATTGTATATGTTATGTGGTTCATGTCTATGTGATTCCTATTTCGTTTTTCTGCTTAAGTTGCTTGAGTTGCGCCCGCGTATCCATCCATCCACCCTTACCGCACTAGCAATTGCTAGTGGAGTGCGTAGTGAAGTGGTGCTCACGACCCTCATTCCGCTATTCTATCCACCTCATCCGCAAGCTTACTCGCCCATCCGCCTAGTGATTCGGTGCATAGCGGCCCGACTAGTCTTCCATTTTGCCTGGCGAAGCATCGTATAGCGGCGTTGCATAGGAGTAGTTGTTAGATTTTTACTTTCTTTTTATCGCAAGAATCAAAACCCCGATCGTTACCGCCGACCTTGAGGACTTCAATCTCCAGTCCTCCTCGAAATTAACTCCACCTTACTGTGTTCCTTGAGAGATCGATACTTGGGAAAACTCGCCCACTTTATATTACTTGTGCGACCAGTTCACTATCGTGATCTTACGCATCACTTAGCCACATTTCTAACTCTTAAACCTTAGACATTGACTATCACAGCCAGCCTCACACAACTCAGAACTGAGTTCGACGTATGTTGAATTGAGGTCGACGAACCGTGAGCTCAGCTCGACGAACTCTAAACTCAGTTCAATGAATTTAGATGATAAGTTGTAAATATACGTATTTTTACGTGCATTATTTAGGTCATTTTAGTTTAATTTTCTCATTTTTATTTATTTTTCTTTAATAAATTGCTCCTTTTTTGTAAATATTTTCTCACTTATTTTATTTTATTTTTCTGAAATTTTTTAGGAAAAAGTTCAAAATTTCCAAGTACACGCCCGTATACTTCTCGGTCACGCCCGTGACCTGGGCGTGCTACTTGATCCTGATGAAATGTTACCTCCAGCTCGACAGTCTGTGTTCGACGATCATCAAACTACCAAACAAGACTCGTGTTACACCCTCAATGATCGTCGAACCTATCTGACAGGCCCTTGTTCAACCCGAGATCAACTCATCTCAGCGACAACCACTCCACGCCCGTCGAGAGCCAGTCATTGCCACTGTCACTCAACGCCATCTCCACTCAATGCCAACCACTCAATGCCATCTCCACTCAATGCAAGCCAACCACTCAACGCCACAAGACACGCCCGTGTCAAGATACAACACACCCATGACTTCCACATGTCCCAGACAAGACAGTGCCAATGACTTATTGACACGACGCTTTCCTCAAATAAACCTCCCCGACATGCCCTCACTACATGCCCGTGATAGTAGGGTCATGCCTGTGATATCCACATGTACAACCACAAAGTCAAACAAGCCATCAAATCTCAACACCGACTCCTTTATAGTAGCTACACGCCCCCTTACATGCATGTGACTTAGGGCGTGTAACCCGATTTTTTGCCTATAAATAGAACTTTTCTGTAAGGATTTCTATTATATTTTTTTGAACCATTTTGCTTAGGGTAGATGTTGCTTAGATGCTTCTTCAAGCCTATGTAAGGGAATTTTCTCCCCCTCACTTTAGTGTTTGTTTTAGCTTTATGTACCTCTCTTTTAGCTTAATAAAATATGTATTTTCTTCTCTTTATATGGTTTTGGAATGGATCTAAGCACCTCTTCTTAAGAAATCTTATTTTGTTATTTTTGTTTTTTGTTCCTTTTATATGAGTGTGTGTGTGTACGAGTATAGTTTGTTAAATTTACATTTTTTGTCTTCATTTTTCTTAGCTCATTTAGCTTTTATGCCTTTTTTTATAGCTTTCTATTCAACCTTATAAATCCACAAAAGTGTTTTCAAAGTGTATTTTACTTTTCTTTAACTTTGATTTTCTCTTTTAGTTTGTAAAGCTTTTTGTCCCTTTTTTACTTCATTTCCACTTTTTACGTACTTTTACGAAGTTATAAGAATCGATTTATAATCGTTTGAATTTTCGAGCACTTTGATTTTCGTTTTTAATTTTCAAAACTTTTGCTTTTTTAATTTTTATTTTCTCTTTTTATGCATTTCTATCATATTCTAACGGTAGAAATATAGTTGTTTTAATTTTTCTGTCACTTAGTTTTTCTCTTTTTGAAAGTGTGTGTGTGTGTGTAGGAGTTAGATTTTATTGTGTTTTATTCAAGTAAAGTGTGTGTGTTTTCATTTATGTAGAGTGTGTGAGTGTTTAGTTCTGTAGAGTGTGTGTGTGTTTTTATTTATGAAGAGTGTGTGAGTGTGTGCATTTATATCCTCCTACTCATTTGAGTAGGACTCGCTTTAATTTCCCGTCTACTCATTTGAGTACGACTTGTAATTTCCCGCCTACTCGTTTGAGTAGGACTTGCACTTTTTATCGCTTTAATTTCCCGCCTACACATTTGAGTAGGACTTGTCATTTCCCGCATACTTGTTTGAGTAAGACTCGTAATTTACTGCTTTCATTTTCAGCTTTCATTTAATTCTTTCTTTTATTGCTTTCCTTTCCCTCCTACTCCTTTGAGTAGGACTTGCACTTTCAATTCTGCAATTTTTTTTCACAAGCCATCCCCATTCCGATGAGTGGCTAACCATACTTAGCCTTCAGTATCGAAGAGCATTGGAGCAGATAAAATCGCTTTAAATAATTAAAGGTCCTATTTTTTCTCTTTAATTAAATTACTTAAGGTTTACTCCGGGTTTACGAGGCGTAGAACCACATATCGATGTGTGGGCTCTATTTTCGTAGTCCATATGCTAACTAGCCGAGAGGCCATGCGTATGGACCGATCACCCCTGGGTAAAGGGAGTTCCGTACAAACCCTCGAGAGAGGAGGCGAGCAACTCTACCGGATTGGGTTCCCCACACAATAACGGTGTTCTTAGCGTAATGCGGGCATTAAGAGGAATCCTTCATCCGACGAGAGCCCGGTCGAATTGTCTTAATGTTCAGGTGAGTGATAGTCCTAGAGATAGGTGAGCTCATGTTTGTGGAACCTCCGCGGCCAAGTCTTCGCCTTAATTAATTTGAAATTTAGGATCTTTATTTATTCAAAATGTTATTTTGTCATCGACTCCATCTTTAATGCTTTTATTTTTTGTTTATATATATATAATAACTCGACAAGATAATTTCGGTAAAATAGTCGTCCCCTACAGGGAAGAGTAGAAATAATCAACCCGTCCCCGAGAATAATACGACCCCGATATTTCTCACCGGAATATCTTGTACAACACACGATAGGTGCACTTGCTTCCTTTCAATAAAACTCGGTTTCAACTTTTTTATAGATAATAAATCTGCATGCCTCGTCCTTCCAAAGTACATAAACCATCCGCCTTTCCAAAAAATATACCCGCGGAGCCCCGTGAGTTTTAACCATCAAGTTTTTGTTGTTGTTGCCTGGGAATCTACGTGTTGTTATTTCGAACTCTGGAGAACTATTACTTTTACCAATATATATAACAAAAAAACGGCCGCCAAAAATTAATAGTAATAATAATAATAATAATAATAATAATAATAATAATAATAGAAGAACTTTGAAAAAAAACAAATAAACAAAAACTTACAAAATTTATCATATTATAATTATTATCTATAACAACAACAAAAATTGAAATGACTTCGTTTTTAAAAAATAAAAAAAAACTATAAAACCAAAAAAATCTAAAAACAAAAAAACTTAAAATACATACAAAAACCAAAAAAAATAAAAAAAACTTAAAAAACTATTAAACCAAAAAAAAATCTAGAAAATAAAAACTAAAAAATCTAAAAAACTAAAAACTAAAAACTCAAAAATAAAAAACTAAAACCAAAAATATTTTAATACTTATATGTTTATTTTCTCACTTCGGCACGCCTCACGTTATTTTAGGCGTTAGGGGAACACATTTCTATTATACTCATTTAACTAAGACGTTAGCTACTTCCGAGTCACCCACATTTGCCACCCCTATCACACGAAACCTTTTGGCCAAGTTGAGTTAGTAATAAGGCGAATACTACAAATAAAACCTCGCACCACCAAATAAATTCCATATAATGGAATCATTTTTTTTCTTTTCTTTGTTCTTAATAATGCAGGGTTTCAACTAGGCCTCCCCGAACTCGTTTAAGGGATGTTCCTACCCTTTCCTCTTTCTTTTTGTACATACTGCATTTTATCATTTCTTATCATTCCGCATATATACATTCAAACATTGGGGATAATGTTGGATTTAAGTATGTAAGTGTTTTTTTATTTTGCATTTTTATATTCTACACCCAATCAAAAATACAAAAATGCAAAAAATTTAAACCTCTAAAAATTTTCTTGTCTTTATAATCAAAAACTAAAAAAATCATAAAATAAAAAAATTTCAAAAAAAATATTAAACCAAAATTAAAAAATATATAATTTATTTTGTAAATCTTTTTTGCGAAAAATCTTTCTTTTTCCCCTCTCTTCTTTGTAGTAAATATCTCTTTCTCTCCCCTTTCTTGTAAATAAATTGATAAAAATATTAAAAAAACTAAAAAAAAGAAAAAAAAACTTAAAAAATAAAAAAATCCCAAAAAAGAATAACTCTAAAAAATCCAAAAAAAATAGTAACTTAAAAATACAAAAAAACAGATGAAAACTTAAAAACCACATAAAATTGTTTCTTTTGAAACAAATAAATTGAATATCTCATTCTTAACCTTTTTTGCTCTTCAAAAATTTAGTTGTGAGTTAATTTATAAGCGAATTTTATTAATTTTTTGTTTACTATTCACTTATTAATTGGAGATCGCTTATTGTTTGTTTTCTAGGCCTAAGAAGTGCCTAGAAAATTTTTCATAATTTTCTTAAATGTTTTGGGACTTTAATTTGGTCAATCAAATCTTATTTAGGCTTTTAAAAATACTAAAACACCTTCAAAAATTCTCAAAAAGTTTTGTGGAGGTAGCCCTTATAAAGGAGAACAACTTTCATGTTCAACATTTTTTCCCTAGGAGAATATATTTTTTTGTAAAAATTAGGCAAAGTTCAGATTGGAAGTATGTCTACATATAACAAAGTGAACCCGATCCTGCGGCTGAGATTGAGCCAGACCGCGTCGTTCCTTCTTCTGTCCCCACAGTAGATCGAGAACTGATCTGCTGTGGGGGGCGCTGATGCTTTTTTTTATTTAGATAAGGTATTTGTTTTCAGCACCACTTCTAACTTATCTAAATAGTTGCACATTTATTTTGTTAGAATATAACAAACTTAGATTTCAATAATGCTTACTCCAAGTTGTTTTTTGAAATATAGGAACGTTCAATTTATAAAGGTTGCTCTCAAAATTTTTTTTATTAAACCTAGTTTTCTTTCTGAAAAAAAACATATCTCCCCACCTTTTTTTGTGTCATACTTGGCAAGATTTTGATCCTTAAAAGAACCTATGTCAATGAGAATAAGATTTCATTCCGTAAACATATACATCCAATATTTAAAAAGATTATATGTTACAAAGTAAGAGAATAAAATTCATTACTCATATACATATACATTGAGTTATTATGAAGTTGTTCAAACAAATATTATATGTTATGAAAAATAAGATTTCATTTTCCTAAACATCCACATTCAAACCAAAAATTTCATTAGAGGTTTGAGCAAAAAAATATACCTCACCTCTAAATTCAAAGCCCTATTCATAAACCAATATCTCTCTTAACCAATTTCAAAAGTTGCTAGAATTAATTTAAAATCTTTTTGAGAGCATAATTCTTAAATTGAATTATTTTCTTTAATTCTTATAAGCTAAAGTTTCCATAATCCTAATCTATTTTTGTTAACCTAACAAATACAATTATTGCTTTCTATTTGTTATATCGAGAAGTTTTTTTAGCTGAAACTCTTTATTTATTTAAATTTTTGTCATAATTTAGGACTTAACACTTATACCCTGGATAATTATTTTGATCTTTCTTTCAATTAATTCAAGCGGTAGATAAACTTAGGTTTTCTTTAATTTCTTATAAGTATATCTCCAACTTTTGCTCTAGAATAACAAAAGCTTAAGTATGGGGGTATTTAATAAGTTGTAAATATATGTATTTTACGTACGTTATTTACATCATTTTAGTTTAATTTTGTCATTTTTAGTTATTTTTTTTAATAAATTGCTCCTTTTTTGTTTATATTTTCTAACTTATTTTATTTTTTTTTCTGAAATTTTTCAGGAAAAAGTTCAAAAATTCCAAGTACACGCCCGTATACTTCTCGGTCACGCCCATGACCTGGGCGTGTTACTTGATCCCGACAAAATGTTACCACCAGCTCGACGGTCTACATTTGACGATCGTCAAACTTCCAGACAAGCCCAGTGTCACACCCTCGATGATCGTCGAACCCATCTGACATGCCCGTGTTCCATCCGAGATCAACTCATCTCAGCGGGAACCACTCAACGCCCGTCGAGGACCACTCAACGCCACCGCCACTCAATGCCATCTCCACTCAATGCCAACCGCTCAACGCCATATCCACTCAATGCCATCCAACCACTCAACGCCACAAGACACGCCCGTGCCAAGATGCGACACACCCGTGACTTCCACGTGTCCCAGACAAGACAGCACCGACGACTTATTGACACGATGCCTTACCCAGATAGACCTCCCCGACATGCCCTCAATACATGCCCGTGATAGCAGGGTCAAGCCCGCGACTTCCACGTGTACAGCCGCAAAGTCAAACAAGACATCAAATCTCAGCATCGACTCATGTACAGTAGCTACACGCCCCCTTACACGCCCGTGACCTAGGGCATGTAACCCGATTTTTTTCCTATAAATAAAACTTTTCTGTAAGGATTTCTGTTCTGTTTTTTTAACCATTTTGCTTAGGGTAGATGTTGCATAGATGCTTCTTCAAGGCTATGTAAGGGAATTTTCTCCCCCTCACTTTAGTGTTTGTTTTAGCATTATGTAACTCTCTTTTAGCTTAATAAAATATGTATTTTTCTTCTATTTATATAGTTTTGGAATCGATCTAAGCACCTCTCCTTAAGCAATCTTATTTTGTTTTATCTTTGTTTTTTGTTCCTTTTATATGGGTGTGTGTGTATGAGTATAGTTTGTTAAATTTACATTTTTTGTCCATCATTTTACTTGGCTCTTTTAGCTTTTATGACTTTTTTATAGCTTTCTATTCAATCTTATAAATCCATAAAAGTGTTTTCAAAGTGGATTTTATTTTTCTTTAACTTAGATTTTCTTGTTTAGTTTGTAAAGCGTTTTGTTCCTTTTTTACTTTATTTTCACTTTTTACGCACTTTTACGAAGTTATAAGAATGGATTTATAATCGTTTGAATTTTCGAGCACTTTAATTTTCGTTTTTAATTTTCAAAACTTTAGCTCTTTTTATTAATATTTTCTATTTTTATGCATTTCTATCGTAATCTAATGATAGAAATATAATTGTTTTAATTTTTAGTCACTTAGTTTTTCTCTTTTTGTAAGTGTGCGTGTATGTAGGAGTTAGATTTTATTGCGTTTTATTCAAGTAGAGTGTGTGTGTTTTCATTTATGTAGTGTGTCAGTGTTTATTTCTGTAGGGTGTGTGTGTGTTTTCATTTATGTAGAGTGTTTGAGTGTGTGTATTTATTTCCTCCTACTCATTTGAGTGAGACTCGCTTTAATTTCCCGCCTACTCATTTGAGTAGGACTTGTATTTCCCGCCTACTCGTTTGAGTAGGACTTGCACTTTTTATCGATTTAATTTCCCGCCTACTTGTTTGAGTAGGAGTTATCATTTCCTGCCTACTCGTTTGAGTAGGACGCGCAATTTTACAGCTTTAATTTCTCGTCTACTCGTTTGAGTAGGACTCACAATTTACTGCTTTCATTTTCAGCTTTCATTTAATGTTTTCTTTTACTGCTTTCCTTTTTCGACTACTCGTTTGAGTAGAACTTGCACTTTCAAATTCTGCAATTTTCTTTTTGCAAGCCGTCCCCATTACGATGAGTGGCATACTATTCTTAGCCCTCGGTATCAAAGAGCATTGGGATAGATAAAATCGCTTTAAATAATTAAAGCTCCTGTTTTTTCTCTTTAATTAAATTACTTAAGGTTTACTCTGGGTTTACGACGCGTAGAACCACATATCGATCTATGGGCTCTATTTCCATGGTCCATATGCTAGCTAGCTGAGAGGTCGTACGTATGGACCGATCACCCCTAGGTAAAGGGAGTTCCGCACTAACCATCGAGAGAGGAGGCACGCAACTCTACTGGATTGGGTTCCCCACCCAATAGCGAGGTTCTTAGCATAATGCGAGCATTAAGAGGAATCCTTCATCGGATGAGAGGCCGGTCGAATAGTATTAATGTTCAGGTGAGCGATAGTCCTAGAGATAGGTGAGCTCATGTTTGTGGAACCTCCACAGCCAAGTCTCCGCCTTAATGAATATGAAATTTAGGATCTCTATCTATTCAAAGTTTATTTTGGTTCAAATTCAATTCGATACCATTGCGCTATTTTGTCATCGATTCCATCTTTAATGCTTTTATTCTTTGTTTATATATATATAATAACTCGACAAGATAATTTTGGTAAAAAAAGACGCCTCCAGGGAAGAGTAGAAATAATCAACCCGTCCCCGAGAATAATATGACCCCGATATTCATTACCGGAATATCCTGTACTACACGCGATAGGTGCACTTGCCTCTTTTCATTAAAACTCGGTTTCAACTTTTTTATAGATAATAAATCTGCTCGCCCTATCCTTTTAAAGTAAATAAACCATCCGATTTTCCAAAAAATAAATCCGCGGGGAGCCGTGAGTTTTAACCATCATTAGACTTGGCCAAATTTCTCAAATTTTGAGCTTAGTTCGACGTACGATTTGCTCAGCTCGACGAACTCTAAACTAAGCTCGACGAATTTGGACTTAGGCAAATTTCTCAAACCAAATCTTAAGTAAACGTTTTCCTAACTTAGCCACATAGGCTATCTGTCTCATCATTGTCATTTACTGATATATGTGAAATATTGATAAGATTGACTTACACAAATCTAGGACTTTGTGGGCAATGGACCCAACAATTCTGACTTCTTCAAATTGGGGGAGATTGTTGGGTCCATTGATCACAATATCCTAGATTTGAAGAAGGCCCACTGGTTAATGTTATACACAAGATTGTATCTGATGCATGTTCTAATTTCATTATATGTAGGTTTTTTTACTCTTTGATTGGACAGGTTATCAGGGTCACATTGGTGGTTGGACTCAAGATAGGATGCTGGCAAAGAGGAAAACTGGCTAAGTCTAGAAGCATTGAATGAAGGCAGTTCACTAAATGCCAAGAGGCTAAAAGCATTGATAGAACTTCATGCAGTCAAAGCCATATTGCTACTGAAGAGAAATCTGGCTAAGTGCAGAAGCATTGAGTGAAGGCAGTTCACTCAACGTCTACTCAGGAGGATATCTGCCCAAGTACAAAAGCGTTGAGATGAGAAAGATCACTCAGCGCCTCATTTGTTAGTCAGCAAAGTTCAAATGCATTGAGTGAAGAAGCTTCACTCAATGCCTTCAACTAATAGATTTCTGCCAAGTCAAAATGCGTTGAGTGATGAAGGCTCACTCAATGCCTCATTAGTTAGGCTGAATAAGTCAAAGTGCATGTAGAGATGAAGGTTCACTCAATCCCTCAGGAGACAAAATTTTTGCTAAGTTTTCTAGCACTGATTTACTCAACTACACTCAATGCCCATGAAGGTTGACTGCAATTCCCTAAGTCTACAGGTGGTGGATTTTGCTGACGTCATCAACAATTCAAATATTGTGGGAATTGCTCGCTAAATGACAAATCTCACCGTAAATCTTTAATACAGTAATAAATGCAAAAGGCATATGGAACTTACTTATTTCGGCTGGACCATACAGTTCATAGAGCCGTTGGATGACAGATTATAAAAGGACATTTTTGAGAAATCAAAACAAGCTTTTTTGTCAACTTCTTGATCTCGAAAAAGCTGTTGGCAAATCCTTTTTGAACTAGGATTTATAGAAGGTCTAAAAATAATATAGATAGAGGTTGGCTGCTGCAAATAATTAAATCTTCATCAGCAAGGTCAGAAATCTCGAATTTCTAAATAAGTAGAAGAAGCAGAGCAGACTGAAGTTGTTGTTCACCATCAAGGCCACTACTCTCAACACTACTACATCAAAGGCTTTAAGAAGCAGTGCCTACAGTTGTATTCTCAGCCAAGCAGAAACTTCCTGAAGATCTACTATCTTGGTGCTATGAAGAAGATTGAACTGAGGTTTCTCAGTTCAAGAAGAAGAAGACTCAGAGATTTTCTCTGGAGTCGATCATAATCAAACCTTGATTCCTTCTATACGATCATTTTTGATCTGAGTTGTAAGCATAAAATGTAAAGTGTGAGTTGTAGGATTCTATTGAGGATCTGAGGTAGGGTTGTGTGCCTGAGGTGGGATCTTTGTCAAGAACTAAGGCAGGAGACTTAGTTTCTATTAGTGTAGGGCTAACCTCTATAACACCTCCCCTATAATGACCGTATAATATGGGTCCCGCCGGGGCCCCACAATATACAGACGCCACATCTTTAGTATTATAAGATGATATATCTACCCAATCTCAAAAATCATAAACAAACCAAAATGGAAACAACAAATAAGACTAGAAGTTATCCACATTCACAAGAGTCTCAAAACGGCCTTATGGCCTTACAACAAAAGAGAGTACAAAACTCCATCAATACATAACACATGAAATTCCAAAGGGCACTCCTAAGATACCTCAGCATGCAAGCCGGAAGATAATAGCATCAAACATACAATATCACAAAGTAATGCCAATGCAAAGATGGTAACACTACATGAGGCTTAGGCCTTTCTGCCCGGCGAGCTAGCTCCTGCTTGCGATCATTGCCCTGTAAAATTTGTTTGTAACGTGGGTCAGCAAAGGCTGGCCTCAAACTATGTAACAAACACATCTCCTCCTGGCCGTCCCTAACGGACCCCGAGGTACCCCTCCAACCTGTAAGTCAGCACTTCGTATACAATATACATAAACATGTTTAGCACTAATGAACAGGCTTGGATGTCTCAAACAACATGCACGTTCTCTACTGTTGAGCATATAAAGAAAAGGGGCCTACTATGCAACATGTATGCAAAACCCGTGCTTCACCCAAGTGACCCTATCGCGTATGCATCTAGCACATCATCAAATATCTGAGTACTCACTGTTTCCCCATTGGCATTAAGACACAAACAAAGGGGTATGCAATTCCCCCAAATGGCATACAAGCCGCCACAAAGAACTCTTGCCAAGGCCCCACCCGCTCATGGTCTTAGACCCGGGCTTGCCTGTAAGCTCCGACTTCTCATGTTCGGATTCCGGCGAACACACTGACCGATTCTAAGAAGCCTTGCTGGACCCCACCCGCTCATGGCCTCATTGCCCGGGCATGCCCCATGCTTGGCGTTCTCGTCAGTCTCACAGAAGGGGACTAGTCTCGCCGGGACACTCTCCACTCATGACTTGCACGTCACGGGATAGCCAGCCGACCACGGAGACAAAGTCACGCCTTAGCACATCACAATCCAAATCATTTCCACCCCAATCCCTCATTTGTACTGCAACGTTCCCGCGTACCAAGGAAACCATCTACCGCCAATGTGGAGCTAACCTTGTCCACTAAGGAAACCATCTACCTCCATTGAGGAGATAACCTTGTCCGGTTCCGACTACACATACTCACTCGAGAAAAGGGGGAAAACATCACAAACGACATCTTGCCGCAACGGATCTCTACAAAAATCCTTAAAGCTCGTATGCAACATCACCGAGTCGGACTAACGGTCATAACCACAGCTTCACCGACCATGCCTAATCCACCAACAGAGCAGATCTCTAATGCAAAATCATGCCAGGGATGAACTCAATCGACACGGAGGTTCCTCTTGAACCATGGCGACCCAAACACCTCTCATTTGAGAGCTTGGTGCCCAAAAACTAGAAAGTAAAAGATGTTAAACACGCATCCTAAAACCAAGAGGAGAAGTGTCGTTACCTTACGACCCCTCTTCCTAGACATGGAAACTTGGCCAGATGAAAACATTCGCAACGGTCTTGCCTCCACGGATCTGGACTCGGCTAGCGATTTGGAGCACTGAAGCTTCTCCGGCAGCCGGATCTCTCCTTCCCCTCCTTCCTTTCTCTCCCTTCTCTCTAGATCTTAGAAATAGAGTACTTGAAGAAGAATGAGGTTTTTTAAACAGTATTCTCGGACTTAACCTAGCAGGGACAACCCTGGACCATCAGATCCCCAAAGGAGGAAATGAACGGTCACGATCCGAACTGAAAATCAAAACACCTAGGCCGAACACGGCTTGTGACACGCCCGTTTACAAGGCCGTGTGCCCCAATCGACGCCGAAACCGTCACACCCAGAGCAGTACACAGACTCTGAACACGACCGTGTCATGCAGTACACGCCCGTGTGCTTGGGCGTGTTCCTCCATCGACACATGAGCAAACACAACCCGAGGAGAACACGGGTATTCGACACGCCCGTGTCATATTTGACACGCCCGTGTCTATCACGAACATGCCTGAGCTCCAGGCCGTGTCTATCCCCTCACACAGTCAGGCCAACAACCCGAGCAGGACACGGCCTGGGACACGCCCGTTTCTCAGGCCGTGTTCGATGTCTCGATCATTGTAGACTGACTTTTTATTGACTCGCGGAAACTTCGTCGAACACGCGCACGACACGACCTCGGATACGCCCGTGTCCCAGGACGTGTTCACAGTCTCGACACTTCATCGAGCACAAATCGTCGACCTCCCGGGCTCTCGACGAACATGAGCACGACAGGGCCATGGACACGCCCGTGTCCTAGGCCGTGTTAAATTTCTCGACACTTCATCGAGACCAAAACATCGACCACACAATTTCTTCGTCGAACCTGAACCTGACACGGCCAGGGACATGCCCATGTCCTAGGCCGTGTGACCCTCACCAAGACCAAATCATGGCTCTGAACGCTGTCTGTCCTCCTTTCAAATTTTGGGGCGTTACAACCTCCTATCCTGAACTATAGGGATTCTTGTTAAGCCTGAGGTAGGTGATTTGGTGGGTCACTGAGTTGTTGGAGTAAAGTTTACTCTGAGTGTGTTGGACTTTGGCCTGAGGTAGGGCTTGAAGGAAGCCTGAGAGTTCCCAAAGGATCTGAGTTGTAAGCTCTTTGAGCCGAGTTTTGGAGAAGATTGGCTTGTCTAACATACTGTTAGAAAGGTGGGAGGGAAGTGGATGTACCCATATCTTGGGGAACCACTATAAATACTAGTGTGCCGATCCTTGTTCTAGAAAGCTAACTCAATAATCTAACTCACAACACACCAAATAAAAAAGTAGTCATAAAGACTTAAAAACCTATTCGCCCCCCTCAAGGTGTATAACTAACTCTTGAAACAAAGACTTTAAGCTGCTGTTTTCTCACGCCTCAATTGACATCAACCACCTCTGAGATATCACTCTCATCTACGCTCCACGTCAACGAGAGCGCAACCTTCAGAAGCTCCGCGGACTTAAAATATTTGCCAGTCGAAATGCTCGCACCAAGATTCTGTAAACTCAGCACCATCTAAGGGCCGGAGTGTAATGCCCTAGTTTTCACCAGGCTTAGCTCTTTGAGAGCTACCGTCTGGTGGTAGTACTAGCGCCGGTGGTAGCGTGGCCAATTTATTTGGAGTGGCTCTCTGTGAGCTACCGCACTGCGGTATCAATACCATATGACGGTAGTTGCTGTTTGTTGTAAGCGTTTCATTGATACGACGATTTCCCAACTTCTCGATAGTAGTGTGGTACCGCGCGACGGTAGTGCGTCAGTAACAGCATGGCTACGTGTTGCCCTACAATTGGATAATTTGAATGATAGCATGCCGGGGAAGCTATCAAGTGAGGCAACCGTGCGGCGGTAGCGCTATGTACAGAAGAGCATTTTTAATCATGTCGGTTCACTGAGATCTGACGGTGCGCTGCGATTTCTACTGGCTTAAGTCCATGGGGTGAGAAATTTCTCTCATTCTAAACCTAGGCACACTCTATCTAAGAGTTAGAGAGAAGGGAGAGCATGGAAGAGTAATAAGAAGGGGAATCTTGTCATTGTCGGAGCTTTATAGCTCCGAATCGTGAACCGAGTCCAGATCTACGAAGATTGGCCGAACGGAGTTTCTCCCATCTGCTTGGATTTTGATCTATGGGTCCAACGAGGACTTCAAGGGTAATGATCTTCCTTCTTGGACATATGAATTCCTTTGTTTTTGCATGAGATGGTAGACTCTCCACGAACATGTGGAAGCAGTTCTCCCAATGGGTTGATAAGTTGTATCCCCAATAACTTTGCATTTAGAATCCAGAATTGAAGTACAGAATAGGCATGTTGTGTGAAGCCCATTTGGACACATTGGGTTGGATTGGTGATGATTGTTTTGTATGTCAGAGAATACTCTACAGTAAACATGTAATTTAGAGAGTTGTGGGGTATACAGGTTGCTGAACTGAGAGTACTAGAATAGGTCTCTAGGAAAACACTCATTTTGGGGAAGAAATGATAGAATATCCCCTACCGCGCGACGGTAGTACTACAGCCAGTAGTAGCTCCCAATGAGCAATGATTGTGAGGCCTGTCTCGTGGAGACTTGGGGAACGTTGGTTGAACTGTGAGCTTATATTGCTCTTTTTTTGTGGCCGTGAGAGCCAACCTTGGTACATAACATGGTTATGTATTATGTGAATGGGTAAGGAAAGGCTGACCCACGTTGTGGCTTGTGAGCCTGACGATTTAAGCAATGGACTGTGGCTGACCTATACCCACCTTATAGTGATAGGCTTGGAGTGCGTCAATTGCTTGAATCTCAGCATGACTTTGCCGTAGCATAGGGAGATTCTTAGGCTTCGGGCCGGAAAGACTAGTAATGCTCAAAGATACCATAATGAGTACTGTTGTGGGTCTTGAATCTCAACACACCAAAAATATGCCCTGGGTGCACGGGACATGTGGCCGACTGTGCCAATGCCTGTGGTAAATGGTGCTTAAATTGCGTGTTCTATTACCAATAATGTACATGTGGTTGAGCATGTAGGGAAGGAGTACTGCCGACCTGGGAGAGGGGCGAGATCATTATAATTTCGTCAGCTAATTCTGACCGTTGATTTTTTTGTCGCCTTTAGGGTAGAATGCTTTTGTGCAGGTGAAGCTGAGCCAAGTGGAAAGTAGCGGGCCGAAGCCTTGTCTGCTATGTCGACCCTCGATGGCCAAGAGAAGAGTGGTTTTTACTATTCATGTGTGGTTGGCCTGCGTGTTGATGTTTGTAAAACACTAATTTTGAGAAAAATAGTTGTAAGGCCATAAGGCCATAAAAATTTGTTTATTTGGTTATCATTCCTAATTTGTGATAGTGGACATTCCAGTGTTTGGGTTCCAAGTATGTTAAACTACTTCCGCTAGAATGCACTCTGAGTTAGGATGCGTAAATGGTTTATTTGATTAGGGTCTCAATACATAACTCTACTAGTTGTCCGTGGGTTATGGCATGGGGCCCCGACCAGACCTTTTCTTATATCCTACGTGATGGATGGGGGTGTTATAATTTATTATCAAACTCTCGTGTCAGTCTTTCTTATTCGTATTCGTGATCCAATTCTTTTAAGGGGTGGTGAGCAATTATGTGCGTCACCATTATAACATGAAAGAACCCATGAATCTTCACTTAGGAATAAAAATACACATGTTTGAGGAACCTATACGTTACGATAATTGCTCTTTGACAATATGTTTAGTCCCTTAATTTTTTGTTTCACGATTATAGGCGACTAGGAGTAGTGTAGATCAATCCCAACATCAACACTTTACAGAGAGTAGTGCACTAAACGACGTGCCTGTAAACCCTACTTCGGGTAAAACTATATGGCTAGTAGCTGAGTCTGTGTTCGCCATAATGAATGCCCAGACAGGGAGGCAAGTGCAGCCTCCTGCCCATGAAGTGGGCCAGGTGCCTCTTGGTGTGGATGAACCTCTAGTGGCAGGTCAAATGGGAGTAGAGCCTTTAGCGCCAAGAAGAGCAGCGGAGAAGGGTCTAAGGCATGTGATGAGCTTCAATCCTCCAGTGTTTATGGGGATTGGAACCCCAATGCAAGCCAAAGACTAGCTCTCTCTGGTTAAGAGAGTCATGGCAATAATGAAAATGGTGGAGTGGCAGGAAGTCACCATAGCCACTTTCCTACTAGACGAAGAGGCAAGGTCATGGTCGGACGAATTGGAGCTGTATCACTTTGTTTAAGACAGCTCAAAAATATCTTGATGGAGCAGTTCTTGAAATTATTTCTGGCTCGATATCTCTCTTCATTGCAGAAAATTGCTATGGAGGATCAATTTCAGAGGTTAACTAAAGGCGAGAGTAGTGTTGATGACTACTTCCATGAGATCTAGAGATTGGGGTGATATGCGGGCTCCATCTTTACTGAAGAGGAGCGCAAGACCAACCAGTTCTATGAAGGACTGCACGATGATTTGAGGTTGCTTCTCTCAGGTCCAATGTCGGTGGGTTTTCTAACCTTGGTCAATACAGTTTGATTCCTAGAGCAAGACATGAAGCACATACAGTTTAAAAAAGACTCTGCGTTAAAGAGGCCAGAGTTTAAGGTACCGAATTCATCGAAGTTTGGGTATCGAAGGTGGAACAAGAAGTCCAAATCTGCTGGAATGGAATCTTCATTTGTTGTTTCTAGGGAAACGTCTGGGCGAGGAGACCCAATTCATTGTTATACTTGTGTCAAGGCAGGACACATCGCCCAAGAATGTCGAAGTGGTCCCCGAGGAATGAGAAGAAGATAGGTGCATCTTATGAGGATAAAAGGAAAGAGTTGGAGTCAACTGTGTCCTATTATGCTCCAACCCAACCTAGAGTATAGAACCTTGGCCAGTATGAGGCCATTAAGCAAGGCGATGTGGTTACATGTATGAGTTAGATTTTAGCTTTATTGTTTTCTATGCCTTATGCAATATGCATTGTTTATATTACTATCTTATATTAGGCTTTGTCGTGATCGTGGATTGTCCGGCGAGAGTGATGGTTAAAACTCCAAAAATTTAATGGTTTAATATGCGCAGCGCCCTGGGCGGTTTATTTTAGAAAGAAGGCGGGTGATTTAGGAAGACGGGGCACACAGATTTATTTGGATATAAAACAGTTGAAACAGAGTTTAATGAAAGCAGGCAAGTGCACCTATCACGTGTAGTACAGGATGTTCCGGTGAGGAATATCGCGGTCATATTGTTCTCGGGGATGGGTTGATTATTTCTACTCTTCCTGAAGGGGACTATTATTTTAACGAAAATAACTTGTCGGGTTATTTTTTATATATATAAAAACAGAAAATAAAAGCATAAAGAAAGGAGACGATGAAGAAGTTAGCGCAACGGTAACAAATCAAATTTGAACTAAAATAACTTTTAATAAATGGAGATCCTAAATTTCAAATTAATTAAGGCAGAGACTTGGCCGTGGAGGTTCCACAAAAATGAGCTTACCTATCTCTAGGACTATCACACACTTGAACATTAAGACTATTTGACCGGGCTCTCGTCCGACGAAGGATTCCTCTTAATGCTTGTAATATGCTAAGAACCCCTCTATTGGGTGGGGAACCCAATCCGGTAGAATTCCGTGCCTCCTCTGTCGAGGGTTAGTGCGGAACTCCCTTTACCCAGAGGTGATCGGTCCATATGCACGGCCTCTCGGCTAGATAGCTAATGCACTACAAAAGTAGAGCTCATACATCGATTTGTGGTTTTACGCATCGTAAACCCGGGGCAAACCTTAAGTAATTTAATTAATGAAAAAAAGAGGATCTTTAATTATTTAAAGCGATTTTATTTGTCCCAATGCTCTTCGATACTGAGGGCTAAGAGCAGTTAGCCACTCATCGGAATGGTGACGACTTGCAAAAAGAAATGCAGAATAGAAAGTGCGAGTTCTACTCAAACGAATAGGCAGGAAATGAAAGCAGTAAATGAAAGCAGTAAATGAAAGCGATAAAATGAAAGTAGTAAAATGCAAGTCCTACTCAAGCGAGTAGGCGGGAAATGAAAGTGATAAAATTGCGAGTCCTACTCAAACGAGTAGGTGGGAAATGAAAGCAGTAAAATGACAAGTCCTACTCAAACGAGTAGGCGGGAAATTAAAGCAGTAAATTGCGAGTCCTGCTCAAATGAGTAGGCGGGAAATGACAAGTCCTACTCAAACGAGTAGGAGAGAAATTAAAGCGATAAAATCTATCTCATACTCACACGCACTCTACAGGAATGAAACACACACTCTATAGAAATAAAAACAAAGAAATAAAATCTAACTCATACACTCATACACACATACGAAAACAAGAAAACAAAGTGACTGAAAAATTAAAATAACTATATTTTTACTGTTAGAACTTGTTAAAAATGCATAAAAAGAAGAAATAAAAATTAAAGGAGCAAAACAGTTTTCAAATAAAAGTGAAAATAAAAGTGTTCAAAAAATAAAACGACTAGAAATCTATTCTTATAACTCCGTAAAAGTGCGTGTTGGATCCCTAGTTGGATTTGCGCTAGGTTCACTAAACTAAGATGTTTGACACAACATGTATAGCTAGGGTCATGTGTGTGTCCTAGAGTCTAGGCCATATGCTTAGAGTCAACACTGCATGGCCAGACATCAACAGACTGTAAAAGCCTCAAGACTTGGAGAAATTTCAAAGACTCAGAAAATGAGTTCGACATTCGTCGAACTCAGGTTGACGAAAGTCGTGCTAAGCTCGACGAACTCAGAGACAATTCTCTGAGTTGAGCTCGACGAACTTGGTTATCAGGTCGATGATTTATTTACATTATACTTCAACATTCCAAGTCCAGAATTCCTTTCTCTGAACTCCAGTTGATGAACTTAGTTCTCAGGTCGACGATTTCTGGATACTCTACTTCAACATCTTATTCCAGAAACAACAAGATATTCTAAGTCTAGAAACACTTCACTGAACTCCACTCAATGATTTCTGGTTCGACGAACTTAGACCACAACATTGACAACGAACTTAGACCACAACATTGACAAGTTTTATCAAGTAGCTGTTAGCTGAACACTACTCGACGAAGTTAGAATCTCAGCTCAACGATTTTGATGCACAGAATTGGCAAGGTTCTGGAGAAAGCAGTTATCTGTTCTTAGGTCGACGATCTTGGATATCAGGTCAACGAATAACAGTTATATGCTTGACGAATAGAACTTCTCAGCTCAACAAACTCAAGACCCAGGTCGACGAATTCTGTTCTTCACTCGTTGATTTCTGTGCAGTTCCACACATGGACTTTTCCTCCCTCTGTCCCTTATTTTATTGCAGTAATTCCTGTATAATCAATGCTTAATATTCTCTGAACATTACCGTTAGAAGGAGTATTGATTATGGTCTTAATCAGGATTGTTACTTGCGGCTTTTCAATGGGACAGTTGGGGAAATCAATCAATGGTGATATTCTCCAGGCCATCAGCTTTGAATGAAGGAAGGAATTCAAAATTCAAAAGGAAGATTTCATGGAAAATATAAAAAGGATTTTTCCTCTTTCTTCCAGAAGACAGCATATAGGGATTTTCTTATTCCTTCTCGACTGAACACAGAGAACAATATACACAGGGCAATAACATAGTCAAGAGACAAGAAGCCCTAGCCCTTGACCAGAGAAATTACAGCAAGCTGAAGAAGAAGAAGAACACACATCCAAATCACGAGTCTTCTTCCTTCTTCATCTCAGGATTCTTCAAAGGACAACAAACACTCTATCAGTCAAAAAGTTCCCGGATATCTTTTGGTCAAAGATAATAATTGAAGACCTACTCACCCTACAGCAAGGCTCAAATCTTCCTGAGTTCAATATCTCAGGGGGAGCTTTGCTAACATCATATATCCACTAAGTCTTCTCAGTTATATTTTGAGAAAGAGAAGACACCATCACTCTCTCACCCCCGCTGTAAAAAGGTTTCTTTAACTCCCTTCAAAATTTATTCTTGGTTGCAAGTCTCCTGATCAAAAGTCTTGGGATTGGTTTTTGAGCACCTGATCAAAAGCTCATTGGTGGCAGTCACCTGATCAAAAACCTAAGTGGATTCCTACCCGGGTGGTAGAAGAGTGGATGTACCCAGGTTGGGGAACCACCATAAAATTCTTGTGTTGTTTGGTTGCCATCTTTTTTCTTTGGTTCTTGTTGTGCCTGTGATAACTAGGTTTTGATGTGCATGTGATAGCTTATGCTTGTGGTAGTTCTGAATTCGTCGGATGTTTACGTATAATTTCGATGAATGGTCTTGGATTCATTAAGTGGTCTCGTGATATCTCGACAAATGGATACATGATTCGTCGTATATATACGTGTCATCTCGACGAATGCTGTTAAGTCCTGGCTTAATTCTCCAAATTCAAATTTTGGTCTGGTCTGTGGGTAACGAAAGTTTCGGTCTTAGAGTATATATATAAATGAGATAAATATTATCTCCTACGACTTGACCTAAATGATCCAGATCGAGTGCGGCGATTTATTCCAGACAGAATAGTTCCACAACCTTGAAGTCGCAACCACTCCTCCATTCCGCCGATCAGCATGATCCCATATCGTCGCCAGAAAGCATTTCCGAAGCTTTGTGTTCATCACCGCCGCCTCTCCTTTAACAGATCTAGCAATCCGTGGAGACGTTGAGGGCATTCCTTCTTCCAACCCTGATCTTGTGTGACAAGAGTCTAAGGGCTCTTCTTGCTCGTGTGGATACCCATAGAGGCGTGTACATAATTCTACGCTCGGAACTCTAGCCACAAGTGTTCATCGGACTTCCTTGGAGCATCTTGGCTGAGTAGTGGCTCAATCCTGCTATGGTATATTTTTATTCAAAGTTATTTTTACTTCTTGATCAATGATTATTATAAGATCCATTTCTGTTTGAGTTTTCATTATTTATTTTGTTGTGCACATGTGATGTGCATCTCGTTTAAAAACCCAACACATAGCTCAAGATTTTCCTTAGATTTATTCATAGATTGATGTGAGGTCCATTTTGATGGTGGTGGTCGTGTTGCGATCTAAAGCAATAAGAGTTGGCTTAACTTTGAGAATCGGGTGGATTGTTGTCATGGGAACACCTTATTCGGCAATGTTTGGAATTCATGCTATCTATCAGAGCTTTGGAATCATCTTTCTAATCATTGTCGTCGTTAGAAGGGACGAGAGAGAGACTTTTATCCGATGTTAGGATTTGCAGGGCCTCGGGAGCTGGTATACCATCTATTAGTATTTCTTTATCTATGGAGGTGAAACGTCGTCGACTATGTGGGCTTTCTACTGATCCTAAACATGTAACTGCGACGTCACTTGTTCGTGATTGGAAGTGGAAGCTTGTGTTGAAAGTCAACATTGATGCGGATGCAGAGCCTCGTTCTTCTTCAAGGCATAGAGATTGTCAGTTTTAGCAGTCCCTTTCCGTTCCTGAGATGAGATTACTCCGGCCGATCCTAATCGGTGCTGGGATCTTATGCCCCCCCCCCCCCAAGTTCCCCATTCGGAGGCCCCTGCCCCTTGTGTCCTGTTTTTTGAAGGCGATGAGCGATGTGGTGAGTAAACTCTCTTTTTCGGTCTACGGTTTTGTTATTTCGTGCAAATCTAACATTTTTTTATTGTCGATTGAAGCTCAGGCTCATATAGCGTTCACGTGTAACGATCATTTTGTGAGCCTGAAGGATGACTATTTGTCTCTTCAGAACGGGCTCGATGAAGCAAAGGATTCACATATTGTCTTGAGAGAGAAGCAGGATCGAGATATATCTTGCTTTCGGTAGATTTGTTCAGAGCTGAATGAGGATCTTGAGGATTCTCGGGCGCCATTGCAGACAGAGAAGTCCTTGGTAGAGACGACTGTGTAGTTGCTAAAGAAGGCTCAGGAAGAGAATTCTCATTTGGAGTTCGAGATGGGGGCTTTGAAGGCTGAGGAGGGGAGAAGTTTTTCAGAGGATCGGGCAGCGGAGCTGAAGGACTCAGAGCTTGCTTAGTAGAAGGATTTTTGGGACTGCATGTAGTCTATTATTTGATTGCTGAGGAGGTTCAGGAGGACATTAAAACTAGAGAGGTGGAGCCAAGATTGAAGATGTTCGAGAGGTCGCTCTTTAGCATGGAGTGTCGAAGGCTCTTCAGATGGTGGCTAAGATACTTGACGTGATGTGTCTGGTCTTGGCTTTGACGATCTTTTCTATGATGATGACTCGAGCTCTGATTCTGATGTAGATGTAGTTAGCGAGTAGTGGTCTTGACTTTGTATGCTTGTGTATGTTTGTTTTGCTTAGTTGAGTGTACAACCCCGTATCCAGCAAGTGGGGTCGCCGGGAACCAGACCGGCCGGTTCAGATCACCCAGTCCCCAGGTGAGCTCGACAGATTAATCCGAGCTCGAGCTCGGCATTCATCGACCCCGATCTCGTCATTCGCCGAGCCAAGTCCATGTTTTGTCGAGCTGCGCACGACTAATGGAGGCTGATCGAAGGGCGAGCTGAGTATCCTAGCTCGCACTTGCCCTAAGGAGCTCGGCAGATGCAAGGCGAGCCGGATCATCAGGGGTGGCCAAGCTCCTCAGCTCACCCAGGTCCATGAGGTATTTTTACTATTTTACCCCTACTAGCCTGCCCATAGCCTTTCAGAACAGCGGAGTTACGCTGTTGGCAGGCCAATCTAGACTGCACATAGCCGTTCAGAACAGCAGAGGTTGTCAATTTGCAGGCCGTTTTCAAAAATCTATAAATAGGACCCAAGGGGTACCTCAAAAAGCATGCTTCTTGTTCCCTCTTGCTCCATCTCTCAAGCGCTTTCTGAGGATACCTTAGCTCGGCCTTTGGCTAAGGAGGGGAAGCGCTCTAAGATCTTTTGGGTGTGTGGTGGTCCTCCCTCCGAGCCCTTGTGTCAGTTCTTCCTTGTTTCCTTTGTTGTTTTGCTTGCACTAGTGAAGTAGGTGCGCGATCAACCCTTCCCCAAGGGTGAACTCCACAAGAGACCGATTTTCGATTTCAACATTTTGGTGCGGTGAGCGTGGTTAGTACAGAAAACCTTCAGCGAGCTCGATGAGAGGAGGACAAGGATCTGACAGGTCGGACTCGCCTCCCCCCCCATCTCTGGCCATGGTGGGGATCTTTGAATATTTCAGGAAAGAGGTGTTGGGCCTCGTCAAGTTCGCACTCGGCGAGCGGGCTGAGTGCTCGACTCCAGCTGCCCAAATCGCTGCCGCCCCCTCTCTAGGCGAGGATGCCCCAGGCAGGCGAGCTGGGAAGGAAGTGGCCGAGGAGGGCCGGGGGTGCGAGCTCCCCGGGGACGTGCTATTCCCCGGCTCGGTAGGTGGAGGCCGGATCGGCGAGCTGGGCCCGCGGGATGCTCCGGCTCGCCCGGCAGGGGGAGGTATCCCCTTCCGCGAGCTGCTCTCCTTCACCCCAGTTCTAGAGGGATTCAGGGAACTTGAGATGTCCTACTACACCAGGAAGGGGGACCCGGTCCAGCACGTCCAGTGGTTCGAGGACGTGGTATCGATCCGACAGATGTCGGATGGGTTCAAGTGTCGGCTCTTCGCCATCACCCTCAAGTAGAAGGCAAGGTAGTGGTTTCACAAAGTGCTGACCAGCTCCATCTACTGCTTTAAGCACCTGCGCTAGGGGTTCATGTTGAGGTTCACTACCTCGAAGAGGAGGAAGAAGGAGACGAAGTCCCTGTTCCACATCAAGCAGGGAGTGAATGAGATGCTGGGAAGCTATGTTGATCAGTTCCAGGAGGAGGTCACCCAGGTCCAAGAGATATCAGGCCATTGCTTAATGATGGCCTTCACCCTAGGACTGTAGCAAGGTTTCTTCAGGATGGAGCTGAAGAGAGTGCCCCCTTCTCCTATGAGGAGCTGATGGAGAGGGCGGCGAGAGAAGTCGACGGGGAGGCATCGAATTCGGAGTTCGCCCGAAAGCTGGCTAGGTGGGCCACGGAGAAAGAGAAGGAGCCAAGAGGCGGAAGAGGGCAGGAGGAGAAGAGAGGCGAGCACCGGCAGAGGTAGCAGAGACAGCTCTAGGGGCAGCAGCAGCCTAGGTCGGGGCGTTAGGAGCCAGACCGTCGGTTGGGCTGGAGGCTCGAGTGGCAAGATCAGGGGCCGCAGAGAGGGTACCAAGGAAGGGACCGCAATCAATGGGGGTAGGATCAATTCCACCCCCCAGTTTGGAGGCCGGAGCAGAGGCCTCCAATCCCCGATCAAGAACAGGCTATGGTAATAGCCATAGGGTAGAGGAGGAGAGTAGCGAGGAGGAGGAGGAGGAGGAGAGAAGTTAAGGTGGAGTTACCCTACTGCGACTTCCATCAGGAGGAAGGGCACACCACAGCCACGTGCCTGAAGTTCCTCAAGATGAGGGGAAATAGGGAGCAGCAGCAACACCAGGGGCATCAGGAGGTGAGGATCAAGGAGGTCCTGCCTCGGGCGGAGGAGGATCGTTGTGAAGATTGGGTGGACGTCGGGACACGAGGAGGGATCGGGGTAATCTATGGGAGGTGGGGGTTGAGGCTTCCCGGAGCGAGAGCCTCCACACCATGTATCGTCGGAGCATTGGCTGCAAATCCCAGAGCCCACCCCCTGAAGAGAGGATTACCTTCTCGAGGAGAGATATGCCAGATCATGAGGATCCATTTTGCAATGTAGTGGTCATCCAGATAGCCATCAAAAATTTTACCGTCTCCCGGATCCTCGTCGACAACGGAAGCTCCGTCAACGTCATCTTTAAAAAGGCGTTTGGTGCGATGAAGTTGGAGGCGAAGAGGGTGTTGGCCTCGGATGGGCCATTGTTTGGATTTTCGGGGAGAATAAGGAGGTAGAAGGAGGAGTGGGGCTCCATGTCACCCTGGGCGGGGGGCAGTCCCGGAACTGCATGTTTGTCATCGTGGATGCCCCAACAGCTACAACACCATCTTCAGAAGACCCCTCATCAGCGCCTTCCGTTGAGTCACCTCGTCATTCCATCAATGCTTAAAGTTCAACGCCGGGGGTATCCAGGTCCGGGTCTGTGGTGAACCCAAATTAGCAAGGGAGTGCTACGTCACCGCCGTGAACTCCATCTCTTGGCAGGAGGGAGCCGAGGAGATGGAGCGAAGGATGGAGGAGGCAGAGCAGGAAGCTGGCAAGGAGGAGCTGGAGGCAGAGAATTGCACCGAGGTAGAGGTGGCAGGAGGAGATCGGGAGGAGTCGGCCGAGGCAATGGCCGTGGAGGAAGAGGTGGAGGCAGAGGTCCTCGTCCCAAAGGAGAGGGATGTTGGAGAATGGGGGAGCAGTCCAGTTTGGAGGCTGTGGAAGAGGTGGTGGAGCTGGAGGTTCTCACCCTTGGAGGTAATGTGGAGAAGGTCCGCGTCAGCGGAGGGCTGACCTCGGAGGCTCAAGGCAGGATGCTGATATGCATCCAGAAGAATGTGGACATCTTCGCGTGGAGCACCGCGGAGATGCCGGTGGTTGACGCAGATGTGGCTTGCCACCACCTCAACTTGGGCCCGGGAGCACGCCCCGTCCAACAAAAGAAGAGGTCCACCGCGGACAAGCTGGCCGAGCCCATCAGAGAAGAGGAGACAAAGCTTCTCAAGGTCAGCTTCGTGTCCGAAATACAATACCCCGACTGGTTCTCCAATGTAGTAATAGTTAAAAAGGGGGACGGTCGGTGGCGTATGTGTGTCGATTTTTCCTTGCTTAATAAATCTTGTGCTAAGGATTGTTATCCCTTACCTCAGATCGACACGCTGGCTGATTCAGCCGTCAGTTTTTCTATAATGAGCTTTTTGGATCAGTTTTCAGGTTACCACCAAATCAGGATGCACCCCCTGGAAGTCAAGGACGTCTTATTCATCATGGGTGATTGGTGCTACTGCTAAAAAATGATGCCCTTTGGGCTGAAGAATGCCGGGGCGACTTATCAAAAAATGATGGACAGGATCTTACGGGAACAGAAGGGGAGGAACCTGGAGGTGTATGTAGATGATCTCATGTTCAAGAGTCAGGATGTGGACTCTCACCTCCAGGACCTAGGGGAGACCTTCGCCACCCTGCGCAAGTACAACATGCGATTGAACCCCCTGAATTGCGTCTTCGGGGCCAGCAGGGGGAAGTTCTTGGGGCACCTCCTCACCCCCGCGAGGGTCGAACCAAATCTTGATAAGGTCAAGGCTATCGTAGATATGACGTCGCCGCAGAATACTAAGGAGGTGTAACGGTTGACAGGGAAGCTCGCAGGGTTAAGCAGGTTCCTCTCCCGGGCTGGGGAGAAGTGCTCTCCCTTCTTCAAAAACTAAGGGGGGGGGGCAAAAATTCGAGTGTACCAAGGAGTGCGAGGAGGCATTCCAGGCCCTCAAGTTGCAGCTGACGAGGGCTCCGTCGCTCCAAGGTCCAAAGGAGGGTGAGGACCTATTTTTGTATCTCGGGGTCGGGGCGGAGGCCTTGGGCTCCGTATTAGTTCGTGAAGAGGGGAAGAAGCAACTCCCCATATACTACGTGAGTGGGCTCTTGAGGAAGGCCGAGCTCCGGTATCCAATTTTGGGGAAGCTGGCCTTCGCCCGGATCATCTCGGCCCGGAGGCTGCGACCTTATTTCCAGGCACACTCCATCTGAGTAGTGACTGACCATCCCCTCCACAACATTTTTGAGAGGGTGGAGCATTCTGGAAGGCTGGCGAAGTGGTCGGTGGAGTTGACCGACTTCGACATCTCCTTCGTCCCCCGCCTCTCGATCAAGGTTTAACACCCCGAAGTCAATCGGGTCAATTTGGGCCAATTTGGGTTCATACATGGGTGACACGGCCTGGGACACGGGCATGTCCCAGGGCGTATCATGCCTGGGTTGTGTCGAGTCGTGAGGTCGACGAATTTTTATCGACGATCGTCGAGTGTCGAGTGTCGAGTGTCGAGTAAGTATACGGCTTGTGATACGGGCGTGTCACAGGGAGTGTCAGTGGTCGTCGAACTCAGCTCGACGTTTCGAGTTAGGGCGTGTTTGCGGGACACAGGTCTGTCCAGGTGCACATGGCCTGGAACACGGGCGTGTGCCAGGGCCGTGTGAGTCTCGGGTGCTTTTGAGAGTGTGCAGCCTGATGCACACGGCCTCAGACACAGGCGTGTCTGAGGGCGTGTCGTGGACACGGCACGTGATACGGGTGTGTCAGACCGCCGTGTATTGGCTGGACTGAGTCGGTTGACTGCCTCTTAAGGGGACACGGCCTGTGACACGGGCGTGTCACATGGCGTGTCAGGCCGTGTTCAGGCTTTTATGGCCTAATCTGAGCCGTTTGTTTCCCTCTTCCTGGATCCTGTGGTTGGGCTCTGTCCAGGTGTTGTGAAGGCCGAGAAAAAGGGGATATAACCCTTTCTTTCTCTTCTTCTTCTTCTTCATTTTATTCCAAGAGAGGGAGGAAGAAAGGCCTAAGGCAAGAGGGAAGGGAGGAGACTACCAGCTGCTGGAGGAGCTGCGGAGTGCGGAGCGAAGATTTGAGAGCAGATTCGTGAAGTCAGAGCCGAGGCGGTGATTTCCATCCAGCTACTTCATGCATCAAAGAGATCTTCAAGGGTAATGATCTCCTTCTTGGACATCGAAGTCCTTTCTTTATGCATGTGTTTGGAATCCTCCACCAAGAGGTGGATTCGCGGAAGTGATTCCTTTGTTGAGTCTGCATCTAGAGCCGAAATTATGGAGTATGGCATAGGCATGCTGTGTGAAGCCCATCTGGACCGGTAGTCTGGATTGGTGATGTTCATGAGTAAACCGGAGAAGACTCCGTGGATTTGATGAGATGCAAATGGATTTCTGATGTGATGAATGTACGGATGTGATGATGAATGTGAGGAGGCTTTGATGAAGCTCCTGGTTTGATATGATCAATTGGTAGCACGCCTGGGGAGCTCGAGATAAACCCGGCCTGTTACACCACTAGGGTGGGTTGATCTTGTTAGGTAGGGATCGATTGGTGGCAATGCCTGGGGATCCGAGTTAAACCCGGCATGCTGCACCACATGGGTGGGTCGATCGGAATAGGAGGTGGGTCGATGGGTGGTAATGCCTGGGGAGCGTTGATACACCCGGCTTGCTACACCACATGGTGTGGGTCGATCTGTTCTGGTTGTTATTGGATGCTATGAGGTTGTACCTCTGATTGGTTTGGGAGGGATGTTGCCAGCTTGCGAGACTGGTGGACTAGGGCCGGTCAACCAACAAGTTAAAACCTCTGATTGGTGGTGTATGACTGGTGGATTCCGGTACGCCAAGAAGGTGCCCTGAGTGCACGGAGCGTCTGGTGGATTCCAGCGTTTGTGATGTGTTTGCTAGCGGGATAAAGAAAATGATATACATATGATGCTTGATGATGCTTGATGATGTTTGATGATAGATAATGGCACTGTATACAGGGAAGGAACAACTACCCCGGGTAGGGGGTAGGGTCGTTATTATGGGTCAGCTAAATGCTGACCGTTACTTTGTTTTTTATGTTGGCTTGGGTGGCAACTTGCAGGTGGAGTGAAGAAGTGGAATGGCTAGCTTGCTGCTATCGGCCCTTCAAGGCCATGCGAAGAGTTGTGTTTGGATTTCATGTGTGGTCGGCCTGCGTGCCGATGTACGAAATTATTGATGTGTAAAAGAGGAACCTGTAAGGCCATAAGGCCAGGGTGTGTGTGTTGTATACATTCTTGGTGTTGTTATATATAAATGTGGTATTTATATATTGGTGGACATTCTGGTTTCAGTTCATGCTAACATAAAACAGGCTGCGCTAGAATGAATGAGTTAAGGATACGCATAGAGTGTGATTCCCACAAGTAATTTCTTTGCTTGTCTGTGATATATGGCCTGGGGCCCCGGCCGGACCCACCGTTATATGCCATGTGACAGGTGGGGGCGTTACAAAGTGGTATCAAAGCGAGGTTTAGATTGTTTGGGAGGAGAGAACATAAATGAACTCATGAATGTCCACTAGGAATGTATGTCATGCACATGATGTGCGTGAGTGTGTAGTCAATGTAGCAGTACCGTTATGATATGAAGTATTAATGGTGTTTTGTCCATTGACTATAGGTGGCGAGGGATGGTGCTGGGCCGTCTGATCCCCAGCGGTTTGATGAGAGTGCAGTACCCGTTGAAGAGCCTATGCCTCCCTCGACAGAGGCCATACGGGTGGTGATGGAGACAGTTCTTGCAGTATTACAGGCACAACCTACTGGACATGCAAGTCCTGGTGCAAGGCAAGAACATGCTGTAGTGGTGGTGGAGGCGCAAGCAAGTGATGAGTCATTGACATGTTTTATGCACTTTTATCCACCAACGTTTGGTGGAGCGCTATCCCCAACCCAGGCGGAAGATTGGTTGGCAATGGTAAAAAAGGATCCTAACTGCAATCAGGACGGTAGAGGAGCAGAAAGTGACGTCGGCCACTTTTCTGTTGGAAGGCGATGCAAGATTGTGGTGGGATGAGATCGAAGTGCATCACTTGGCAGGTCGAGGTTTAAGGGAAGTTTCCATGGATGAATTCTCCCGAATATTTTTAGCCAAGTATGTGCCGGTGTCGCAGCGGATTGCGATGGAAAATGAGTTTCTATGTCTGGTGTAGGGTGAGCAAGATATTGATACCTACCTGCATGAGTTTACAAGATTGGGGAGATATGCAGGATCTACCTTCGCGGAGGAAGCACGAAAGACAAATCGGTTTTATGAAGGACTACGGGTGGAATTGAGGTTGGCACTTCCGAGTTCGGTGAGCCAAGGCTTCCACCCGTTGGTCGACACAGCTCATGCATTAGAGAAGGATATGAATCGGGTACAAGAAACGAAGAGACTGGCAGCGGAAAAGCCAGAGTTTAAAGTCCCGCAATTGGATCAATCGGAGTTTAGAAGACGAGAGAAGAAAAGATTTAGGCCTGCGGAATCAGCTCCGTCGACTGTTTCTTTGGGGGCTACTTATGGGCCAGGATGTGTTGATACACGTATATGCTATAAATGTGGGCAGCAAGGACACATAGCAAAATTCTGTTGCAATGCCCCTCCAGGGAGTGAGAAAAAGACAGGTGCGTCATATGAAGAAAAGGGTAAAGCAGTGGCCGAGTCATCTACACCCCGGACGCAACCTCGATTGCATGAGATGGAAGTGCAAGAGCCGCAAAGCTCAGTTATTGAAATTCAGCCTCGGGTGTTTAATTTGTCTCTTAATCGTGAATTGCAAAATCGGGAGGCTGAGTGGAAGTGAAGCGTGATGTGAATCACTTCGATGCTAGGACTGAATCGGAACTTGATGTATCGTCCATGGTTGTGTATGTAAACTATGCTTATATATAGGTGTGATGAATAAAAGATGTTGTACATATCTATAAAAGCTTGGTGCACTTGTGATTGTGAGGAGATAAATAGATCATACTGTCTTGTTGTTGGAGTTACCATGGTGATCTGGAAGTGGTCAAACATGTAATCTCACTGCCAATGCGATATGAGCCTGCAAGGTCGCACATAAGAGATGTGGAGAAGTTGGATGATTGACTGTGTTGGTAAAGGTTACCAATCACCGACCTGAATGGGGCTATGGGAAAAGTGTTGCCTTAAAGGATCGTCGGGTTGGGCAAATGTTGCCTTGAAGGACTGGTAAGAATAGTCGACCGAAGGTCGACGAGAATCGTCGAGAATGGTTCTCTGATTCTCGCCGATCGACGAGAATCGTCGAGAATGGTTCTCTGATTCTCGCCGATCGACGAGAATCGTCGAGAATTGGTTCTCTGATTCTCGACGATCGACGAGAATCGTCGACCGCAGGTCGACGGTCGACGAGTATAGTCCACCCCGCGTTCAGCGAGAATCGTCGAGTATTGTACTCTGATTCTCGCCGATCCTAGGTGTTACTCGCCGACTGATTCTCGCCGAATCTGCTTGATGATTCTCGCCGAATCCGCTTGATGATTCTCGCCGATTGTCGCCGATTCTCGCCGATTCTGGGACCCTATTTTTTTGGGTGGTCTGCGGATAGCGATTAACCTAAGTCTATTTATGCCTTCGGTATAAAAGGGACACTTAGGGTTTTCGGGTATTATGCTTAAGCTTTTTGGCAGCCGATCGAATCGAATCCCGCGACGGAAGTGTTCCGCCGTTCGTTCGCTCCGCCGATCCCGAATCCCGCCGACGGAAGGGTTCCGCCACCGTGATCGCTCCGTTGACCTCCTCTTCTCCGGCAACTGTCGCTGGTGTTGCTCTTCCTGGCGCGGACCTAGCAGTCCGTGGAAAGCAAGGCGCGGTCTTTTCTCCTTCCCGATTTTCCGTGCGACGGAAAGATCGGTGTTCTCCCGCTCGTGTGGATTTCTGCAGAGACATGGATATAATTTCACGTATAACTCGCCACCAGCAAGAACACGAAGCTTGGAGCATCTCCGTTGAGTTGTGACTCAACGCCACCGAGGTAATTTTTGTCTAGTTGCATGTTAACTTCTTGATTCAACTATCATGGCCCGATCCCATTTCTTTTGGGTTTTCTTGATGTTTTATTCTTCCGCTGCGTGCACAACTGTTGTGCCATCCTCATAGAGAAACCCAACAGTGGTATCAGAGCCAGGTTCCGGCCATGATTGTTGTATTGGAAGTTTCGTTATTCTAGTGCGTGTAAATCTAGGGATTTAGAAGTGTTCTAAATGTCTAGATTTAGTCTTGGTACCCCGCCAAGAACTTCTGGAATTTCGTGGGTATTTCTAATTGTTGGAAATTGTAGTCTCCTTAGCAGTAACCATCCCTCGAGTTTGTTTTGGATTTTGAATCCAACATAGAGAGATGAGCTTGTCTACTGCTTTAAGTTGAGTTGTCTTTGCCTTTGCCCAATGCATGTAAATCTGAGGATTTGGAAGTTTCCGGATGTTCAGATTTAGCCCTTCCTTCTATCAATTGTTGATGGTGTCAGGTTGTGCACATAAGGGATGCATGTGGTTTTAGAAAAGTTGTTTTTTCTTTGGATGTGCACATTGATTAAAATCCCTTCATCAAATATTAAGTGTTCGGATGCCTTCCGATGGATGACACTCTTCCTGCCTCGATCGATGAAGTGTGGGCTTGCCAAAGCAAGGTGCATTAATCTATCTTGGTAAGGGTGCGAGCGGATAATTGTGATATCCCACTGTCGACATCGGGTCCAGCTTAACTAGGTGACCTCAAAGGTTGAGTGCCTAGAGGCATAGGGTTGGCATGCACCATATGATGGATGCGAGTAAGGAGTTATTCACCAACCATATAAGAATTGCATGAGGATGCAATTGGCAAGCGTTGCCTACCTAAATAACCGCATCGTGAGAGGAAAGCCAAAGCTGACTCATTGTGTTGGTGAAATACGGATCTTGTCCACTAAGAGAGTAGCTCGAATGAACTCTCCGAATTGTTAGTGAGGGCTATCATTTCGAATAAAATAGCGGGAGTGTTTTAATTGAAGTCCAAATTAAAATAAATTGTATTTGAAATTTTGGTACTGATTTTATTCTGCATAAATTCTTGTAGAATTCCATGGCAAGTGTTTCACACTCCACTTTGTCTCTGAGAGCCATCCTTGAGAAGGATAAGCTCAGTGGGACAAATTACATGGACTGGTATAGGAACCTGAGAATTGTTCTCAGGCAAGAGCAAAAGCTCTATGTCTTGGAAGAAGAAGCCCCCGAGGTGCCGACCGGGAACTCTTCCCGTGCTGAGAAGGATACTTATAAGAAGTATACTGATGATGCTTTAGATGTCGAATGCCTTATGCTTTCCACTATGAACTCTGAGCTTCAGAAGCAACATGAGAGCATGGGGTGCAAGGAGATTTACGAGCATCTCAAGAAAATGTTTCAAGGGCAAGCTCGTCAAGAGAGGTTCGACGTCACAAAAGCGTTGTTTCAGTGCAAGATGGGAGTTCGAGACTCAGTAGGGACTCACGTACTCAAGATGATTGGGTATATAGAGAACCTTGAAAGGCTGGGTTTTCCTCTTGGTCAAGAGTTGGCCACAAATCTGATCCTGCAATCGTTGCCGGACAGTTATGAGCAGTTCGTCTTGAACTACAACATGAATGAAATAGACAAGACACTGCCCGAACTCCTAGGCATGTTGAGAACTGCCGAAATCAACATGAAGAAGGCCAAGCCTGCCAGCCCCATACTGATGGTGCATAAGGGCAAGGGCAAGGCCAAGAGCTCTAAGAAGACGAAGGTGGGACCTAAGTCATACCTTGAGCCCAAGTCTTCTGCACTGTTGAAAAAGAAAAGCATGGTGAAAGAAGGGAAATGCCACCACTGTGGCAAGACTGGTCATTGGAGGAGGAACTGTCCTTCGTACATTGAAGGACTGCAGAAAAAGAAGGGAGGTATGACTTCCGCTTCAAATGTTTACGTTATAGAGATAAAACTTTCTGCTCCTTCATCTTGGGTATTGGATAACGGATGTTGTTCTCACATTTGTACAAATATGCAGGAACTGGAAAGGAGAAGATTGCTGAGTAAAGGGGAGGTGGACCTCCGCGTCGGCAATGGAGCAAGAGTTGCTGCTGTAGCCGTAGGGGTTTACCGTCTTTCTTTGCCCAGTGGGCTTGTAATAGAACTAGATAATTGTTATTTTGTTCCGGCCATAACTAGAAACATTATATCTATTTCATGTTTGGACATGATTGGATTTTCTTTTATAATTAAGAACAACTGTTGTTCTATATTTAAGAATGATGTTTGTTATGCTGTTGCCCAATTGTTTAATGGTCTTTATGTTTTGAACTTGGACCATCTGATCTGTAATGTAGAAAATAATAAAAGACTAAGAATGAATGACTCGAACCCTACATTTCTCTGGCATTGTCGTTTGGGCCATATCAACGAGAAGCGCATATCAAAGCTCCATAGAGATAGACTTTTGGACTCATTTGATTATGAATCATTTGAGCGATGTGAATCTTGTTTGTTAGGCAAGATGACTAAAGCCCCTTTCACTGGTTATACTGAGAGGGCTGAGGATCTCTTGGGTGTTGTGCATAGTGATGTATGCGGACCCATGAGTTCCATGGCTAGAGGTGGGTATTTCTACTTTGTTACATTTACTGATGATTTCAGTAGATACGGATATGTGTATCTTATGAAGTGCAAATCCGAGACCTTTGAAAAGTTCAAAGAGTTCAAGAATGAAGTAGAAAACCAGTTGGGTAAAAGGGTTAAAGCACTCCGATCTGATCGAGGTGGCGAATACCTGAGTCATGAGTTCCGTGATCATCTGAAAGAGTGTGGTATTGTATCACAGCTCACTCCACCTAGAACACCACAACATAATGGTGTGTCTGAGAGGAGAAATCGTACTATGTTAGACATGGTACGTTCGATGATGAGTCATGCAGACTTGCCTGTTTCCTTTTGGGGTTTTGATTTAGAGACTGCTGCAATGACATTGAATCGCGCTCCAATGAAAACGGTTCTGAAGACGTCATATGAGATATGGACTGGGAAGCGTCCTAGTATGTCGTTCATTAAAATTTGGGGCTGTGAGGCATACGTGAGACGTCAAATGCCTGACAAGCTGGAACCCAAATCGGATAAATGTTATCTGGTGGGATATCCTAAGGAAACGAAAGGGTATTACTTTAACCTACCGTCTGAGGGCAAAGTGTTTGTCGCAAGTACTAGTGTCTTCTTGGAGAAAGAGTTCTTACCAAGAAAGACTGAAAAGGTAGAGCTTGAAGAAGATCAAGAACCACATGTAGTGAATGAACCGGAATTGGATTCTAAGACAGGACTACAAGATGTTGTAGCTAGAGAACCTGCTCAGGGAACACAAGTCCTACGTAGATCTGGTAGACCGAGGTTTGAGCCTGAGATATATGGATTTCTCGTGTCTCAAATAGGTAATGTGTTGCTTATGGATCATGATGATGAACCAGCAACCTACCAAGAGGCTATGAATGGACCGGACTCCGACAAATGGCTTGAGGCTATGAAATCTGAAATGGACTCCATGTATGCAAACCAAGTTTGGAACTTGGTGGAACCACCTGAAGGTGTACGACCCATAGGGTGCAAGTGGGTCTTCAAGAAGAAGACCGACATGGATGGGAATGTACAGACATTCAAAGGGCGACTGGTGGCTAAGGGTTTCAAGCAAGTTCATGGTATTGACTATGATGAGACCTTTTCCCCTGTTGCCATGGTAAAGTCCATAAGGATATTGCTTGCTATTGCTGCGTATTATGACTACGAGATCTGGCAGATGGATGTCAAAACGGCTTTCCTTAATGGAAACCTCCTTGAGGAAGTGTATATGACACAACCCGAGGGTTTTGTATCCCCAGATGAAGCCACTAAAATATGCAAGCTGAATAAGTCCATTTATGGACTGAAACAGGCCTCTCGAAGTTGGAATCTTCGTTTTGATGAGAAGATCAAAGAGTTTGGTTTTATCAAGAATGAAGATGAGCCTTGTGTTTATAAGCGAATCAGTGGGAGAATTGTTGTCTTCCTGATATTGTATGTAGATGACATACTGTTGATTGGGAATGACATTTCTACCCTGAAAGTTGTTAAGAACAACCTAGGGAACTGCTTTTCAATGAAGGATTTGGGTGAAGCGACTTATATACTCGGTATTAAGATCTATAGAGATAGATCGAAGAAGTTGCTGGGTTTGACCCAGAGTACGTACATCGAAAAGGTGTTGAAGCGGTTCAACATGCTTGAGTTCAAGAAAGGATTTTTGCCCATGTCTCATGGTGTGAATCTCTCCAAGGACCAGTGTCCAAAGTCTTGTGAAGATAAGGACCGCATGAAGTTGATTCCATATGCTTCGGCAATTGGATCAATCATGTACGTGATGTTACGTACTCGACCCGACGTCTCCTTTGCTTTGAGCATGACTAGCAGGTATCAGTCAGACCCCGGTGAGTGTCACTGGATTGCAGTCAAGAATGTCCTGAAGTACTTGAGAAGGACTAAGGATGTGTTCTTGGTGTATGGTGGAGAGGAAGAGCTCGTTGTATGTGGTTACACGGATGCTAGCTTCCAAACTGATAGAGACGACTCCAAGTCTCAGTCAGGTTTTGTGTTTTGCCTGAATGGAGGAGCTGTGAGCTGGAAGAGTTCCAAGCAAGAGACAGTTGCTGATTCTACAATAGAGGCCGAGTATATCGCCGCAGCTGATGCGGCGAAGGAGGCTGTATGGATTAGGAAATTCATCGGCGAGCTAGATGTAGTTACTAGCATTGTTGGTCCCGTAGTTCTCTACTGTGATAACAATGGTGCAATTGCACAATCTAAGGAACCTAGATCCCATCAGCCCTCCAAGCATATACTTCGGCGGTTTCATCTTATTCGTGAGATTGTCGAACGAGGAGATGTAAACATTTGCAGAGTGCCGACTGAGGAAAATATTGCGGATCCACTGACAAAGCCTCTCGCGCAGAGAAAGCATGATGGTCATACTAGATCAATGGGTATACGATACCTAAATGATCAACTCTAGTGAGAATCTTGTGGATTGCATGTAAACATGTTTTTGTTGGCTATTTGTTCATATGATGAACATTGTACCTAGTTTTTCTTTTACAATTAATGGCCAGTTCTTTTATTATGAATTTTTCTATATGATAGTTAAATGTTAACATAATAGATACCCTTAGAATGTTCGCTTCCATGGGACAACAAGTACGTGACTTGAATGTGAGAGCCTATGATTTATTTGAAGCTTCATTCTTAAAGGTCCCTGGTCGAGTATCATCATAGAAGCTAAGGGTGATGATGATACATGAAGGCTAGCACGTGCGTTGACTGATGACCGGTTCTCACAGGTCATGATATTGTGATATCAAGTCATCACGTGTGTACTTGTTAGTGAACAAGTTGTACTGGACAGACCCAACCTGAGACTACTCTGTGGATTGTCATCCAATCTTGTCATGAGTAGGTCTCAATTGACAATGGTGTTGTGGTCCTTTGACCTGAAGTCACAGCATTCATCAAGTGAGGAAGAGCGTGCTTTGATGCCATCTAAAGTCTTCCTTGAGAAAGGTTGATGATAAGGGTGGTTGTTGGGCATGTTACGAGTCATTTGGGTGTTTGTGTGTGAGCAGATATGGGATTTGTCCTTCTGTATGACAGGAGTTGCATCCATGGGCCCCTTGATGGAATTGGACTGAGAAATGCATGGTCATGCTTGGTTGAGTCAATATGTGATATTGGACTCACCATTCTATGGGATGCCGTCCTGGATCAAGAAACTTGGATTGAGCTATTACGAGGGTGACACGGTCCATGCCTCTAGTTCTTTTCGGATGTAAGGGACAAAGGGACAAAGACAACGCTGATACATTGGTCATAAAGGCTTATGAGTTATAAACTCTTATTGCTTGGGGAGCAATGATGCATTGCTAGATTCCGTTCATTGTTTGTGAGGTTTTTAGTTTGATACTTTCAAGATCAAGTGGGACTCTGTTGGAGTTACCATGGTGATCTGGAAGTGGTCAAACATGTAATCTCACTACCAACGCGATATGAGCCTGCAAGGTCGCACATAAGAGATGTGGAGAAGTTGGATGATTGACTGTGTTGGTAAAGGTTACCAATCACCGACCTGAATGGGGCTATGGGCAAAGTGTTGCCTTAAAGGATCGTCGGGTTGGGCAAATGTTGCCTTGAAGGACTGGTAAGAATAGTCAACCGAAGGTCGACGAGAATCGTCGAGAATGGTTCTCTGATTCTCGCCGATCGACAAGAATCGTCGAGAATGGTTCTCTGATTCTCGCCGATCGACGAGAATCGTCGAGAATTGGTTCTCTGATTCTCGACGATCGACAAGAATCGTCGACCGCAGGTCGACGATCGACGAGTATAGTCCACCCCGTGTTAGGCGAGAATCGTCGAGTATTGTACTCTGATTCTCGTCGATCATAGGTGTTACTCGCCGACTGATTCTCGCCGAATCTGCTTGATGATTCTCGCCGAATCCGCTTGATGATTCTCGCCGATTGTCGCCGATTCTCGCCGATTCTAGGACCCTATTTTTCTGGGTGGTCTGCGGATAGCGATTAACCTAAGTATATTTATGCCTTCGGTATAAAAGGGACACTTAGGGTTTTCGGGTATTATGCTTAAGCTTTTTGGCAGCCGATCGAATCGAATCCCGCGACGGAAGTGTTCCGCCGTTCGTTCGCTCCGCCGATCCCGAATCCCGCCGACGGAAGGGTTCCGCCGCCGTGATCGCTCCGTTGACCTCCTCTTCTCCGGCGACTGTCGCTGGTGTTGCTCTTCCTGGCGCGGACCTAGCAGTCCCTGGAAAGCAAGGCGCGGTCTTTTCTCCTTCCCGATTTTCCGTGCGACGGAAAGATCGGTGTTCTCCCGCTCGTGTGGATTTCTACAGAGACGTGGACATAATTTCACGTAGAACTCGCCACCAGCAAGAACACGAAGCTTGGAGCATCTCCGTTGAGTTGTGACTCAACGCCAACGAGCTAATTTTTGCCTAGTTGCATGTTAACTTCTTGATTCAACTATCATGGCCCGATCCCATTTCTTTTGGGTTTTCTTGATGTTTTATTCTTCCGTTGCGTGCCTAACTATTGTGCCATCCTCATAGAGAAACCCAACACTTGTTTTGATGTATTATGTGGCTGAATGTGCACAAGTGGAAGTTAGGGATGTATGTTTTGATGTATGTTTGTAGTTTGTGCGCTGGTTTGGTATGAGACAAGCCGTGTCAAATACGGCTCGCAAATGTGCGTAATCAATTGTTTTGTGGCTGATTGGCTGATTGGAGTCAAATTTCGAGGACGAAACATTTGAAGGAGGGGAGGACTGTAACACCCCGAAGTCAATCGGGTCAATTTGGGCCAATTTGGGTTCAGGCATGGGTGACACGGCCTGGGACACGGGCGTGTCCCAGGGCGTGTCATGCCTGGGTTGTGTCGAGTCGTGAGGTCGACGAATTTTGCTCGACGATCGTCGAGTATCGAGTGTCAAGTGAGGACACGGCCTATGACACGGGCATGTCACAGGGCGTGTCAGTGGTCGTCGAACTCAGCTCGACATTTCGAGCTAGGGCATGTTTGCGGGACACAGGTGTGTCCAGGTGCACACGGCCTGGAACACGGGCGTATTCCAGGGCCACGTGAGTCTCCGGTGCTTTTGCGGGTGTGCAGCCTGATGCACACGGCCTCAGACACGGGCGTGTCTGAGGGCGTGTCATGGACACGGTACGTGACATGGGTGTGTCAGACCGCCGTGTATTGGCTGGACTGAGTTGGTTGACTGTCGCTTAAGGGGACACGACGTGTGACACGGGCGTGTCATAGGGCGTGTCAGGCCGTGTTCAGGCTTTTCTGGCCTAATCTGAGCCGTTTGTTTCCCTCTTCCTGGATCCATTGGTTGCGCTCTGTCCAGGTGTTGTGAAGGCCGAGAAAAAGGGGATATAACCCTTTCTTTCTCTTCTTCTTCTGCTTCATTTTATTCCAAGAGAGGGAGGAAGAAAGGCCTAAGGTAAGAGGGAATGGAGGAGACTACCAGCTGCTGGAGGAGCTGCGGAGTGCGGAGCGAAGATCTGAGAGCGGATTCGTGAAGGCAGAGCCTAGGCGGTGATTTCCATCCGGCTACTTCATGGAACCGAAGCGATCTTCAAGGGTAACGATCTCCTTCTTGGACATCGAAGTCCTTTCTTTATGTATGTGCTTGGAATCCTCCACCAAGAGGTGGATTCACGGAAGTGATTCCTTTGTTGAGTCTACATCTAGAGCCGGAATTATGGAGTACGGCATAGGCATGCTCTGTGAAGCCCATCTGGACCGGTAGTCTGGATTGGTGATGTTCATGGGTAAACCGGAGAAGACTCCGTGGATTTGATGAGATGCAAATGGATTTCTGATGTGATGAATGTATGGATGTGATGATGAATGTGAGGAGGCTTTGATGAAGCTCCTGGTTATGATATGATCAATTGGTAGCACGACTGGGGAGCTCGAGATAAACCCGACCTGTTACACCACTAGGGTGGGTTGATCTAGTTAGGTAGGGATCGATTGGTGGCGATGCCTGAGGAGCCGAGGTAAACCCGGCTTGCTGCACCACATGGGTGGGTCGATCGGAATAGGAGGGGGGTCGATGGGTGGTAATGCCTGGGGAGCGTTGATAAACCCGGCTTGCTACACCACATGGTGTGGGTCGATCTGCTCTGGTTGTTATTGGATGATGTGAGGTTGTACCTCTGATTGGTTTGGGCGGGATGTCGCCAGCTTGCGAGACTGGTGGACTAGGGCCAGTCAACCAACAAGTTAAAACCTCTGATCAGCGGTGTATGACTTGTGGATTCCGGTACGCCAAGAAGGTGCCCTGAGTGCACGGAGCGTCTGGTGGATTCCAGCGTTTGTGATGTGACATGTTTGCTAGCGGGATAAAGAAAATGATATACATATGATGCTTGATGATGCTTGATGATAGATAATGGCATTGTATACAGGAAATGAACCACTACCCCGGGTAGGGGGTAGGGTCGTTATAATAGGTCAGCTAAATGCTGACCGTTACTTTGTTTTCTATGTTGGCTTGGGTGGCAACTTGCAGGTGGAGTGAAGAAGTGGAATGGCTAGCTTGCTGCTATCGGCCCTTGAAGGCCATGCGAAGAGTTGTGTTTGGATTTCATGTGTGGCCGGCCTACGTGCCGATGTACGAAATTATTGATGTGTAAAAGAGTAACATGTAAGGCCATAATGCCAGGGTGTGTGGGTTGTATACATTCCTGGTGTTGTTATATATAAATGTGGTATTTATATATTGGTGGAGATTCTGGTTTGAGTTCATGCTAACATAAAACAGGCTGCGCTAGAATGAATGAGTTAAGGATACGCATTGAGTTTGATTCCCACAAGTAATTTCTTCGCTTGTCTGTGATATATGGCGTGGGGCCCCGATCGGACGACCGTTATATGCCATGTGACAGGTGGGGGCGTTACACAAAGCTCAAGCGATGGCCGACTTTTTGGCCGATTATGTGATCGAGATGGCGGAGGAAGAGCTCACCCGTCCGACTCCATGGAAGATGAAGGTAGAAGGTGCCTCGGGGAGGCATTTCCTGGGGGTGGGGGTGATCTTGGAGAGCCCACAGGGAACTAGAATTGAGCAAACGGTGGTGGTGAACTTCCCCATCACTAACAATCAGGCTGAGTATGAGGCCTTGATAGCAGGGCTGCGCCTGGCCAGGGAATTGGGGGGGTTGGAAGTGGAGGTCCTCACCGAATCCATTTTGGTAGCTTCCCAGATCAACGGGGAGTTTGAGGCAAGAAAGCCTACCGTACGATTATACTTAGCCAAAGTAAAGGGGGTCATTGGCACATTTGAAGCCTTCTCCATCCGACACGTGCCCCGGGAGGAAAATGAACAGGCCGATCAACTAGCAAAACACGGTCCCTGAGTGGGAGGACTATCACTGACCTATTCTTCCCTTCCATCGAAGAGGGAGAGCTCATGGAGATAGATCAGCGGTCCTCGTGGATGGACTCGGTCAGAACTTTCCTTTCCACTGGAGAGTATCCAGAGGGAGTGGACAAGAAGAAGCTAAGGTACAATTCGCATAATAACTCCTCTGGGACGGGAAGTTGTACATGAAGACTATCTCGGCGATGTTGGTTCGTTGCGTGGCCGAGGGGGAAGTACAAAGGATCTTGGAAGAAGTCCACTCCGGGGAGTGTGGGAGTCCCTCCGAGAGTCGGACCCTGGAAGGAAGGATCATCGGGCAAGGGTATTTCTGGCCTACCTTGGGCCACCATGCGACAGAGTTTGCAAGAAGATGTCACAAGTGCCAGCTGTTTGCCCCCCTCTAGCTACAGCCTGCTTAGTGACTCAAGAGTGTCATAGCCCCCTGGACCTTTGCCATTTGGGGAATGGATTTGGTTGGACCGTTCCCCCGGGCTAGTGGGCAAAGGAGGTTCCTGTTGGTGATGATTTATTATTTCTCTAAGTGGTTGGAGGTGAAGGCACTGGCCAAGGTAACCTCCCAGGTCATCAGAAACTTTCTTTGGGGGGAGATCATCTGCCGCCATGGGTTGCCCAAAGCCATTGTCATGGACAACGAGCCCTAGTTCGCCAGCACGGAGTTCACTAGTTTCTGCGAACAGCTTGGGATTGACCTCAGGTTTGCCTCGGTCACCACCCCAGGAGTAACGGGCAGGTGGAGGCCGCAAATAAGATCATCATAAATCTCCTAAAGAAGAAAGTAGAAAATCTGAAAGAAAGCTAGGTGGTGCAGCTTCCCGCGGTTCTCTGGGCCCTGAGGACCACCCCTAACACAGCAACAGGGGAGACTCCTTTCAAGCTCTCCCATGGGTGCGAGGTAGTACTCCCCGTGGAATTTGAAGTTCAAACGCCTCGAGTCATCGCAGTCGGGGAAGGCCGGGAAGAATGGCATGCCGAGAACGAGAAAGCGCTGCGGCTCTCCGTAGATATGGTGGAGGAGCTGTGTGACCTCTTCGCCATCAGACAATGAGAGGTAAAAAGGAGGATGGCCAAGTACTTTGACAAGCACGTCAGAGTCAAACAGTTTTCGGAGGGAGACTTAGTTCTGAAGAAGGTGGATGCAGCGGGGAGGTCGGCTACTATAGGGAAACTCAACCCCAGCTGGGAAGGTCCGTTCATTGTAAATGAGGCATTGAGATCAATAGGGTATCGACTCCAAAATATGGAGGGCAAGACCCTAAGTCTCACCTGGAGTGGCGATGACTTGAAGTATTTTTATCCTTGAGACATGTAAGTGGTGTCTTGTTCTGAATAAAATCTCTTGACGTACCAGTTCTGCTGCGGTAATTTGTACAATGGGATGTATTCATTTGATAGACCCCGAGCAGATCCTGTTGTCGGGCTCTCACCTAGCTGACATGGCTGGATGTCACTCGGTATCAACCTCGGACCCCGAGCAGATCCCGCTGTCAGGCTCTAACCTAGATGACAGGGCTGGATGTCACTCGGTGTCAACCTCGAACTCCGAGCAGATCGCGCTATCAGGCTCTCACCTAGCTGACAGGGCTAGATATCACTCGGTGTCAACCGCGGACCCGAGCAGATCCCGATGTCAGGCTCTCACCTAGCTGACAGGGCTGGATGTCACTCGGTGTCAACCTCGCACCCCGAGCAGATCCCGTTGTCAGGGTCTCACCTAGCTGACAGGGCTGGATGTCACTCGGTGTCAACCTCTGGACCTCGAGCAGATCCTGCTGTTAGTCTCTTACCTAGCTGACAGGGCTGGATGTCACTCGGTGTCAACCTCGGACCCCGAGCAGATCCCACTATCAGGCTCTCACCTAGCTGACACGGTTGGATATCCCTCGATGTCAACCTCGGACCCCGAGCAGATCCCGCTATCAGGCTCTGACCTAGCTGATAGGGCTGGATGTCACTCGATGTCAACCTCGGATCCTGAGTAGATCCTGTTGTCAAGCTCTCACCTAGCTGACAGGGCTGGATGTCACTCGGTGTCAACCTCGGAACCCGAGCAGATCATGTTGTCTGGCTCTCACCTAGCTGACAGGGCTGGATGTCACTCTGTGTCAACCTCGGAGCCCGAGCAGATCCCGTTATCAGGCTCTCACCTAACTAACAGGGTCTGGATGTCAATTGATGGTGTCAACTCTGGACCTCAAGCAGATCCCGCAGTCAGGCTCTCACCTTACTGACAGGGCTAGATGTCAATCGGTGTCAACGTCGGACCCCGAGCAGTTCCCGCTGTTAGGATCTCACCTAGCTAATAGGGTGGGATGTCACTCGGTGTCAACCTCGGACCCCAAGCAGATCCCGCTGTCAGGCTCTCACCTAGCTGATAGGGCTGGATGTCACTTGATGGAGTCAACTCTGGACACCAAGTAGATCCAGCTATCAGGCTCTCTACTAGTTGACAGGGCTGGATGTCACTTGATGGTATCAACTCTGTACCCCGAGTAGATCCCGTTGTCAGGCTCTTGACTAGCTGACAGGGTTGGATGTCACTCAGTGTCAACCTCGGACCCCAAGCAGATCCCGCTGTCAGGCTCTCACCTAGCTGACAGGGCTGGATATCACTCGGTGTAAACCTCGGACCCCGAGCAGATCACGCTGTCAGTCTCTCACCTAGCTGACAGTGATGGATGTCACTCGGTGTCAACCTCGGACCTCGAGCAGGTCCCTCTGTCAGGCTCTAACCTAGCTGATAGGGCTGGAAGTCACTCGGTGTCAACCTCAGACCCCGAGCAGATCCCGATGTAAGGCTCTCACCTAGCTGACAGGGTTGGATGTCACTCGATGGTGTCAACTCTGGAGCTCGACCAGATCCTGTTGTCAGACACACACCTAGATGACAGGGCTGGATGTCACTCGGTGTCAACCTCGGACCCCGAGCAGATCCCATTGTCAGGCTCTCACCTAGCTGACATAGCTGAATGTCACTCGGTGTCAACCTCGGACCCCAAGCAGATCCTGCTGTCAGGCTCTCACCTAGCTGACAGGGCTGGATGTCACTCGATGGTGTCAACTCTGGACCCCGAGCAGATCCTGATGTCAGGCTCTCACCTAGCTGACATGGCTGGATGTCACTCGATGGTGTCAACTCTGGACCCCGAGCAGATCCCGCTGTTAGGCTCTCACCTTGCTGACAGGGTTGGATGTCACTCGGTGTCGACCTCGAACCCCGAGCAGATCCTGCTGTCAAGCTCTTATTTAGCCAGCATGGCTGGATGTCACTCGGGGAAATCTTATACACTCTAGATGGTATCAAACAAGTTTGGCATAGGGGGAGAGAGGCTCGGCATAGGCGAGTCAGAACTCGCCAACTCAGCTCGGCCACGGCAGAAGGGTGGCGAACCGGGCCCATCGACCTTACTGAAGGGAGGCGGACTGAGCCAGGGCGCTACGCCCCCACCCTGTTTGACTTATGAAATTTTTTTGAATTTGGCCTTATATTGATAAGATTAGGGGGAGCTCGCGAGCAAGCTGAGGGTGGTATGCCTAGTATGGCGGGTAGTCCATCCCCGGATCATCTAAGATTCGACAAGCTCTCAAAATGTACTCTCAGGAACGAGCTCTAACAACTATCCTGCTCGCAAAACCTATCTACGCGAGGTCACCAGGGGAAGTGCTCGCAGGCAAGCAGGTCGCAGCAGAAAAGTCCAAAAGATGGAAAAAAATATATAATGGACAGATGTTATATCAAAAATGTATTCGATTAAATAGTAATAGTTACAGATGGATTGGTGATCAGCCTTTTCCCCCCTTACCAGATTGGTCATCCTCCCCCCCCCCCTCAGCCGGATAGGTCTTGGAAGCCCTTCCCGAAGAGCGCATTAAGGATATCGTCCTTCCCGCTGGGCGGCATCGCCGGTAACAGGCCTGGCATCAGGTCCCGGGATTAGATCTCCTCGCAACCCTCCACCAGCAGTCCTGTATACTTCATCATCTGGAGTGTACATTCGACGATTTGGATCGCTTTGATCCGCAGCCTCTCAGCGACATCAGCATCGCCGAAGATCCTCGGGCTCTTGTAGGGGAAGGTGGGCTCGATGTCGCGAACCGGGAAGAAGATCTCCGCTTAGCGGTGGACCTCACGGCTGAGTCTCGTGTTCTCCTCCATTAGCTTCAAGTTCGTCCCCTCCAGCTCGGCAAGGCGGGCACGCAGCTGGCCGATCTTCTCTTCCTGCCCGGCGGCGCGAGCCCGCAACTCCCCAGCGGCCTTGGCATCTTGATAAGAGAGTAAGTACATTAGCAATAGGGCGGAAAATCCTAAGTAAAAAGAGGAAAAGGATAGGCAACAGCCCGATACTTAACAGTACGCCGGCGGCTTGGGTGAGAAGATTCTCAGCAATGCCGAGCTGCCTCGCCAGGTCGACGGCCTTGTCCTTGGCGACATCGCGTGCTTGCTCGGCCTTTTGGAGGAGGTTGCTGAGGTTGAAGCTGCGGGGGACCACCATGTGGTGGAGCTCCATGGCGTGCATATGGGACTGTAGGCCCTCATGGCCGAGCTGCCACAGGGGGATGACCTTATAGGCCTCGACGTCCTCGCAACCATAAAGGCCGAAGCCGAGTGCATAGACATGACCGGTGGAGGGCTCGCGGTCAGCCCATGAGGGGTGTTGGGTGGATATGGAGACTCGGCGGGCTAGCTCGTCCCACTGGACCATGGGCTCGCCGGCCGAGTCCTTCCACCTCCCCTTGAAACTGAAGAGAGGGTGTTCCTTCAGCGGGGCAGGCTCGTGAACTGCCTTCTTCGCCACGGGGGGAGCAGTGTTCAACGTGGGAGGATCATGGGTCTCGCCACCCCCTGCCTCTTGCTGGTGATTTCCTTCAGCGGACTCTCCGGCGACCCATTGGGGATGACATCAGGCGAGCTCATGTATTTGGGGCTTTGTTGATGTTGTTGATGTTGTTTCGCCCGAGGAACCAATATGGCTCTCCTCATCTTTTTTGGTAGTTGTTGGCGATGGGGCAGGCTTGACCCCACATCCTTAGGTCGCCTATTGCTGGAGGAGGGTTTTGAGAAGGCCGCCTTGTCTCGACATGCTGCCGCCACTGCCTTCTCACGAGCAAGAGGGTCCGCGTATAACCCCGAGTCCGCAAACGGCGGGTTCACGGGGATTAGCCTCTCCCCTGCATGAAAAAATGTTGGAACCCTAGTTTTGATTTGGGCAAGGATCACTATTAGGTTTGTTTAGATTGACCCATCATGTATAGCCAGGGTCATGGTTATGTCCTAGAGTCTAGGTCAAGTCCTTAGAATCAACATCACATGAACCAGCCTTCAACATACTACCAGAGACTCAAGCAATTGTGTCGACACTTCAGAAAGGCTGTGTCAACACCAGAAGCCAGATTGTGTCGACACACAGGACTTGTGTCGACATACAGAACATTTGTCGACATCAACTATGTCGACACCAGAAGCCAGATTGTGTCGACACACAGGACTTGTGTCGATACACAGAACATCTGTCGACAACAACTGTGTCGACAACAGAAGACATTGTGTCGACACACAGGACTTGTGTCGACACATTCCATAGAATCTGTGTCGGCACCCAGAACATTTATCGACAGTAGTTGTGTCGACACACAGGACTTGTGTCGACACATTTCACAGAAGCTGCGTCGACACTAGAAGCTAAAGAAGAACTATTGACTCAGCTCGACGAACTCCAAGCTCAGGTCGACGATCGCTGAACTCAAGATAGCTCGACGAAATAAGAAACTGAGCTCGACGATCTGCAAGCTCCGGTCGACGAATTCTGTGCAATCAGTTACAGTTGGCAGAATTAATTAAGGCTTAATTAAAGGAGATTACAACTATCAGATTTAATGGTATATATTCTTATGAATATAGCCGTTTGGAGGCTGCATTAATTATGGATTAAATCAAAATTTAATGCTAATTGATTCCCAAAACAATGACCATTCTCGGGAATGATTCAGACGTCTTCAAGATAAATGAATTCAAATGTTTGAATTCAACTGAGAAGAGAATAACATGAAACACAGAGTATCAGAGAACAAACAGAGAATAGACATACAGTGAAGGCTTTCCATTTTACAGAAAAGGAGGAACTCTGCATCAATCTATATACTCACAGAGTTCTTCATCTTCTCCAGGCTTCTCTAGTGACATTGAATCAATATCATTCTAAGAAGCTTGCTGGAGACATCATCAATCTGAACGCCTATCACCCTGAAGCAAAGCTCCATCTTCCTGAACCATTCAACATCTCAGGGGGAGCCTTTTGCTAACATCATATCCACTCAGGTCTTCTCAGTTGTAACTCGAGAAAGAGAAGACAAAATCATCTCTCACCCCCACTGTATAAAGGGTTCTTTAACTACCTTCAAAAGTTATTCTTGGTTGCAAGTCTCCTGATCAAAATACTTGAGGATTGATTTTTGAGCACCTGATCAAAAGCTCTTTGGTGGCTGTCACCTGATCAAAACATATAGTGGATTCCTATCAGGGTGGTAGAAGAGTGGATGTACCTAGGTTGGGGAACCACTATAAATCCTTATCTCTTCTGTATTGCTTGCTTTACTTTTGTACTATGATTTTCTTTTTTGAGAATATAGATATAACACTAACTAGTGCAAGTTAAGATCTATCCTTATTTTTCTATTGGTATCAGAGCAGTTTTTCTTGGTTATACAGGCTAACACCTGAACCAAAACAATCTGATAGATCTTATACATCCTTAGAGTTTATCATGGCACAAAATGAAGATTTTTCAAGCAACAGGCCTCCTATGTGCAATCTTGATAACTTGCACTATGTAAGACAAGGATTAGGTTTTATATGAACTCCATTGATGAAAACATTTTTAATTCCATTTTACAGGACCCACTCAACCTCAGGAAATAATAAGTATCAATGTTGTTCCATCATCTCAATGGACAGATGCCCAAAAAAGGCTGAAGTTTGCCGATGCACAAGCAATGAACATTCATGCACAATCAATGTCTGATGACATTTTTCAGGAAGTTGTTGAATGTTCATCTGCAAAAGATATGTGGGACTCCCTCACAGCTATGGTTGCTGGATCAGCTAAAAAGAGAATATTTGATGCTGACACTTGGAATAACTCTGAATCTGAAGCTTCATCATGTGCAAGTGAAGATGAATAAGAGTCAAGAGCAAGAGAATATTTCATAATGGCAATAAATGCCTCTTACAGTAACTCTGATGAACAATCAAACTCTGAAGCAGAAACTGAATCAGAAGAAGATCAAGTAATCTCTACCCTTGATCTTTCATCAGAGGAACTTAAAACTGCTTTTAAATTATTGTGTAAAGATTTAATTCAATCTGATAAGAAAATAAAACTTCTCAGAGAGAAATTAAATACTGTATCCTTTGAAAATATAACACTCAAAAATATTTAAAGAATGCTCTTGAATAACTAAGTTATTTAGAATAAATTAAAGAAAAAGATAAGTTAAAGGACATTGAAAAAATTACTGAAGAATTACAAAAGAATAAATCAAATCAATTTAAAAATCTTCAGAAATTTTTTGTTCAAAATAATTCGTCAAACCGAGATCGACGAAACCAACATCATTTGTCGAACAAAGCTCGACGAACTATGAACAAAGATTTCAATCTTAACTGGTCAGGAATCTAAGCTCGATGAAATAAATATGTTTCGTCGAATAGAGGTCGACGAAAATGGAACAGAGAAAACAAATTCCATTGTTCTCTGAGCAGAGATCGACGATCTCAATACCATTCATCGAACTCAGTTCGACGAAATGACCTTAATTCGTCGAACTCAAAATTTCAGAGCAGAAATTTTAACTTATTTCAAAATCATAATCAACATTTTACCAATCCTTTTACTGAGTGGATAATCGCTCCTAGAAAATATCATCCACTTGGTTATGAAAATCAACCTGTATATTTTTTTATTTCTAATTATTATAAAAGAGAACCAGGACCCAAGGTAATCTGGGTTCAGAACTTCTAACATCTCTTTTCAGGGAAAGACCTATCTTACCACAGATGAACAGTGGTATTTGATAGTAATCAAAAGTTATAGTCTCAGCCAACACAGAGGATACATTAGTGGCTGTATAGTGAGAGATTGTTTGAAAGGCTACAACTGTAGAGAGAGACTGTTTATTCTAATGGATTATAAAGTCTACTCTGATTAGGGGCAAGGAATGTATGCAAGGAAAAGTTATTAGGGGGAGATTATTTGATTGCTTGAAAGGATGTAGAAATAGCTTTACTTTATTTTATTTATTTTATTTTAAAAGCACCCATGTACATCTGCTGAAAATTCTTATAAATCAGGAAGATTATTTTTGATTTGCATTTTTATTTGTTTTTATCTAAATAGTGTCCTCACCCAAATAGGGGGGAGATTGTTGGAACCCTAGTTCTGATTTGGGAAAGGATCGCTATTAGGTTTGTTTACATTGACCCATCATGTATAGCCAGGGTCATGGTTGTGTCCAGAGTCTAGGTCAAGTCCTTAGAATCAACATCACATGGACCAGCCTTCAACAGACTACCAGAGACTCAAGCAATTGTGTCGACACATTGGAAAGGTTGTGTCGACACCAGAAGCCAGATTGTGTCGACACACAGGACTTGTGTCGACACATAGAACATTTGTTGACATCAACTGTGTTGACACCAGAAGTCAGATTGTGTCAACACACAGGACTTGTGTCGACACACAGAACATCTATCGACATCAACTGTGTCGAAACCAGAAGCCATTGTGTCTACACACAAGACTTGTGTCGACACATTCCATAGAAGTTGTGTTAACACCCAGAACATCTGTCGACAGCAATTGTGTCAACATACAGGACTTGTGTCAACACATTCCACAGAAGCTGTGTCGACACTAGAAGCTAAAGAAGAACTGTTGACTCAACTCGACGAACTCCAAGCTCAGGTCGACGATCGCTGAACTCAAGACAGCTCGACGAAATAAGAAACTGAGCTCGACGATCTGCAAGCTCCGGTCGACGAATTCTGTGCAATCATTTACAGTTGGCAGAATTAATTAACACTTAATTAAATGAGATTACAGCTATCAGATTTAATGCAATATATTCTTATGAATATAGCTATTTGGAGGCTGCATTAATTATGGATTAAATCAGAATTTAATGCTAATTGATTCCCAAAACAATTACCATACTCGGGAATGATTCAGCCGTCTTCAAGATAAATGAATTCAAATGTTTGAATTCGACTGAAAAGAGAATAACAAGAAACACAGTGTACCAGAGAACAGATAGAGAATAGATATACAGTGAAGGCTTTCCATTTTACAGAAAAGGAGGAACTCTGCATCAATCTATATACTCACAGAGTTCTTCATCTGCTCCAGGCTTCTCGGGAGACACTCAATCAATATCAGTATAAGAAGCTTGCTGGAGACATCATCAATCTGAAGGCCTATCACCTTGAAGCAAAGCTCCATCTTCCTGAACCATTCAACATCTCAGGGGGAGCCTTTTGCTAACATCATATCCACTCAAGTCTTCTTAGTTGTAACTTGAGAAAGAGAAGACAAAATCATCTCTCACCCCCCCACTGTATAAAGGGTTCTTTAACTCCCTTCAAAAGTTATTCTTGGTTGCAAGTCTCCTGATCAAAAGACTTGAGAATTGGTTTTTGAGTATCTGATCAAAAGCTCATTGGTGGCAGTGACCTGATCAAAACCTGTAGTGGATTCCTACCAGGGTGGTAGAAGAGTGGATGTACCCAGGTTGGGGAACCACTATAAATCCTTGTGTCTTCTGTGTTGCTTGCTTTACTTTTATGCTGTGATTTTCTTTTCTGAGAATATAGATATAACTTTAACTAGTATAAGTTAAGATCTATCCCTATCTTTCAAAAAACTTAGAGTGTAACGCCCCGAAACTCAAAAGAGCAACGGGAGGCGTTCCGAGCAAAATTTGGAATTTAGCAGGAGGTACATGGCCTAGGAGACGGGCGTGTCCCAGGGCGTGTCGTGTTGGGTTTGACGATTTGGCTGAGAGGTCGACGAAATTGGGTTCTGAAAGTGCAGCTAGATCTGATATATACTCTAGAGGGGGGTGAATAGAGTATATGGTGCTTGAAAACTTTTTACAACAATTGTTGTAATGTGAGTAAGCAGGGAAGCAGTTAATAAATCTAATCACAGAGCTAAACTAATCACAACTAAACACAGAACAATCACAGACAGAAACAAAAATAAAGACAAGCAAAACCAGATGACACAAGGAAATATAGTGGTTCCCCTAAACTTGGGTACATCCACTCTTCTACCACCCTAGGTAGGAATCCACTGCAGGATGAGTTGATCAGGTGTCCTGGGCACCAATGAGCTTTTGATAAGGTGCTCAAAAACCAAATCAGATTTTTTGATCAGGTGTCTTGCCACCAATGAGCTTTTGACAAGGTGCTCAAAAACCAAACTCAAACTTTTGAAGGGAGTTTGAAAAACCCTTTACAGAGATGGGGGTGAGAGAGTGATGGAAGTCTTCTCTTTCTCAAACACCTGAGAAGACTATGTGGATTGATGGTGTCAAAGCTCCCCCTGAGTCCTTGAGACCTTCAGGAAAAGAAGCTTTGCTGTAGGGTGATAGGCCTTCAAAAGTTGAGCTCCAGCAAAAGATGATTTCAGCAACAACTGAAATGTTGGTTGTCTGGAGTCTTGAAAGATGTTGGCTTGGAACACTTGAAACTAGAGAGATCTGAAGATTTCAGAAAAATTTGATCTCCTTGGATGTGTGTTCTTCAGAATTCTTTGAGACAGAATATTTTTTTCTTATTCTGAAGATTACTGATGTCTGTCTATGTGTGTATCTGTGATCTGTAATCTATATTCTATGTGAGATTCAAAAATTCTTCTCTTTTATTCTCTGGTACTGAATAGAAAAACATCCTCTGTCAAGAATAGCCGTTGGCCTGCATTAATTGTATCCTTAATTGCAAAATGTCTTCTGGAGGAAAGTCCATAGAATTATTCCTTGAAAATCCCTTGAAACTTGGTCCAGAAATAAATGAAAACGGCTAGAAAATCTTATGAATTAATTGCAGAATAACTCCTTAACTGATTTGAATTTGAATCTAGAAACATCCTTGAAGTTATCTGAAAACGTCGAACTGAGCTCTACTATCATCGAACTGAGCTCAGCGATATGGATTTATACTGCAGCAAAATATCGTCGATCTGAGCTCAAAGATCGTCGAACTGAGCTCAGAGATAGAAATTCAATACTGAGTCAAGATCGTTGAACTGAGCTCACCGATCGTCGAATGGAGTTCGACTATATGAAGAAGTTGAGCTCAGCGATCGTCGAATGGAGTTCGACGATCTGTCGAAGTTGAGCTGGACGATCGTCGATCGGAGTTCGACGAATCGTCGTGCTGAGCTCGACGATATGACTTAGTCTCAAACTGAAAAAGTCTTGGTCTTGAGGGCAGCTTCCAAACTTAGACTTCTAACCCTTAGACTCAATTCTAATTGACCTTTTGAGCTATACAGGAGGTCAAACATTTGTTTCCTAAAGACATAGTGATCCTGACAAAAATTAGTAATAGGGTGTTCCAACAATCTCCCCTTATTTGGGTTAGGATTACTATTTACAGAGTTTGGAAAAACTTAAATAACATACAAGCATCAATACTGAAAAAACAAAAAGAAAAGCTGGACATGCAGAACCACAGAGATATATATATCATCCCAGATAATAATCAGGAATCACAGAGATTATCACCTTACATTGTCATTTCCTTTCCTCGCCCTTAACAAGTTTGATTTCTCTGTTAGGGTTGAGGGCTTCTTTCTTTGATCTAGTATCATCTGCTGCACCTAAAGATGTTTGCTGTTTAGGCCTGGGAACCACAGCTTCAGGATGCAGTTCCATGTACCTGTCAGAATCAAAAAATTTGCTTGATGCATATCTTCCTAACTCTTTCTTTCTCTGTTCAGACATTGTAGAGATGTTAGAGAAATCTCTTCCTTGCTCTTTAACTTTCTTGATCTGATCCAGTGCAGCAAGTTCTTTCATTCTTGCAGTCCAAGCAGCTGGATTGTTCTCAGGGTCTTCAAAAGGTACTGGTGGCTCATATCTGTTAGAAGGATTGTCTTGAGGAGGCCTGGATGAAACAGTTTCCTTTAACTTATAGGGAAAAGGACCAGTTGTGGTGTCAGAAGAAATTTGTCCTTCCCTGGAGTATGGATGTTACCTGGAGTATCCTTTAGAGTAGACCTGGACTTCTCTTTGATTACCTCTGTATCCTCCTCTCCTGGATTGAGAACCCCTGGATTGGCTTCCCCTATGGTAGGATCTAGCATGAGGCTGATAGGGGGCTTGAATTCTAGCAGGGGGTTGAGCAGCAGAACTTCCACCTGCACCTGCATCAGGAGGAGGTGGTGGAGGAGGATGAGAATGTTGGAATTGAGAAGAGCCCTTTTCATATTTTCTTTTCTTCTTCATTGCTTTCTGTTGATTATTTGAGTACTGCATCCAGTGCTCAGTGATAGGGTAATCATGAAGAATGTAGTATGGTATGTCATTGTTATCCTTGACCTTGTCAGGAGGTACTCTCTTCATGGCTTTGCTCCTTGCTTTTCTTTTCCTGGCAATGGTAGCAGAAGAATCATCAGAGTCTGTTCTTAACTCATCACTTTCAGAACTCTGATCATCATACAAGGCATCAATCTTCTTCATCAAATCTTTCTTGAGCTGTATAGAAGCAGATGAGGCAGCAGAGGGTGTAGCAGCAGAGGTTGAAGCAGTAACAGTAGTGACAACAGCAGACACAGAAGTTGTTGCAATTGAAGTAGAAACAGTAACAACAGCAGCAGATACTATAGGGGTGGTGATATTGGTACACCATATATGGCTATTGATACCCCATTTTAAAAATTAAAACCCCTTTTTTTACGACCCTAAATCTAATATTTGTACCCCTTCTCATCTGACGCCACCCGCCGCTCCCGCCGCCACCCGCCGCTCCCGCCGCTCCCGCCGCCACCCGCCGCCACCCGCCGCCACCCGCCGCCACCCGCCGCTCCCGCCGCTCCCGGTTTCCGCCCGCCGCCGCTCTGCTCCCGATTTCCGCCCGCCGCTACTCTGTTCCAGGTTACTTCTTCTTCTTCTTCTTCTCTCTCTCTCTCTCTCTCTAAGCTATGAGTGAGGATGCAGAGAGAGCGAGTGATGATGCTTTTCTCCATCGAGTGAGGATGCTTTTCTCCATCGATTTTTTTGGGATATTGATTGTTGAATATGAAAAAAGGCGTCTCTTTCTATCTTTTCTCTGATTCTCACAAAAAAAAATCCTTAAAACATTGGTCTGTGTGATGCTTAAGTGATTCCTTGGTGCACTTTGTGTACTCATAGCTTAAAGTGTTGTCAAGGTATACAGTTGGTCGATCAAGTTACTAAGTTTTTCTTCTATGCTTGTGCAGCATTTCCTATTAATTTCCATGAACACTTAGCTTTGAATCTTGATCACCTATGGTTTACCCTGGTGTTTGGATTGCACCGGAGCCTCATGCTGACCAATCCTTTTTGTAATGCCGCAGTCAACCAAGGTATTGGCCAATGTGCGCTCGATTGTCTGCACGAGTTCCTTCGGTTTTGTTTTTCATGTGTTTGAGAAGTATTGATGTTGTTTAGGCACATTACCCAAATTGTTGTATAGTTAATTTTGATTCTAAAGGCAATTGAATATTGCGAAGTTGTACTAACCTTCTTCTTTGATGACAATCAATATATTACCTTTATTACACAACATGTGATTCTTAGTGTTTTAGTTAGACATCGTATTTTACCGTTTAGAATTTTAAACTTGGGATATAAATAGCGAGTGGGTGTACAAATATATTTTTAAGGTGTACAAACAGAAATGGGGTATCAATAGCCATATATGGTGTACCAATATCACCACCCTACTATAGGTTCTGGAGAAGTAACAACAGCAGCAGCAACAGATTTACTAACAGTAATATCAGTAGCAGAGATATTAGCAGATATTTCAGAAGGCTCAAACTCATGTGCCTCTGTCATAAGGATCTCCTTAGAAATTGGCTCAACAGCAGTAATAGGAGTAGCAGCAGCAGTATCAAAGCTTTCAGCAGCAGGAGGGGCAGCAACATCAGAAACAACAGCAATGCTTTCATCAGAAGTAGCAGCAGCATAAACTGAGTGGATAAAAGAGGTGATGATGCTGGGGTCACAGCAAGAGAATGGCACAAGGGCCTTGGACAGATCCTCTGGGGGCTGGAAAGCAACTGTCTCGGGCAGACATCTGAAATATAGAGAATCAAAATTTGAGAGCAAAGACCTGAGGTCTATTGCAAAGACTACAACAGGAGGTTGAGACACAGCAGCAGGAGCAGTAGCAGATTCAAGAACTGAAGAAACAGCAGCAGGCAGGCTCACTGAAACAGCAAGAGCAGTAGCAGCAGCAGCAGGCAGGCTCACTTCATAGGGCATCTCCCCCTGCCTAGATTCAGACATGGCTGGATCAAGGCACACTGCTGAAGGGGCTGCCTGAGGGAAAAGAGATGAGAGCCTAGCAGAGAGGGCTGCCACTGATAGGAGTAATGGAGCCAATGTGGTCTCCAAAAGAAGAGATAGCCTGGGGGATAACAATTCATACAGCCTGTCAGCAAGGGCTGGAATGTCTACTTGCTCAGTAGTGACTGGAGCAGAGGTAGAGGATGGAGGAGTAGCTGTTGGTGAGGGTAGTGGAGAGCTGGAGTAGTGGGGCAGGGATGGTTGAGGTGTGGGTAAAGTGGATATGGAGGACAGTGGGATGGAGATAGATGGGGTGAATGTGGGTTGGTCAATGATGTCTTGCAGAAGAGCTTGATAGGATGTTGAGGATGAGGGTAGCTCAGGAGGAGAGGATGGTGAGTCATCCATAAAGGAATCATCAATGATGGTGAAGGAGGGAATGGAGGGTGATGAAGTGATATCTGGTTGAGGGTAGGAGAATAATGGATGGAAGTGGTCTTCTGTGGTTGAAAGAGTAGGGACTGGAGATGGTGTAGATGTTGGAGAGGGGCTGGAGATGATGATGGTGGATGGAGTTTGAATGGTAGATGGAATGGGAAGAGATGGAATTGGAGGAGGAGGAGGAGAGGCATCAGCATGCAGGTCATCTACAGGGGCAGAGACCTGTGGGGAAGTGACTCTAAGAGTCCTGGTGCCTGAAGGACTGCTGGAGGAGGGCCTGCTTGGCTTGATGATCTGTCTGTCCCATTTTCCAAAGAGGGCATAAGACAGTCTCTTGGATGCATTAATGTGGGTTCCAGAGGAGACCAACAATGCAGGGCACCTATGCTGCAGAAACACCCCTATAATTCTTCCAAAGTTCACAAAACTTTTGTTGATCTTCTTCTTAATGAGGTCAAAGAATACCTCTCCCCAATTCAAATTCTTCATGTCTACTAGGGCTCCCATTAGGCAGAGCTGATACCTGGAGATTGTGTCATGAGCAGAGTGCTTAGCCAGTAGCACTTTCCCAACTACATCAGCCAGGAATCTGTATTCCACAGAAAGGTTCTTTTTCAATAGCTTGCTAGGGTTAGCCTATGAGTGACCCATTCGGGCAAGTAAGTCAGCAAATTCTTCTCCAGACAAGTCAGCAGAATCTCCACCAGTACTCAACTCAAAAACCTCTGTTAAAATTGCTGGGGTCAGAGGTACCTGTGTGCCAGAGATTGATCCAACAATGGTGTTGTTGTCCTGATTGTGTGCAGTGTAGACCCATTCCTTAATCTCATCAGAAGCAAGCTTAATCCTGGTAGTCATGATTGCAGTAAGTTTCTGCTCTATGAATAACTCTATGATGTCCTGAAAGACCTGGTCTGTTGTGCTGAAGGATTCCATCTTGATGTCGAAGCCAACATCAAACTTCATGGCGGCGAGAACAGCAATAGACACGGCCATACTTACCTGCAAAGATTCAACAAACAAAAACGACCAAGTGCAGAAGTGTTTGGAGGGAAAGAAAGTTCTTGCAGAGAAATCAAAAGCGCAAAGGAGAACGACGGCGAAAAAATGAATTTTATATTAGGGTTCGACGCAGAATTGGAAAGATCGTTGAACTCAGTTCGACGATCGAGGCTTCTAAAGGAATCTGAAGAGTCTTCAACATCGTCGATCTCCGTTCGACGATATTGGAGAGCGTCGAGCTCTATTCGACGATCGTTCAGAGAATAAAATCGTCGAGCGCCGTTCGACGATCGTTGATCGGAAGAGATAGTTCATACTATCTGAGAAACGCTGAACTCAGGTCGATGATTTCAGAAATCGTCGATCTCCGTTCGACGATCTGGGGGAAAATCGTCGAGCGCAGTTCAGAGACCAGAAAAACTCTAGACACTAAGAAAAATCAAGATGTTTGCCTAGTCTTGGTCAATTTTTAAGCTTTCAAAATCTTGGATATTATTTAAGACTTCCTCCATCTAACATTACTAACTGATTTAGGAAGAAAGTGTGTTTCTTTTCATCCAAAGGCTTGGTTAAAATATCTCCCCTTTGTAAATCAGTTGGGATATATTGGAGTTCAATTTTATTCTTTTCAACATTATCCCTTAAGAAATGATGCCTAATCTCAATGTGTTTTGTCCTACTATGGAGGACTGGATTTTGAGCTATAGAAATAGCACTGGTGTTATCACAAAAGATTTTAGACTTCCCTAAGTTGTAGCCATAGTCTAGGAGTTGGTTTTGAATCCACAAAATTTGTGAACAACAACTGCCTGCAGCCATATATTCAGCTTCAGCAGTTGAAGTTGACACAGAAGTTTGTTTCTTACAAAACCAGGAGACAAGTCTGTCACCAAGGAACTGACAAGTTCCACTGGTGCTTTTCCTGTCAATTCTGCATCCAGCATAGTCATCATCAAAAAATACAGTTAAATCAAATGCTGAGTCTTTTGGATACCAGAGACCTAGATTTGGACAACTTTAACATACCTGAGAATCCTCTTTACTAGTGTTAGGTGTGACTCTCTAGGGCTTACTTGGAACTTAGCACATATACATGTAGCAAACATTATATCTGGTCTACTAGCTGTAAGGTACAGTAAAGAGCCAATCATTGCTCTATATGTTGTCTGATCAACAGGTTTCCCATGTTCATCAGCATCCAATACAACATTAGTAGGCATAGGTATTTTCATACAAGATGCTTCAGACATGCCAAATTTCTTAACCAATTCATTTGCATACTTGGTTTGAGAAATCAAGATGCCTTCAGCATGATGTTTGACTTGCAATCCTAGAAAGAAGGATAGCTCACCCATGCTACCCATTTTAAATTTAGAGTGCATTAGGTTGGAAAACCTTCTGCACAATTTGGAGTCAGTAGAACCAAAAATAATATCATCTACATAAATCTGCACTAGTAGGGTATGGGACTTATGGGTTCTAATGAAAAAAGTTTGGTCTACTCTACCCCTTATAAATCCATTTTCCAAAAGAAAGCATGCTAGGGTCTCATACCATGCTCTAGGAGCTTGCTTGAGACCATATAATGCTTTGTTCAACTTAAAAACATAATCAGGATAAGTTGGAGAGATAAAACCTAGAGGTTGTCTGACATATACTTCTTCTTTGATGTCTCCATTTAGGAATGCACTTTTGACATCCATCTGATATACCTTGAATCCTTTATGTGCTGCATAAGCTAAAAATATTCTGATGGCTTCCAATCTTGCAACTGGTGCAAAAGTCTGGTCATAGTCTATTCCTTCTTCTTGATAATATCCTTGAGCAACTAGCCTTGCCTTGTTCCTTACAATTACTCCTTGATCATCCAGTTTATTTCTGAACACCCACTTTGTTCCAACAATGGAGTGATCCTTAGGCCTTGGCACTAGTTCCCACACTTTGTTCCTCTCAAATTGATGCAACTCTTCTTGCATTGCAATGATCCAGTGTGGATCTTGCTCTTCATCTTGAATGGACTGAGGTTCAATTTGAGATAGGAAGCAGGTGTGCAATAGGTTTTGGTTGACCTGATTTCTGGTTTGGACACCAGCTGAGATGTCTCCAATTATTTTGGAAATTAGGTGGTCTCTTGATGTTACTAAATCAACAGGAGGTATTGATTGTTCACCAACCTGTGTTGTTGTCTCCTCTTGTGGTACAACAACTTGCTCTTCAAGTTGTTCTTCAATATGTTGAACAATTTCTTGATCTTCACTGCTTTCATCCTTTTGAGTAACTTGTAACTTGTTCAAGTCTTCAACTAGAGAATGTTCCTGCAAAGGTTCTATGGTAGAAGGGATCTTCTCCTTGAAAGACATGTTAGATTCATCAAATGATATATGAACAGATTCCTCAATTTTTAGAGATGATTTATTATAAACCCTATAAGCCTTGCTGATCATGGAGTATCCCAGAAATACAACTTCATCAGCTTTAGCTTGAAATTTTGCTAAGTATTTCTTGTCGTTATTATGTATGTAGCAAATACAACCAAAGACTCTAAAATAATCAACTTTAGGGTTCTTCCCTTTGAGTAATTCATAGGGAGTCTTTCCCTTTAATTTATGTATCAAACTTCTATTCAGCACATAGTTGGAGGTGTTCACTGCCTCTGCCCAAAAGGATAGAGGAAGGTGAGCATCTGACAACAATGTAGTGGCAGATTCAATAAGGGTTCTATTTTTCCTTTCATCTACCCCATTTTGTTGAGGAGTTCTAGGAGCTGAGAAAGTATGCCTGATCCCTTCACTCTGACAGAACTCTTGCATAAGAAGAGAATCAAACTCTGTCACATGATCACTTCTGATCAGGGCAATGTGAGTATTGAACTCAATCTGTATACATTTGAGAAATCTGTCAGACACTTAAAGTTATCAGACTTCTTCCTTAGAAAGAACACCCAAGTGAATCTAGAGAAGTCATCTACAACTACTAAAGTGTAAGATTTCCCTCCTAGGCTTTGTACTGTGATGGGTCCAAAAAGATCCATGTGTAACAGATACAATATCCTAGGTGAATCACTCTTATTAAGTGACTTAAAGCTGTTTTTAGTTTGCTTGCCTAATTGACAAGCCCTGTAGAGTCCTTCCTTCTTGTAGGGGCCAGAAGGTAGTCCTCTAACAAAGTTGTCCTTGGATAGCCTAGCAATAGTTCTAAGGTTTAGGTGTCCTAGTCTCTTATGCCATAAAATATTTGGTCTACAAACAGAATTAAACATGCAAATATCTACATCAGTTGAAAGAAAATCTACTAGATAGATGTTACCTTTCCTTTTACCTGTCAACACAGTTGTGTTGTCCTCTGACTTGATTTTGCATAAAGCTTTGTTGAAGGTCACCTGGTAGCCTTCATCACACAGCTGACTGATGCTTATTAAGTTGTGCTTCAGTCCTTCCACATAAGCTACCTTCTTGAATGTTACTGATCCAATCTGGACTGCACCATATCCTTTAGTCTGTCCAAAGTTTGAATCACCAAAGATAACTTTGGGTCCAAGCTTGGCTCTAAAGGAAGTGAGGTTGTCCTTGTTCCCTGTCATGTGCTTAGAGCACCCACTATCCAAGTACCATTGCTGGTCAGATGTTGGATAGGTCTTCACCTGCACATAAAATAATTCATTTGTTTTTGACCCAGTTTACCTTGGTCCTAGGTTGATAACCTTTAAATTCTGAAATAAAAGACATCCCAGGTTGACTCTTATATCCTTCAAGATGATATCTCCTTGGAGGTATAATCCATTCAGTATAAGGGTTAAAGATTTAGGATGAAGGACCCTTAGGATTGGATTTTGATTTGCCCTTGAAAAAATTTCCAGAGCTCTGACCTCTGTTCGACTATCTTGGAGCTGCGTTCGACGATCTTGGGTCAGATCGTCGAGCTCCGTTCGACGGTCGACTAGAGCAGAGTTCAGGGACTTGAGATCGTCGACTTGAGTTCGACGATTTTGCCTAAGATCGTCGATCTGCGTTCGGCGATCGTCGATCTCCGTTCGACGATTTCTGCTGGGACTTGGTTTTCTTGGGCAGATCAGAATTTTTCCTAGCTACCTCTACAACTCCCTTTCCTTTGTCAGAAATGAATTTGATTGGAGTTGTTAGAACAATGGGTTGGCTGGATGAAGCACCCAAGCCCAGTGTACTATTAAATCTGGAGTTCACTATGCTTGTGATGTCCATCAGCTTGATGCTTCTCCCATTAAGGGATCCTTCAAGCTTCTTGCCCTCAGACAGCTCACTTTTCAGTGAAGCTATCTGCTCCCTACAGCACTCCAACTCCTGAGAGAGTTTGAGGTTTTCTAACTTTAAAGTATTATGTTCAGATAAATGATTTCTGAGAGAGATAATTTCTTTCTCAGATTTTAGCAGGTCTAAACATAGTGCTTTAAATTCAGATTTAAAGTCCTCTGAATTGAAATCAAAAGAACTAATTACATGATCTTCTTCAGGTTGAGTCTCTGAGTCTGACTCTGACTCCTCTTATTCTGAATTATGTTGTGAGGCATTGATTGCCATCATGCAAAACTCTTTTTCTTCTGCATCATCCTCATCATCACTGGAGCTGGATGAGGATTCTGACTCCTCTTCCGTCTCACTCCAGGATTCGGCAACAAACACCTTTCTTGTATGTTTGTTTTTGCTTGATGAGGGTTTGCCATTGCCAATCCTCTTGGAGTCTTTCTCCTTTCTTCTTTCTTTCTTGTCCCTTCTGTCCTTGTTTTTGTTTTCTGGACAGTCAGGAACTATGTGCCCTGGTTTCCTGCAACCAAAGCAAACAATTTCTTTATTATTAATTGACATGTCATACCTTGGCTTATCATGCTCCTTGTATGATCTCCTTCTGAAGTCCTTTCTGGCCATCTTGTAAAATCTTTTGGCCAACAGACTGAGCAGTTCATCATTGCCTGTGACTTTGTCTTCAGGCTGATCTTCAGTTTCCTTAAAGGCTATGGTCTTCTCTTTTCTTGTGGCTGGTGAGGCAGCCTTCTGTTCTTCTTCTCTATTTTTGATGAGTAGCTCATAAGATTTGAGCTTACCCAATAGAGCTTCAGTGGTGATCTCATTCATACTTCTGGCATCCTTAATTGGCCAGATTCTTGAATCCCAAGTGCTAGGGAAGCACATTAGAATTTTGTCATTGAGTTCAGTTAGTGAGATCTCTTTATCCAATGTCCTGAGTTCACTGACAATTAGACTGAGCCTGTTGTATATATCTCCCACTGACTCAGTTTCTCCCTTCTTGAAATTCTCATATTGAGATATGAGGTGGGATCTCCTGTCTTTTCTCTCATCAGCTGAGCCTGAGACTATTTCAGAGAGTTTGTCCCAAATTTCCTTTGCTGAATTGCATTCAGCCACCTTTTGAAATATGTCATCAGACATTGTCTGGGCTAAGATGTTCATAGCCTTGGCATCAGCTACCTTCCATTTCTTGATGTCAGCATCTGTTCTTGATGGAGGTGGAACAGCATTTGTACTTGAGTTCTCTGGAGGTCTTGGACACACTGTCAAAACAGAGTTAAAAATGTCCTCGTCAATAGAATTCATGTATAGTCTGATCCTTGCTTTCCAAAGTGCAAACTTGGATAGATTGCACACTGTAGGTCTGGTGCTAGCATAATCTTTGTTTTGGGCCATGATTTGTGAGAACAAAATCTAAGACTAAATTACAAACGAAAACAGATCTAACTAGGGATCTTTGGGTTCAGGTGTTAGCCTGTGCAACCACCAAGGTGTGGTATGTTTAACCAACCTGCCTCTGATACCAATTGAAAGTGCAGCTAGATCTGATATATACTCTAGAGGGGGGTGAATAGAGTATATGGTGCTTGAAAACTTTTTACAACAATTGTTGTAATGTGAGTAAGCAGGGAAGCAGTTAATAAATCTAATCACAGAGCTAAACTAATCACAAACTAAACACAGAACAATCACAGCCAGAAACAAAAATAAAGACCAGCAAAACCAGATGACACAAGGAGATATAGTGGTTCCCCTAAACTTGGGTACATCCACTCTTCTACCACCCTAGGTAGGAATCCACTGCAGGATGATTTGATCAGGTGTCCTGGGCACCAATGAGCTTTTGATAAGGTGCTCAAAAACCAAATCAGATTTTTTGATCAGGTGTCTTGCCACCAATGAGCTTTTGACAAGGTGCTCAAAAACCAAACTCAAACTTTTGAAGGGAGTTTGAAAAACCCTTTATAGAGATGGGGGTGAGAGAGTGATGGAAGTCTTCTCTTTCTCAAACAGCTGAGAAGACTATGTGGATTGATGGTGTCAAAGCTCCCCCTGAGTCCTTGAGATCTTCAGGAAAAGAAGCTTTGTTGTAGGGTGATAGGCCTTCAAAAGTTGAGCTCCAGCAAAAGATGATTTCAGCAACAACTGAAATGTTGGTTGTCTGGAGTCTTGAAAGATGTTGGCCTGGAACACTTGAAACTAGAGAGATCTGAAGATTTCAGAAAAATTTGATCTCCTTGGATGTGTGTTCATCAGAATTCTTTGAGACAGAATATTTTTGTTCTTGTTCTGAAGATTACTGATGTCTGTCTGTGTGTGTATCTGTGATCTGTAATCTATATTCTATGTGAGATTCAAAAATTCTTCTCTTTTATTCTCTGGTACTGAATAGAAAAACATCCGCTGTCAAGAATAGTCATTGGCCTGCATTAATTGCATCCTTAATTGCAAAATGTCTTCTGGAGGAAAGTCCATAGAATTATTCCTTGAAAATCCCTTGAAACTTGGTCCAGAAATAAATGAAAACGGCTAGAAAATCTTCTGAATTAATTGCAGAATAACTCCTTAACTGATTTGAATTTGAATCTAGAAACATCCTTGAAGTTATCTGAAAACGTCGAACTGAGCTCTGCTATCGTCGAACTGAGCTCAGCGATATGGATTTATACTGCAGCAAAATATCGTCGATCTGAGCTCAAAGATCGTCGAACTGAGCTCAGAGATAGAAATTCAATACTGAGTCAAGATCGTCGAACTGAGCTCCCCGATAGTCGAATGGAGTTCGACGATATGAAGAAGTTGAGCTCAGCGATCGTCGAATGGAGTTCGACGATCTGTCGAAGTTGAGCTAGACGATCGTCGATCGGAGTTCGACGAATCGTCGTGCTGAGCTTGACGATATGACTTAGTCTAAACAGAAAAAGTCTTGGTCTTGAGGGCAGCTTCCAAACTTAGACATCTAACCCTTAGACTCAATTCTAATTGACCTTTTGAGCTATACAGGAGGTCAAACATTTGTTTCCTAGAGACATAGTGATCCTAACCCAAATTAGTAATAGGGTGTTCCAACATGTTCGACGATCGTCGAGCAGCAAACACGGCCCTGGACACGTGCGTGTCCCAGGGCGTGTCGGGGTAGTTCAAAGTTCTGGCAAATCGATCGGGCAGAAATCTGGGTTCGACGATCGTCGAGCAGCGGTCGACGATTTGGTCACATAGCTGCGATCGACGATCTGTCGAAAATCTGGGTTCGACGATCGTCGAGCAGCGGTCAACAATCTGGTCACAATGCTACGGTCGACGATCTGTCGATATTCTGGGTTCGACGATCGGGTCGTGGGTTCGACGATCGGGCCGTGGGTTCGACGATCGGGCCAGCGATCTCCATTCGACGATCGGGTCGTGCGTTCGATGATTTGGCCAGAGTTTTCCGTTCGACGATCTGACAGCGGTCGACGATCTTGGTTCGACGATCGTCGAGCGTGGGGCGAATTGTGGCGTGTTTGACTCGGTCGACGCGGAGTGGCGACGCAGGGGTTTGTGGTGGGAGTTGACTAAATGTTCCGACACTGTTTTGATGCGGACGTGTCCTACTCCTATTGGTGTACTGTGCGGTGCTTAGCCCCATTTGTCCAGGTCAGACTTGGATCGTATCCGTGCATCCCTTTTTGTGGGATCCGACGGCTGTGGTTATCCTGAAAGGGTTATACCCGATAGAAGGGTTTCAAAACCATTATTTTCTGCCGTAAGTTCTCTGTCTAAATCCTAGAGAGAGAGGAGAGCAAAGGAGGAAGAAGATGTCTAGATCCAGTCTTTGGAGGAGTTTTAGAGCTCCAAATCGCGAGCCGACTTCGGATCTACGAAGGCAAGGAGATTGTGGTGCTTTTCATCCGCTTACATTTCCATGGCGCCAAGGAAGAACGCTAGGGTAACGATTCTCTACTCGAGCATGTGAAGCTATACTTCTTTTGCATAGGAAGCCCGCCCTCGCGAGTTTGCGGTGAGTTTGAGGCGTTCCTTCGGGTAGATATGTGAAGTCCCCGTTGTGTATAGTCCGTAATCGAGAACGAACATAGGCATGATGTGTGAAGCCTATCCGGACATGTTGGTCTGGATCGGTGATGTTGTATTGCATAAATGGCCGGAGAAGGCTCCATGCGAATGTTGTTTTTCGGGTTTTCTATGAGGTAGATTGCAACAGGGAGCTTTGGAGATTAACTCCAAGGTGCACCTGAAAAACTAGGTGAATGCGTGATTCTGCCATTTTGGTGGCCTGGGAGCCAACTTGTACATAACTGGATTATGTAATATTGTGCGTTCGATTAACGGGCTTCGGGGAAACTTAACTTGTGCCGATGATTTTAAATGTCATGGCAAGTGAGCAACAGGTTGAGTGGAACCGTTCCTGCTCTATGCCGAGCGCATAAAGGTCGGGTCTTTGGCTGTCGATGATTTTAAGTGTCAAGACTTATGCTTATAGGTTGTTGATGATTTTAAGTGTCATAACTTCTGCCTAGAAGACTCAAATGCTCTCGAGAGATTGTCGTCCTGGGGATGGTGGTGAGTCGGCGGACTTAAACTGTGATCACCGAAAATGTGCCCTGAGAGCACGGGGAGTGTGGTCGTGCGTGCCAACGCCTGTGATGCAATGTATTTATATACTGCTTGGTTGTGCTAATAAAATGCAGGGAAAGAGCATCGCCGCCCCGAATTGGGGGCGGGATCGTTATAATTTGGTCAGCATTGCTGACCGTTGCTTTTGTTTGCCACCGTGCGGTGGTTTGTTGCTTGCAGGTGCTGCTGAATCAAGCGGTCAATAGCGGGCTAAAGCCCAAATTGAGAAGCCGGCCCTCGAAGGACTAATTTGAGTGTTTACTTGCTTTTGTTCATATATGACCAGCCTGTGCGCCATGGTATGGAAAACATGTAATTTGAGTAAACCATTTGTAAGGCCTTAAGGCCAGTACTTGTGTATGTACTTCATTCCTTTTTGCCTTATTAGTGGACATTAATGCTTGTTGCTGGGTTCTTTTAATTGCAACTATTTAAACTTCTTCCACTAGAATGCTCTGTGTAGGACGTTATGATTGGTTGGATGGTTTCCATTGAGTAACCACCAAGTCTGTCTGTGGTATATGGCGTCGGGCCCCGGCCGGACCTACTGCTTTGATAGTTGGTGTTACAATTTGGTATCAGACTACTGGTTTCGGTCCGGCTTAAAATGAATTCATGGATGAATTCTTTTTAAGGGGTGGTGAGCACATGTTTGTGCGTCATCATTATAACAGTAAAAGAACCCATGAATATCCACTTAGGAATGAAAATACACGTGTTTGGGGAACCTGCGTGTTCCTATAATTGTTGTTTGCAATTTTGTTTGGTCTCTTAACAGTGTTTTGTACCACTATAGGTGACCAAAAGCGGTGCTGGGCCGTCGGAACGTCGGGTTTCTAAGGCTAGCAGTGCACCAAATGATGCTCCAGCAACACCTCCATCGACTGAGACCATACGATTGGTGGCCGAAATAGTGTTTTCATGATTAATGCGCAGCCTGCAAGGCAAATGTAGCAGCCTGCTCCTGTGATAGAGCAGGCACCTCTTCCAGAGGTAGAGCCGAGAAGAGTGGAACAGGTAGTAGAGGAACCGTTGGTGCCAAGTAGGGCAACCGAGAGACAGCTCAAACATGTTATGAGCTTCCATCCTCCTGTATTCTCAGGTTTGGGAACCTCATCTCAAGCTGAAGACTGGCTCTCCCGTGTGAAGAGAGTCTTGACAGCGACAGAGACGGAGGAGTGGCTAATGACCACTATTGCTACGTTCCTTCTAGACAGTGAAGCGAGCTTGTGGTGGGAAGGTTTGGAGCTACATCTATTGAGAGGTAGGCAACTTACAGACGTCTCGATGGAAGAGTTCTCGAGACTATTCTTGGCTAGGTACCTCCCTTTGGCGCAGAGGATAGCGTTGGAGAATGAGTTCCTGAAGTTGGTTCAAGGAGACAATAGCGTGGATGAATATCTCCACGAGTTTACTCGACTGAGTCGGTATGCTAGCTCCACCATCGCGGATGAGGAGCGCAAGACGAATCGATCCTATGAAGGGTTGAGAGATGATTTGAGGATACTACTCTCGGGGCCGATGACGCAGGGTTTTTTGACCTTCGTCAACACGGCCCGGTCCTTGGAGAAGAACATGAAGAAGGTTCAAGCAAAGAAAAGCATTGGTGATAAGAGGTCGGAGTTCAAAGTGCCGAACACCTCAAAGTCTGTGTTCCGGAAGTGGAACAAGAAAGCTAGGACTTCATGTCCAGCCCCCTCTGCTGGTGCTTCTGGGGCGACTACGGGTCGGACCCCGGGCGCATGTTACAACTGTGGGAAGCCGGGGCATTATGCCTGTGAGTGCCGGGGCGGACGTTCCAAGTCTGAAAGGAAGCCGGGAGCAACTTATGAAGAGAAGGGCAAGGCAGTGGAGTCAACTGCGTCCCACTATGCTATGGCCCAACCGAGGGTTTATAATCTTGGCCAACAGGAGGCCATTAAACAGGCAGATGTGGTGACAGGTAAAATTTAAATTGGTAGCAAGTTAAATTTCTTTAAATACTTGTTATGCACATGTTACCTTACCACTGCTTGTTTAGGATTTGTTTTGATTTGTGAAAATCCGGCAAGAGCATCTTCGATATAGGAGCTTCACACTCTTTTTTGTCTGAAGAATTCATATCGCGCATCGGAGTACCTTCTTCGATGGCAAAGGACAAGTTGGATGTGTTGTTGCCCAATGGGTGTTCGATGCGCGCGGATAGAATCTGTGGCGTGAAGATTCGAATTGTGAATCAAGAGTTTGATCTGCAAGCGTCGTTATTGTCGCTAGTGGAATTCGACGTTATATTTAGCATGGACTGGCTCTCGGACCAGCGAGCCTATATTGATTGCGGTAGCAAGGAAGTCAAGCTGGGGGCAGCTCGTGAGACGACTTTCACGGGTTTGAAGGGGTCGAGCAAGACATTGATGTCTACGCTTCAGGTGGTGAAGGCGGTTCGTGCCGGTGCAGAACTGTTCTTTACACTAGTGGAGGTCGCAAAGTCTAAGCCCGCGTTGGACAGTATTTCAGTGGTATCGGAATACCCTGATGTGTTCCCTAGCGATCTTCATGGAGCCCCGCCGCAGCGGGAGATAGATTTTATGATAGAGCTCGTACCAGGTGCAAAGCCTGTGTCACGCTCTCCATATCGGCTAGCGCCTAAGGAAATGGCGGAGCTGAAGGTTCAACTGTAAGAGTTGTTGGAGCAAGGGTATGCGCATCGAAGTTCTTCGCCTTGGAGTGTGTCGGTCCTCTTTGTTATGAAGAAGGACGGAAGCTTGAGGCTATGTATTGATTATCGGGAGCTTAACAAGTTGACGGAAAAGAACAAGTACACGATCCCCCAGATTGATGATCTATTCGATCAGTTAGTCGGGTCGATGGTGTACTCAAAGTTGGACCTCAAGTCCGGGTACTATCAGCTGCGAATAAGGGAGAGTGATATCCAGAAGACAGCGTTCAGTACGAGATACGGGCATTACGAGTTTACGGTCATGCCGTTTGGGCTGACTAATGCGCCGTCAGTGTTCACGGATTTGATGAACAAGACCTTCAGGGAGTACTTGGACCATTTTGTGATCGTCTTCATCGATGATATTTTGGTGTACTCGTAGAGTGAGGAAGATCACTTCAGGCATCTTCATTTGGTTTTGGAGATGATAAGGAGGAATCAACTGTACGCCAAGTTCTCGAAGTGCGAGTTTTGGTTGTACTCAGTGGCGTTCCTTGGTCATATAGTGAGTGGGGAAGGTATTGCAGTGGATTCGACGAAAATTGTTGTGATACGGGAGTGGCCTGAGCTTTCTACGGTAGCGGAAGTCCGGGGCTTTCTGGGGCTTGCCGGCTATTATAGGCGCTTCATAGAGAACTTCTCGCGGATACCGTTACCTCTCACTACTTTGACGAGGAAGGAGTAGAAGTTCGTTTGGACGCCGGAGTGCGCGCGAGCTTTTGAGGAGCTGAAATGTCGGCTGACCACGGCGCCTATGCTGAGTTCGCAGAGTGGGACCAAAGGTTATGAGATTTATAGCGATGCTTCAGTCAGTGGTTTGGGTTGTGTGCTGTTACCGAATGGAAGCATTATAGAATATGGCTCGAGACAGTTGAAGGTGCATGAGAGGAACTATCCGGTCCATGACTTGGAGTTAGCGACCGTGATTTTTGCCTTGAAGCTATAGAGGCATTATTTGTACGGTGTGAAGATTGATATCTACACCGATCATAAGAGCCTGAAGAATTTGATTGATCAAAAAGATCTGAATATGCGGCAGCGTAGATGGATGGAATTCCTGGGGGACTATACATTCAAGATCCACTACGTGCCTGGTAAAGGTAATGCGGTTGCGGACGCGTTGAGTCGCCGGGCCCTAGCTCAAGTCAATTGGTTGTTGATCCAAGACAAGCGGTTGGTTCGGGAGTTGGAGGCGTTGGAGATTGTTTGTGTAGATAAGCAGTAAAGTGCTGAAGTACTCTTGAATTGGACTGAAGTTCAATATGACCTGGCTGATCGGATTTGGTAGGCTTTGGATTTGGATGGCCACATGAAGCAACTCATGATAGAGGCTCTGGATGGGTCAAATTCCCAATATGAAGTTTTGGATGGATTGCTTTGGAAAGGCGGTCGTCTTTGCGTCCCAAGCGTGGGCAGTTTGAGGGTGGATTTGTTGTACGAGGCGCACCATGCCAAGTACTTGATTCACTCAGGGAGCACAAAGATGTACCGCGACGTTAAGAAACTGTTTTAGTGGCCGGGTTTGACGAAGGATGTGGCGCTCTACGTGGCGAAGTGCCAAACTTGTGCCTTGGTGAAGGCGGAGTGCCAAAAGCCTGGAGGATTTCTGAAGTCCTTGCCTATTCCGGAGTGGAAATTCGACGACATCACTATGTACTTTATGCACGGTTTGCCACGGTTGCAAAAGGGGAATGACGCCATCTGGGTGGTCGTAGATCGGCTAACAAAGGTGTCCCATTTCATCCCGCATAGGAAGGATGATCCGATGGAGAAGTTGGCAAAGTTATATGTGCTTAATATAGTGCGGCTCCACGGTGTGCCCCGCAGCATCGTGAGTGACCGAGATGGGCGGTTCACGTCCAATGATTGGAGGCTTGTGCAACAAATGTTGGGAACAAAGCTGAGTTTTAGCACAGTCTTCGATCCGCAGACGGATGGGTAGACCGAGAGGGTCAATAGAACTATGGAAGACATGCTTTGCATGTGTGTCTTGGACTTTGGAAAGCAATGGGAGGACCATCTTTATTTGATGGAATTTGCGTACAACAATAGCTACCAGGCGAGTATTCAAATGGCGCCCTTCGAGGCCCGTTATGGTAGAAGATGTCACACGCCACTGTCCTGGTTGGAAACGTGTGAGTCAAAGTTGTACAAGCATCAAGAGGTGGAGGATGCTACTTCATTGGTGCGAAACATTCTGGAGAGATTGCTTATCGCTCAGGACCGGCAAGCGAAGTACTATAATGCCAAGCACAGGAACGTGGAGTGCGCTATGGGCGACTGGGTGTACTTAAAGATCAAGTCTGAAAGTGCAGTTAGATCTGATGTACTCTAGAGGGGGGGGGGGGAATAGAGTATATGGTGATTTTAAAACTTTTACAACTGCTGTTGTATTTTAGGTGTGTGTGTGTGTGTGTGTGTGTGTGTGCAGCAAATACAATAAGTCAGAAAGCAGCAAAGGACTAATCACAGTACAATCACAGAGCATGTTGAATTCTGTGAAGTGAAAGTGGGTGAATGGAAGGCTTGGGAAACCTATCCGCGCGGACTACGCGGACTGGGTTGGCGGACTGCTAGGTCGGCAGGGATGTTGCAGGCGGTTTGCTCTGTGGCAGCCTGGGCGGTCTGTTCGCGCGGACTGCGCGGACAGCAGCGGCGGTCTGACAGGCCAGTGTATGCTCAGCAGGCGGTTTACTCCCAGGAAGTAACCGGGCGGATAGGAATGTTATCCGCGGAGTCCGGCTTGAAGCGGACTGAAGAACTGGAGCTCGGCAGACCGGTTTGGCAGATGCCTTGGTCTTGCTCTAGTGAAGCGGCAAGTGGAAGCCGTGGAGACCGCCGGTCAGCGCGGACAGGAACTGGAGGTCGCCCGGTATGGCGGGCTAGATCCAGTGTCCGCCAGTAAGTGCGGACTGGCCCTTGCGGCCAGTGGGCTGGACTTGGTGGGAATTGAACCAAGTCCAGGAGGCTCAGTCCGGGGAGATCGCGCAGTGGAGCGCGGGCTGGTTTCTCAGTCCGCCAAGCATAGTAGAAGTGCTGTTGCCTTGTGTGCTAGCTTGGGGATTTGCGGACTGGAGAATTGCTTGTGCAGGAGCGTGCGGACTGGAGCCGGAGTCCGCTGAGTCCGGTTGAGCCTTGTGATGAGGTTATGGACTCAGGGAAGCGGACTGGAGTTCGCTGTATACGCGGACTGGGGTCTGCTGTTAGCGGACTGGATTGGCGTGTCCGCTAAGTCCGGAGGTGCCTTGGAGTTGAGGTAATGGACTTGGGATATGCGGACGATAGCCGGGTATCCGCTGAGTCCGGCAGGTGCCTTGATGGCGCGGTTGCGGGCTCGGGTTTTGCGGGCTGATGCCTTGTCCGCAGAATGGCGGATACGGCTGTTGTGGAGTCCGGCTGTGGTGGTCCTGGCTTGGTCTTTGGCGGCAAGGCGGGCTGGATATTGGAGTCCGGCCTTGGAGAAGCTGGGGCGGACTGGCTATCTGCACAGGGCGGCGAACTGGAAGGTGTGTCCGCGGGCTGTGCGGACACACTTGTTCTAGCTGCGGGTTGTGGCGGTGATCCTATCGGGAAGGGCGGTGACCATACTCATCGTCGTGCCTATAAATAGGACCCATGTCACATCAGAACCAACCAAGAACGGAACCGAGACCGAAGTAAGTGAACAGTATCTGAGCTCGCGTAAGTTGCTGCGGCCTGGACTTTGTGTCCGCGCGGATAGAGTTGACCCGGTTGTGCTGTGCAGGTTGTGCGGATAGCGCTGGAAAGCCAGGACTTGGCTCTGATTGCGGTCAGGGACAGTGCGGACTCTGCGGTTAAGCAACAGGCGGTAAACAGCAGGTCGCGGATAGCGGCCAGGCGGTCTTCTCTTTGGCGACTTGGTTCGGGGTTCAGGAGGTCGCCTGCATCAGGCGGACTGTTCCATTCGGTGGCGCAGCTTGTGCGGTCTGGCGGCGTGCAGACCGGCGGTGAAGAGCTAAGCATTGGAGTAAGGGTGAGTCCGCGCGGCTTGGGTTGCGGTCTGGCGACCTGGCGGACTGAGCGGACTCCACAGCAGTAGGTCGGCGGCTTGATTGTTTGAGTCCGCGCGGCTTGTTTGTGTTCTTGTCTTTGTAACTGTCTCTGCTCTCCCGGTGTTGGGTTTTGGTGAAGCATGTCTCGCCATGTATGTCTCGCCTTGTAAAGAAGTTTGCTCTTGATCAATAAAGAAGCTTGTGCTGCATGTGTTGCTGGTTGTTACTGCTTTGTTGAGATAACCACTGTTAACTCCACGATCCGGGAAAACTTTCAACATATAAGTGGGCGTATTCTCCTTCGGTTTGTTGAGTTTTCAGCAGGGTATCCAAGGGGGCGTCTGCGGTTTGTTGAATTTTAACATGGTATCAGAGCGAGGTTGTTGGAGTGGTCAAGCAGTGCTCAATGGAAGTAGTTGCTCGTCTGTCGAGGAAACCAGTGGTAGAACCATGGCAGTGGAGGATGCAAGTTGTCTTGGTATTGATCTTCTTACAGAGGCGAACTGTGAACGGTGGAAGTCCTGTATGAAGAGCTTTCTTCTTGGCGAGGACCTTTGGGAGGTTGTATGCGGAACAGGAAGACAAGAGGATACTGCTGGCAATGCTGCGACGATGAGAGCTTGGAAGGAGGCAAATGCGAAAGCGGAGTCTATTCTCAAGCAGGTGATCTCATCGGAGCTCTTGGACCACATCAGTGGATGTCGGTCAGCTGCGGAGGTTTGGACTTCCCTTGATGGGTTGTTCAGGAAGAAGGTGAAGGTTGCTGCGGATGATGGTCCCTCTACTTCATATCAGGAAGAAAGGAGTGTTTCTCCTAGGCGTGATAGGAAGAGGAAGGAAGGACCACGGTGCTATAAATGCAAGCAGCAAGGTCATCTTCGGAAGGAGTGCAAGGTTACCTTGCTCTCGGCGAACGTTGCTCAGGTAGGGAGGAAGGAGAAGAACGTAGTTGGGACTTCAACTAGTTCTGGATCTGATCGGCTGGATGCCAGTGATAGTGCAGCTATCTGGCATGAAAGACTGGGGCATGTAGGGATGGACAAGCTGAAAGCAATGGCGGAAAGAAGACTCGTAAGAGGCTTGCCTAGATTGTCATCCTATGGCGATGGTCGGGGGTGTGCGGGATGTCAGGAAAGTGGAGCCTATCGCTTCATGGTCGACAAAGCACAATCCAGGAGTAAAGCACCATTGGCGGTTGTCCATTGTGCTCTGGTGGGACCGACCGTCACGGCCAGTCTTGGAGGCAGCAGGTTCATGCTGATATTGGTTGATGACTATTCTGGGTATACTTGGGTATACTTTATGAAGACGAAGTCCAGCATGGTACGCTTGTTTGTGGAGTTCAAGAAGCTTGTCGAAGGCCAGCTTGGCCGGAGGATCAAGGTGTTGAGGACAGGTTTCGGTGGTGAGTTTGACTCAACCGAGTTCTCACGCTTTTGCAGGAAGCAAGGGATCCGGATGGAGCTTTCTTGTGGACATACTTCACAACAGGGTAGTGTTGCAGCTCGGATGATCCGTTGGTTAACGGAGACCTGCAAGTGTTGGCTTCGGAGTAAAGGCGTTCCGAAGGCTCTTTGGGCGGAAGGAATGGCCTGTGCTGCTCATGTCATCAACCGGATGCCTCTTAATCCGATCATAGTAAAGACTCCTTATGAGCTAATGTTCGGAGTGAAACCCTCAGTGAAGCACCTTCGGGTGTTTGGATCTACCTGCTATATACACTCTCCGGGTGCTCTCAAAACAAAGCTAGTCTTTGTAGGGTATGATGAGCAGAGAAGAAGATGGAGGTGTATGGATCCTGCGACGAAGAAACTCATAGTGTCGAGAGACATTGGTTTTGATGAGTTGACGCCGTATTGGGGTAGCTCTTATGTGGAGCTAGAGTTAAGCAGGTCAGATGATGGGCTGAAGGAGGCTGCTGCTAAGGAAGTGGAGTTGCTTGAGTCACCAGGTGCTCTAGGTTGTTCTAGCTCCGGGGCAAAGGCGTCAGAGTCGGGAAGAAGGGGGAGCGATGCTCCAGGACCTTCTGGCTCAAAGGCGGAGGCTTCCTGTTCAGGAAGCAAGGGGAGCGATGTTCCAGGCAGTTCATGTTCAAGAGGGAAGTCTTCTGGTTCAGGTAGCAGGGGGAGCGTTGCTCCAGGTGCTCTTGGTTCCAGTAAGGAGGCGTCTTGTTCAGGGAACAAAGGGAGCATTGTTCCGGGTTTGCCCGGGAACGGAGCTGGTTCAAAAGCAGCGGAGGTGGTTAGCCATGATCAGGTTCTTCGGAGATCGAAGAGGATCAGTAAGCCACCAGCTCGATATAGTGAAGGGAACACGGCGGACTTGGTCCCGTGTTTCCTTGTTAGCCCTCAGGTCGAGCAAGGGACTTCTGGCTGTGATGACCCCACTAGAATCAAGGAGGTGGTTGACACCAAGTCTGATGAGGTGACTTCTCTCAGAGGCAACGAGGCTTGGGCTTCTGGGTCCAAGGAAGTTGGTGATACTCCTATGATGCATGAGTGGAGGTTGAAGCTGAAGAAGGCAGAGGGAAGCATGGCTCCTTTTGGGAGATGCTGGAGGGCTCCCTCATGGTCCATGATATGCGGGGCGAGGACTATGTCTTGGACATCTCTTCGTAGATGCTATCGGAAGGACCAGGTGCAAGGTTACGGGAGCTGCTGGAGTTATTCACCACTTCTCACTTCAAGGGGGAGTGTTGAATTCTGTGAAGTGAAAGTGGGTGAATGGAAGGCTTGGGAAACCTATCCGCGCGGACTACGCGGACTGGGTTGGCGGACTGCTAGGTCGGCAGGGATGTTGCAGGCGGTTTGCTCTGTGGCAGCCTGGGCGGTCTGTTCGCGCGGACTGCGCGGACAGCAGCGGCGGTCTGACAGGCCAGTGTATGCTCAGCAGGCGGTTTACTCCCAGGAAGTAACCGGGCGGATAGGAATGTTATCCGCGGAGTCCGGCTTGAAGCGGACTGAAGAACTGGAGCTCGGCAGACCGGTTTGGCAGATGCCTTGGTCTTGCTCTAGTGAAGCGGCAAGTGGAAGCCGTGGAGACCGCCGGTCAGCGCGGACAGGAACTGGAGGTCGCCCGGTATGGCGGGCTAGATCCAGTGTCCGCCAGTAAGTGCGGACTGGCCCTTGCGGCCAGTGGGCTGGACTTGGTGGGAATTGAACCAAGTCCAGGAGGCTCAGTCCGGGGAGATCGCGCAGTGGAGCGCGGGCTGGTTTCTCAGTCCGCCAAGCATAGTAGAAGTGTTGTTGCCTTGTGTGCTAGCTTGGGGATTTGCGGACTGGAGAATTGCTTGTGCAGGAGCGTGCGGACTGGAGCCGGAGTCCGCTGAGTCCGGTTGAGCCTTGTGATGAGGTTATGGACTCAGGGAAGCGGACTGGAGTTCGCTGTATACGCGGACTGGGGTCTGCTGTTAGCGGACTGGATTGGCGTGTCCGCTAAGTCCGGAGGTGCCTTGGAGTTGAGGTAATGGACTTGGGATATGCGGACGATAGCCGGGTATCCGCTGAGTCCGGCAGGTGCCTTGATGGCGCGGTTGCGGGCTCGGGTTTTGCGGGCTGATGCCTTGTCCGCAGAATGGCGGATACGGCTGTTGTGGAGTCCGGCTGTGGTGGTCCTGGCTTGGTCTCTGGCGGCAAGGCGGGCTGGATATTGGAGTCCGGCCTTGGAGAAGCTGGGGCGGACTGGCTATCTGCACAGGGCGGCGAACTGGAAGGTGTGTCCGCGGGCTGTGCGGACACACTTGTTCTAGCTGCGGGTTGTGGCGGTGATCCTATCGGGAAGGGCGGTGACCATACTCATCGTCGTGCCTATAAATAGGACCCATGTCACATCAGAACCAACCAAGAACGGAACCGAGACCGAAGTAAGTGAACAGTATCTGAGCTCGCGTAAGTTGCTGCGGCCTGGACTTTGTGTCCGCGCGGATAGAGTTGACCCGGTTGTGCTGTGCAGGTTGTGCGGATAGCGCTGGAAAGCCAGGACTTGGCTCTGATTGCGGTCAGGGACAGTGCGGACTCTGCGGTTAAGCAACAGGCGGTAAACAGCAGGTCGCGGATAGCGGCCAGGCGGTCTTCTCTTTGGCGACTTGGTTCGGGGTTCAGGAGGTCGCCTGCATCAGGCGGACTGTTCCATTCGGTGGCGCAGCTTGTGCGGTCTGGCGGCGTGCAGACCGGCGGTGAAGAGCTAAGCATTGGAGTAAGGGTGAGTCCGCGCGGCTTGGGTTGCGGTCTGGCGACCTGGCGGACTGAGCGGACTCCACAGCAGTAGGTCGGCGGCTTGATTGTTTGAGTCCGCGCGGCTTGTTTGTGTTCTTGTCTTTGTAACTGTCTCTGCTCTCCCGGTGTTGGGTTTTGGTGAAGCATGTCTCGCCATGTATGTCTCGCCTTGTAAAGAAGTTTGCTCTTGATCAATAAAGAAGCTTGTGCTGCATGTGTTGCTGGTTGTTACTGCTTTGTTGAGATAACCACTGTTAACTCCACGATCCGGGAAAACTTTCAACATATAAGTGGGCGTATTCTCCTTCGGTTTGTTGAGTTTTCAGCAGGGTATCCAAGGGGGCGTCTGCGGTTTGTTGAATTTTAACAGAGCAAGGCCAGAAAACAAAAAGGAAAAGAAAGCAACCAGACGACACAAGAATTTTATAGTGGTTCCCCAAATCTGGGTAGTCCACTCTTCTACCACCCTGGTAGGAATCCACTGCAGGAAGGGGTTGATCAGGTGTCCTGACACCAATGGGGTTTTGATCAGGTTCCAAAAAACCAAACCCTCAAGTCTTTTGGTGGGAGACTTGCAACCAGAATAATTTTGAAGGGATTTAAAACCCTGTACAGAGGTGGAGTGAGAGGGTGATGAGGTCTTCTCTTTCTCAAGTCAACTGAGAAGACTTGTGGATGTTGTTTAGCAGCTTTGCTCCCCCTGAGATGTGGAATGGTTCAGGAAGAAAACTGGAGCACTGCTTCAGGGTGATAGGTCTTCAAAGACCTAGAATTCCAGGTCCAGAGAAATTCTTCAGGAACTTCTTGCAACTGATATGAATGTATTGTTTTGAAGTTCTCCTGAGTAAAAGCAGATGAAGAAGACTCTTGATATTGATGTAATGTTCTTCTTCTTCTTCTAGATCAATTTCTCTCTGGGCCAAGAATGAAATCCTTTTCTTGTGTTGTCTGAATCACTGTCTATGCTGTTCTAGATGTTCTGGTGTTGTGTTCTTGTTCAATTTTTTCTAGTTTCTGTATGTCTCTCTTATCTGTCAAGGAGAACATTCGAATTTCTGAATGCCGAGCAGTAATGACAGACGGCCTGGAAAGGAAGAAGCAATTAATTATTTCCCCAACTGTTTCCATGGGAAAACGACATGTAATAATCCAGAATTAACTGCGCATCCTAACAGTAGTATTCTGTGAAGAACTGCCATTAATTGTCCAGGAATCAGTGCCATGAAATGAGATGGGAACGGAAGAAGACCTAGTCTGGAATCGTCGACCGAAGAACAGAATTCGTCGAACAGAGACTTGAATTCGTCGAGCTGGGCTGAGTTTGTCGAGCTGGGCTGAGTTCATCGAGCTGAGCTGAGTTCGTCGAGCTGAGCTGAGTTCGTCGAGCTGGGATGAGTTCATCGAGCTGAGCTGAGTTCGTCGAGCTGAGCTGAGTTCGTCGAGCTGGCAGTCTACATTCGTCGAATAGACAATCTTCAATATCAGACAAACATGATTCGTCGAGCAGAGAACCAAATTCGTCGAGCTGTGAATAAACTTCGTCGACCTGAGAAAAGTTCTGGACTTGAACGAAATACTCTGCATCTGCTGAAAAACTGTGTCGACACAAAATGGTGTCGACAGATTGATCTTGGTGTCGACACAACTCCCCTGGTGTCGACAGATTGGTCTAGGTGTTGACATAAAACCTCTGGTGTCGACACAAGCTGGTGTCGACTGAAATCCTGGGCGTCGACACAAATCGCCTGGTGTCGACACAAGCCCTAAGTGTCGACACAGATTCTCTGAGCACAAAAATCGTCGAGTACAGATTTAGCATTCGTCGACCTGAGAAGCTGTGAACTTGAGGTCCAAGTTCGTCGAGCTCAGAAAATGATTCGTCGACCGAAGCATGAAGCTGGACTTAGAGAAATTCTGAAGTAGTCCTGAGAATGCTAGAAGTGGATCTGGGGTTCGTCGAGCAAAGAACAAAGTTCGTCGAGCTCAGTACTGCGAATTGTCTCACGATCGTCGAGCGCACAACTTCCTTCGTCGAGCTGAGTTCGACGAATGTCGAACTTATTCCACTTAGTCTGAAAATCTGATAGATCTGGAGTTCCTGAAGGTCTTGAAGAAGGCTGGTCCATCTGAAGTTGAGATAGAGGACTGTCCTAGACTCTATGACACAAACTTGACCCAGACTATACATGATGGGTCACAACCTAAGTCAGTGAACCTAGCCCAAATCAACTAGGGATCCAACAATCTCCCCCTATTTGGGTGAGGTCACTAACAGAAACTCCAAGCAAAGAACAAACAGAAAAACAAAGCAAAATAAAGAGATATATCTGGCAGAGAATTTACAACACATGCAACAGATATATATATACATATTGGCTTTGTTTTAATGAAAAAAGTGTAAACTGAAACAGAAGCAGAAATGAAAAGAAAACACAACATTACTTCTCTGATTTCTTCTGTTTTGACTTGACTTCAAGTGCTTTTTCTGCTGGCTTCTTGAAAATGATTTCCCTATTGGGATCTGAAGCTTCAGCCTTGGTCATAGTCAAGTCAGCTGCCCCTATGATGTTTAGTGAAGTGGCTCTGGGGACAACTGCTTCTGGGTGCAGATTCATGTATTCATCAACATTTAGTAGCTTGTTTGCTTTCCCAAATCTTTTCATCTCTTCTGTACTGAGACATAGTGGTTAAGCCTGTTGTGTCCTTGCCTTCAGCTTTAGCTTTATTGATAAGAGATAAGCCAATGATTTCTTGGAATCTTGCCATTCTGGCTGTATTGGCTATTTCTGGATCTTCAGGAGGAGAATAGGGCCTTTCAGCTTCCTGTTTCTTAGATTCCTGGGGCTGCTATTGTTGTTGATGGTGTTGACTTCATGAAGATGGTGGCCTTGGCTGACTACTACCAGAGGATCTCCCTGTTTGTCTCTGATAGGTTTGAATAGGAGTAGATCTTTGAGAGCTTGAGCCAGAGGCACCTGCTGCTGGAGGAGGAGGAGGGGGATCCTTTCTGTACCTATGAACTGGGGGAGGAGAGTATCTCCTACTCCTCTTCCTCTCTTTTTGCTGGTTCTTAGATAACCACATTCATGCAGGCATCCCTTTGTAAGGAGCAACATTATGCAGAATATAATATGGAGTGTCTGTAGTGGGATTAGGCTTGGGAGCAGGAGGAGGAGGGGCCTTCCTTTTCTTAGAGAGCAACTTCTTTCTCTTCTTAGCAGCCTCCTCATCTGATTCATCATCATCATCAGAATTTGAACTCTGAGGGTTATCATACAAAGCATTCAGCTTCCTCAGAGTGGCATCAGGAATGGTAAGAGGTTTGTCTTGAGGGGGAATAGAAGGTTCAGAGGGTGAAGGTACAACCACAGTAGAGACAAAACTTGCAGCTGCTGCCTTGTTCTCTTCCTCAATGTCTGCCAGAATAAGCTCATCCAGATCAGGCATGGGAGAATCATCCATGACAAAATCGGGGATAGGGCAGATTGCTGGGATAGACACGGGAGTTGGAACAGCAGAGGGAGCAGCAAGGGATGCACAAAGTTGCCTGGCAACTACTGGATTTGCTGGAGAAGTATACTGGACAATAGCCAAATATGGCTTAGCAAATTCTACTGAAGGAAGCTTCAAATATATAGGATCAAAAATCTGAAGAATCTCAGATAAATTAACTGTGGGATTTATAAGAAAATCACCAACAGTTGTTATTGAATCTGCTGACTCATCAAAGCTACTGTCAGTCTCCATGAATCTGCTGACTCATCAAAGCTACTGTCAGTCTCCATGAATTGAAGAAAATCTATTGCTGTATCTGTAACTGTATCTGTATTATCAAGCACTGAATCAACTATATCTGTAGTATCTGTATCTGTATCAACTACATCCACTTCTGCAGCTGCTGCACCAGCTTCATCATGGAGCATCTTCCCCTGCCTGGGTTCAGGGGAACCTGGAGCCAGGCCCCTGATTGAAGAGGGGGCAGCAGAGAGAGCTGAGATTTTGGCAGATAAAGAATCAATTGAATTCACCAGAGGTGTAATGGCCTCTGTGATGAGTGATTTAATAAGAGGAGTCAGAAGAGTGATGATGGTGGGAATGGTGGAAGAATCCATAGGTGGAGAAAGAATAGTAGAGGAGGAAGGAAGAATAGGTGGAGGGTATAAGGGAGGTAAAACAGGTTGTGGTTCAGTGGGTATGGTGTAGGAGGGAATAGAGGAAAGGTGTGGTGGAAGAGGGGAGTGAGGAGGAGAGGGAATATTTGTGTCAGTGGAGGGAAGTGGAGGTGTAGGTATATGTGTAAGATCAGGCGGTGGAGATTGATGTTGAGGAGGAGTCAGTTGAGGTGCAGGAGGAGTGAGAAGAGAGTTGGTAGGGGGAATGACCTCTTCAGATTCAGTGTGGGGAGTGACCTTGACGGTCCTGGTGCTCTTAGAAGAATTGATGGAGGAGGAGGAACCCTTGGAGGGTTTGGAGATTGTCCTCTCCCATCTACCAAACAAGGCGCAGGTGAGGCGCTTGTTGGCGTTGATGAATGTGGTCGGGGAGACCAAACATTCACTGGCCTTTTCCTGGAGGAAAATCCCCAGGATTCTGCCGTAGCAGACTTCCTTCTTGCTAATCCTTTTCTTGATGAGGTCAAAGAAAACCATGCCCCAATCAACCTGACGCTTGTTGAGCACCGCGCACATGATCAGGAATTGATGGCAAGTGATGTAGTCGTGCGCCGAGTGCTTGCCCATTAGAATTTTCCCGACAATGTCAGCCAAAAACTGATAAGCGGCGGACAATTGTTTCTTCAGAAGCTTATTAGGGTTGTTGCCGGAGAAACCCATGACTTTCAGCATATCAGCATATTCCTCAGCGTCCATTTCCAAGTTGTCTTCCCCATTTATCAGACCAAATATTTCAGAGATTACTGCTGGGGACAGAGAAACGGCAGTGTTTCCAATTGTTCCTGTCAGATTTCCATCTTCAGAAATTGCAGCAGTGTACACCCATTCTCGTATCTCTGTTGAGTGTAGCTTGATGTTGCGTGTCATGAAGTCCTTGAGATGCATTTCTTCCAGTAATTCAAGGATATACAGAAAAATGGGATCGGAGTGCTGGAAGGACTCAAAGTCCATTGAGAATGTTGCGTCAAACTTCATCGCTGCAAGTGCTCCTGGAGGAATTGCCATTGATGACCTGCAAAGAAAATTACAGAGAAAACGACTATCAAGAGCAAAGGAACTGAAAGCGCGGGACGGAGGTCGAAGAAAACCTAGATATAAGATTTTCAGAATATGAATCGACAATCTCCGTTCCACGAAAAAGAACAGATCTTCGAACTGAGATCGACGAAATAAGGTATAGGAGAGTAGTTCGTCGAACCCATTCAGAAGAATTGAAAACAGTTCGTCGAACTCAGGTCGACGAAATGGTTTCTGAAACAAGGTTCGTCGATCGCCGGTCGATGAAAATTGTTTCCACACAGAGAATTCGTCGATCTCCGTTCGACGAGAATCTCTCGAACTTTACCTAATTCGTCGATCTTCGTTCGACGAACTCTAGAAAATTCGTCGAATGCAGACAGAAATTAATTTAACTCTTCTCCATCAATCATTCCCAGTTGATTTATAAAGAACAGATGGGTTTTCTCATCCAAGGGCTTGGTGAAGATATCTGCTCTCTGTAGATCAGTAGGAATGTGGATCAAGTTAATTTTCTTTTTGTCCACATTATCTCTAATGAAATGATGTCTTATTTCAATATGTTTAGTCCTAGAATGATGAACTGGATTCTGTGCTATAGCAATAGCACTAGTATTATCATAAAATAAGGTTGAATTATTTAAGTTGATACCATAATCTAGGAGTTGGTTTTGTATCCATAGCATCTGTGAGCAGCAGCTGCCAGCAGCCATATACTCTGCCTCAGCAGTTGATGTAGACACAGATGTCTGCTTTTTGCAAAACCAAGAGACAAGTCTTATACCCAGGAACTGACAAGTTCCAGAGGTACTTTTCCTGTCCACCCTACATCCAGCATAGTCAGCATCTGAATATCCAGTTAACTCAAATTCTGACTCTGCAGGATACCAGAGTCCTAAACTAGGACAACTCTTTATATATCTCAAAATCCTTTTTAGAAAAATAAAATGAGATTCTTTAGGATTCACATGGAATCTAGCATAAAGACATGTGGCAAACATTATGTCAGGCCTGCTAGCTGTTAAGTATAATAGGGATCCAACAATTGCCCTATAATGTTTCTGATCTACAGGTTTCCCTGCTGCATCAGAGTCCACAACAGCATTTGTAGCCATAGGTGTTTTCATTCCTGAAGCATCACCCATCCCAAACTTTTTAATAAGCACTTTGGCATACTTAGATTTGGAGAGGAAGATACCATCAGGGAGCTGCTTCACTTGGAGACCAAGGAAGTAGGAAAGCTCACCCATGCTACACATCTCAAATTTGGAATGCATGAGGTCAGCAAACCTCTGGCACAATTTGGGATCAGTAAACCCAAAAATAATGTCATCCACATATATTTGTACCAATAAGATTTGGTCCTTATGATGTCTAGTGAAAAGGGTTTTATCTATGGTTCCTCTTGTAAATTTATGCTCTAAAAGAAAGCTAGCTAGGGTCTCATACCAAGCTCTTGGAGCGTGCTTTAAAACATAGAGAGCTTTATGCAACTTGTAAACATAAGAGGGTTGAGTTAGAGAGATAAAACCTGGAGGTTGTTCTACATAAACCTCTTCTTGAAGTACACCATTCAGAAAGGCACTCTTGACATCCATCTGGAATACCCTGAACTTTTTGTATGCTGCATAGGCTAGAAATATTCTAATGGCCTCCAACCTTGCAACAGGGGCAAAGGTTTGGTCATAGTCTATTCCTTCTTCTTGCCTATATCCTTGGGCAACCAGTCTAGCCTTGTTCCTTACTATGTTCCCTTCTGCATCTAATTTGTTCCTGTAGACCCATTTGGTTCCAATGATTGGGTAGTTATGGGGTCTTGGAACCAAATCCGAAACTCTACATCTCTCAAACTGATTTAGTTCCTCTTGCATTGCAAGAATCCAGTGGGGATCTTGCTCGGCTTCATGGATGGTGAGAGGTTCAATTTGAGAGAGAAAAAAGGCATGCATCAAGTCTTGATTGAGCTGATGTCTTGTCTGTACACCAACTGAAATGTCCCCAATCACTTGAGATCTGGGGTGATCTCTAAGTGTGACAAGATCAGTTTGTGGAGTTGGTTGAGCAACAGCTTCTGCAAACAATTCCTCTCGAGGAATGGTGCTGGCTGTTGATGGAAGTTCAGTTACTTCCTCTTTAATTTCTTATTCACTATCTTCAGCAGCCTATGGAGTGGGATGGGTTGGAACCTCTTGGGTAAGGTTTAATCCATCCATAGACTCACACATTGGTGAAACCTGCAAAGGGCTATTGGTAGAAATGTCTTTCTCCTTATAAGACATGTTAGCTTCATCAAAAGACACATGGACAGATTCTTCAATTTTAAAGGATGATTTATTGAAAACCCTATAGGCCTTGCTTACTTGGGAATATCCTAGAAAAATCCCTTCTTCATCCTTAGCCTCAAATTTTCTGATGTATCTTTTGTTATTAGTGTGGATGTAACATATGCAACCAAAAACTTTAAAGTAAGTGATTTTAGGTTTCTTTTCTTTAAGTAATTCATAGGGGGTCTTGTGTTTTAGTTTATGTATAAGACATCTGTTCAGGACATAGTTAGCTGTGTTTACAGCTTCTGCCCAAAAGGATAGAGGCATGTAGGCATCTGCTAACAATGTACTTACATCTTCAATGAGTGTCCTATTTTTCCTTTCAGCAATCCCATTTTGTTGGGGAGATCTAGGAGCTGAGAAGCACTGCCTGATACCTTCCTTCTCACAGAACTCATGCATTAGAAGAGACTCAAACTCTGTGCCATGATCACTTCTGATCAATGCAACATGAGTAGAGAACGCAATCTGTATGGTCCTGAGAAAATCTGTAAGAACTTTGAATGTATCTGAATAAGCTCTCAGGAAGGCTACTCAACTGAATCTGGAGAAATCATCAACTATAACTAAGGTGTAAGACTTCCCTCCTAGGCTTTGTACTGCAATGGGTCCAAAATGATCCACATGAAGCAGATACAATATCCTAGGTGAATCACTTTTATTAATGGATTTGAAGCTAGTTTTAGTTTGCTTGCCTAGTTGACAAGCCCTGCATAGGCTTTCCTTCTTGTAGGGACCAGGAGGTAAACCTCTAACAAGGTTGTCTTTAAATAACCTAGATATGTTCTTAAGGTTTACATGTCCTAGCCTTTTGTGCCATAGCTCATTTTGGTTAATATAGATATTGAGTAAACAAATATCAGTTGTGGCAGAAATGAAATCTAACTAAATATATGTTTCCTTGTCTAAGTCCAATTAAAACAGTTTGGTTTTTATCATTTATAATAGAACAAGAGGTAGAGTTGAAATGAACCTGATAACCTTCATCACACAATTGACTTATGGATATAAGATTATGTTTGAGTCCTCTTACATATGTCACCTTTTTGAAGGTCACTGCTCCAATGCTTACTCTTCCATATCCTTCTGACTGACCACTCTTTAAGTCTCCAAATATCACCTTTGGTCCTAGCTTGGATTTATAGTTGGTGAGATTTGCTTTGCTGCCAGTCATGTGCTTGGAGCAGCCACTGTCCAGGTACCATGTTTGACTTAGCCTTGGAGAGTTCTTCACTTGTACCTGCATCAGAAAATAAAGCTCAATTGTTCTTGACCCAGGTTACCTTGGGTCCTTGGTTTGGTTGAAAAGAAAAACTAGAAATGACTGATAATGCAGGTTGAGACTTATACCCTAGTGGGTGATATCTCCTAGGTGGAATTATCCAATCAGCTACTGGATTAAATGCCTTGTTAGCTGTTTTAACATTTCTATAGGAGAAATTATTTATGTTTGGTCATTCTGAGATCGACGAATTATTGTAGGTTCGTCGACCAGAGTTCGACGAATGGGGATGAGATCCTCGACCTCCACTCAGAGAATGACCATGGTCATTTTCTGCGTCCCTCGTTCGTCGACCTCTGCTCAACGAACCATACACAGTTCGTCGATCGCAGTAAGACGAATAATTATTTCTGAAGTTTGTGTTCAACATTCATCGATCGGGGTTCGACGATCTTGCAGGATTTCGTCGATCTAAGTTCGACGAATTTTGCTGAACTTGGTTTTTGACAGCTTTCTTCTGTTTTCTGTTGCTAATGTCTAAGGGATTTGACTTGTTTTCTGATCTGGGTTTTTCAGTTAGTTTCTCTTTACCTTTAGCAGTGATAAACTTTATGGGAGTGGAAAGTATATTCTTCTTTATTATGGGGGGTAAACTTGATGAAGCGCCCAAGCCCAGCCTGCCATTTAATCTGGCATTTACTGTGCTTGTGATATCCATCAGCTTGAGGCTTCTCCCATTGAGAGATTGCTCAAGTTGTTTTGCCTCACATAATTCAGATTTTAATTTAATTATCTATTCATTAGCTAGAGTCAATTGGTCAGTTAGTTTTCTGTTTTCTGTGCTGACAGATTCTAGATTTTCTAGTCTAGTTCTCAGGGTTTTTATCTCTTTCTCTGAATTTATTAAATCCATGCACATAGTTTTAAATTCTACTTTAAACAAATCAGAATTGAAATCAAAACTAGAGATCACCTGATCAGCCTCTGAGTCTGAGGCATCTTCATCTTCAGAATCCTCTTCTGATCCACAGTTGCTTCTGGAGGCATCTATTGCCATTAGGCACACCTCCTTGGATCTGGCTTCTTCCTCTTCTTCACTGGAGCTAGAGGAGGATGTTTCTTCTTCTGTGTCACTCCAGGACTCAGCAACAAATCCTTTGTCCTTCCTTTTATACTTGTTGGAGGAGGGTCTGCTGCTTTGTTTTCTTCTGGAATCCTTGTCCCTGCCCTTGTCCTTTTTCTGATTTTCTGGGCATTCTGAAATATAGTGCCCTGGCTTTCTGCAACCAAAACACACAACCTCCTTAGTTGGTGTCTTGTCATACTTGGGTTTATCATCCTGCCTGGATGATTTTCTTCTAAAATTCTTTCTTGCCATTTTGTAGAATCTTTTGGCAAAGAGGCTCATTAACTCTTCATTGGAGGTAGATGTTTCATTGTCTTCAAAGGCTTTGAGGGCCAGGCTGTGCTCCTTCCTAACTGGTGTAGTTGCCTTCTGTTCTGCTGCCTCTCTTGATTTGACAAGCTGCGCATATGACTTCAGCTTGCCTAGCAGAGATTCTGTTGAGATCTCATTGAGGCTTCTGGCTTCTTTGATTGGCCAGATTCTGGAGTCCCATGAACTGGGGAAACACATCAGTATCTTATCATTCACCTCAGTTAAGCTGATGTCCTTGTCAAGGGTCTTGAGTTCACTAATAATTGAACTTAATCTATTGTACATCTCAGCCACTGATTCTGTCTCATCCTTTTTGAAATTCTCATAGAGAGAAATGAGACTGGATCTCCTATCCTTCCTTTCATCAGCTGAGCCTGCTACCATTTGATTGAGAGAGTCCCAAATGGCCTTGGCTGAGGTGCACTCAGCCACCTTCTGAAATATGTCATCTGACATTGTTTGGGCCAGAATATTCATAGCCTTTTCATCAGCCATCTTGGCTTTCTTGTAGGCTTCAGTATTGTCTGGAGGTGGTACTGCACTCAGATTAGTTGATGTGCTGGCAAATGTTGTAGGAGCTGGAGGAACACCTGTTGAGATGACAGAGAAAATACCCTCATCAATGGAGTTCATATATAATCTGATTCTTGCCTTCCAGATGGCAAACTTGTTAAGATTGCACACTGAAGGTCTGATGCTTGTATAATCCTTGTTTTGGGTCATGTCTGTGAGAATAAAATCTAGTAACAGAATAAAAACAAAGAGATCTAACTAAGGGATCTTTGGGTTCAGGTGTTAGCCTGTACAACCAATCAGGTATGGTATGTTTAACCAACCTCCCTCTGATACCAATTGAAAGTGCAGTTAGATCTGATGTACTCTAGAGGGGGGGGGGGGGGAATAGAGTATATGGTGATTTTAAAACTTTTACAACTGTTGTTGTATTTTAGGTGTGTGTGTGTGTGTGTAGCAAATACAATAAGTCAGAAAGCAGCAAAGGACTAATCACATCACAATCACAGAGCAAGGCCAGAAAACAAAAAGGAAAAGAAAGCAACCAGACGACACAAGAATTTTATAGTGGTTCCCCAAATCTGGGTAGTCCACTCTTCTACCACCCTGGTAGGAATCCACTGCAGGAAGGGGTTGATCAGGTGTCCTGACACCAATAGGGTTTTGATCAGGTTCCCAAAAACCAAACCCTCGCGTCTTTTGGTGGGAGACTTGGAACCAAAATAATTTTGAAGGGATTTAAAACCCTGTACAGAGGTGGAGTGAGAGGGTGATGAGGTCTTCTCTTTCTCAAGTCAACTGAGAAGACTTGTGGATGTTGTTTACCAGCTTTGCTCCCCCTGAGATGTGGAATGGTTCAGGAAGAAAACTGGAGCACTGCTTCAGGGTGATAGGTCTTCAAAGACCTAGAATTCCAGGTCCAGAGAAATTCTTCAGGAACTTCTTGCAACTGATATGAATGTATTGTTTTGAAGTTCTCCTGAGTAAAAGCAGATGAAGAAGACTCTTGATATTGATGTAATGTTCTTCTTCTTCTTCTAGATCAATTTCTCTCTGGGCCAAGAATGAAATCCTTTTCTTATGTTGTCTGAATCACTGTCTATGCTGTTCTAGATGTTTTGGTGTTGTGTGCTTGTTCAATTTTTTCTAGTTTCTGTATGTCTCTCTTATCTGTCAAGGAGAACATTCGAATTTTTGAATGTCGAGCAGTAATGACAGACGGCCTGGAAAAGAAGCAGTAATTAATTATTTCTCCAACTGTTTCCATGGGAAAATGACATGTAATAATCCAGAATTAACTGCGCATCCTAACGGTAGTATTCTGTGAAGAAGTACCATTAACTGTCCAGGAATCAGTGCCATGAAATGAGACGGGAACGGAAGAAGACCTAGTCTGGAATCGTCGATCGAAGAACAGAATTCGTCGAACAGAGTCTTGAATTCGTCGAGCTGGGCTGAGTTCGTAGAGCTGGGCTGAGTTCATCGAGCTGAGCTGAGTTCGTCGAGCTGAGCTGAGTTCGTCGAGCTGAGCTGAGTTCGTCGAGCTGGGCTGAGTTCATCGAGCTGAACTGAGTTCGTCGAGCTGAGCTGAGTTCGTCGAGCTGACAGTCTACATTCGTCGAATAGACAATCTTCAATATCAGACAAACATCATTCGTCGAGCAGAGAACCAAATTCGTCGAGCTGAGAATAAACTTCGTCGACCTGAGAAAAGTTCTGGACTTGAACGAAATACTCTGCATCTGCTGAAAAACTGTGTCGACACAAAATGGTGTCGACAGATTGATCTTGGTGTCGACACAACTCCCCGGGTGTCGACAGATTTGTCTAGGTGTCGACACAAAACCTCTGGTGTCGACACAAGCTGGTTTCGACTGAAATCCTGGGTGTCGACACAAATCGCCTGGTGTCGACACAAGCCCTAAGTGTCGACACAGATTCTCTGAGCACAAAAATCGTCGAGTACAGATTTAGCATTCGTCGACCTGAGAAGCTGTGAACTTAAGGTCCAAGTTCGTCGAGCTCAGAAAATGATTCGTCGACCGAAGCATGAAGATGGACTTAGAGAAATTCTGAAGTAGTCCTGAGAATGCTAGAAGTGGATCTGGGGTTCGTCGAGCAAAGAACAAAGTTCGTCGAGCTCAGTACTGCGAATTGTCTCACGATCGTCGAGCGCACAACTTCCTTCTTTGAGCCGAGTTCGACGAACGTCGAACTTATTCCACTTAGTCTGAAAAACTGATAGATCTGGAGTTCCTGAAGGTCTTGAAGAAGGCTGGTCCATCTGAAGTTGAGATAGAGGACTGTCCTAGACTCTATGACACAAACTTGACCCAGACTATACATGATGGGTCACAACCTAAGTCAGTGAACCTAGCCCAAATCAACTAGGGATCCAACAAAGTCGTTCAAGGGTGTCTCGTAGGTGCGGCTCTTGAAAAATCTAAGCTCGAGGTACCTTGGGCCATTTCAGGTTCTGGAGCGGATTGGAGAAGCAGCCTATCGGTTGAAGCTATCATTGGAGCTTAGTGGTCTACATGATGTATTCCACATATTGGTGCTTCGGAAGGCGGTGCTAGAGCCTACACAATTGATCGCGGTCGATCAAGTGCCGATTGATAGTGGGTTGATGACAAAGGTCAAGCCTGTACAAATTGAGGACTCGGAAGTCAAGCGGTTACGCAATAAAGAGATCAAGATGGTCAAGGTCCGTTGGGACAATTGCGTTCGAGAAGAGATCTCTTGGGAATGGGAGAAAACTATGCTTGATAAGTACCCAGAGTTGTTCCGCTCAGGTACAATTTTAGTTTTGTGCTTATCTTTCCTTTATGAAATTTTGTCGACGAAATTCTTTTAAGATGGAGAGAGTTTTAACGCCACGAAACTCAAAAGAGCGACGGGAGGCGTTCCGAGCCAAATTTGGAATTTGGCAGGAGGTACACGGTGTAACAGCCCGATTTTTATCAGCAGGCCAATTTTCGGGTGACACGGCCTGGGACACGGGCGTGTCCCAGGGCATGTCCTGCGTGCGTCGAGTGTCGAGAGGAACAGTCGACAAATGGTCGACAAAATTTGGTCGCCTCTGGACACGGCCTCTGACACGGGCGTGTCACAGGTCGTGTCAGCGCGTTCGATGAAAGTTGCTCAACGATCGTCGAGTGTCGAGATGCGGTCGACGTTTGTCGAGTGAACTAAACACAGCCTGTGACACGGGCGTGTCACAGGGCATGTCCCTTTGGTTCGATGAACTCAGCCTGACGAATTTTGAGCTGGGGCGTGTCGAGTGCCGTGTATGGGCACACAGCCTGGGACACGGGCGTGTCACAGGCCGTGTGACTCTCGGGCGATTTTGGGATTTTTTCAGCCTGATGAACACGGCCACAGACACGGGCGTGTCTGAAGGCGTGTTAGGTGACACGGCCCATGACACGGGCGTGTCCCATGGGCGTGTCACTGCTTTGGATAAGTCGGTTGAGCACCGCTTGAGGCCCACGGCCATGGACACGGGATGTCACAGGCCGTGTCAGGCAAAAATCATGTTTTCTGGCAAATTTGTGGTCGTCCATTCCTTCAGCCTGGATCCAAGGGCTGAGAGGCCTCCCTGTTTCTTTAAGTCCGTGAATGAGAAGAGCAATCTCATTTCTTATTTGGTCTTCTCTTTCTTCACTTATAGAGAGAGAAAGAAAGAGGAAGAAGGAGGAGGAGGAAAGGGGACTGGTCACCGGTGGTGCTGCGGTTTACCGACTAGAGATCTGAGGCCGACGTTGCGGAGGAAAAGCTCTTGTGAGTCGTTCAAGCCAACTTCGAGTTCATGGCACCAAAGAGGGCTTCAAGGGTAACGAATTTTCTTCTTAGCCATGTGAAGGCTTTCTTTTGGCATATGTTTGTGATTCCCCCACCAAGAGATTGCTGATTTTTGGAGTCTTTGGGTGGATGCATGAAATCCCCTTTTGTTGGCATATAGATCCGGAAATGGAGTACGTAATAGGCATGCCGTGTGAAGTCCATCTGGACAGGTTGGTCTGGATTAGTGATGTTGCATATGAATCGGAGAAGTCTCCGTGATAAACGTGTCGTTTAAGGAGTCAATGTGTTATGCCTGTGAAGGGTAGTAGCAGGAAGTACTGGAGTGGTAGTCCAGGAAAATATCTGTGTTATGCTTGTATTTTTGGGTCGTACCTGTGAATGAGTAACGGGAAGTACTTGTATGACCAGGAAATGCACTTTGTGATGCTTGATGTCGTAGGGTGTCCACATGTGAAGAGAGTAACAGGAAGTACTGGTGTGCCCAGGAAAGACACCTGACATTTGAGCTATTGCGGTGTCGTTGCTGTGAACGAGGAACATGAAGTACTGGAGTGCCCAGGAAAGACCCGCTAATGTTGTGAGATGAATGGGTGTAGAGAAATACCCAGGATGAATGCCAAGAACAGGATTGGTGAGACCGACCCGCGCCTTTGATTAAGCCACGAGTATGTCGTACTCGGTGAAGGCAAGACGATTTGAGCAATGGGGGTGGAGGATCCGACCTGTGTTATGTCCGTCCGACGTGGACCAGAAAGTGTGGTCTGTTGGAGCGCATAGCAAGAGTCTTAGGCCTGCGCGCCATGAAACAATGGGGGGCTACGAGCCTTCCCGATGTAGTAAGACTAGAAGTCCGGCTGCACGCCATGGAGTAAATGCTCAAGAAGTTACCGTTGGGTTGTGACCCTGATACGGTGGTGGGCAAGTGCGTTGCCAGAACACCAAGAATGTGCCCTGAGTGCACAGACCGTTGGGTCGGGTGGCGAACGGTTGTGATGGCATGTGTGTGTGAAAGCACATTATATGAATATATTGCCATGCTTGTGATATGATATGCCTGCAGGGAAGATTACCCCTGCCCCGAGAAAAGGGGTAGGGTTGTTATAATTGGGTCAGCTGAACGCTGACCGTTGCTTCTGTTTTCCACCGTTGGGTGGATTGTCCCTGTACAGGTGCTGGAGAGCCAAGAGGTACGCATAAAGGTTGAGGTCCTTGCTGTTGCTGCTACTGCTACTGCTAGCCCTCGAAGGTTATTTGGAAATGCTTGTTGTGTTTACTTTTATTGCGGCTAGCCTGCGCGCCAATGTTGGGGCCACTGTTTGAAAGCCTTGTAAGGCCATAAGGCCAATGTTGGTTACATGTTGTAAGACATTCCCATATGCTATAAAATATGGTGTTTTATTTGTTGGACATTCAAGAGAGGAGTTCAAGTTATAGTATAGGCTTCCGCTAGAATGCTTTGTGATAGGTGCGTTGTGCTACTCTGGTATCATCCCGTACCTTCACCGCCTGTTTTGTGATATATGTTGTGGGGCCCCAACCAGACCATCTAGGATATACTATATAAACGGATGGTGTTGTTACATTTTTGGTATCGATTCTCTTGATCTTTCCCTTTTGAAGTCGTAGTCGACTTCTTTTGTGGGGTGGCAAGCACATGTTTGTGCAAACCAAAGTATACGGTTGAACTCCTGAATGTCCATGATAGGAATGCAAATTTGTGTGTTTGAGGAACCTGCGTGTTAATATTTTGTGTTATTTGCTTGTGTAAGGCCGCTAATGTGTGTGTCTTGTCCACCGTTAGGTGACACAGAGTGGAGCTGGGCAGTCAGAGCCCCAGCATTCTGATGAAAGTACGACACCAGTCGCGGTGCCTACAACTCCACCGTCTGCGGAACATGTGCGTTTAGTTGCGGAGGCTTTATTTACCATGATCCAAGGCCGACCACTTGGGCAGGAGCAACCGGCTGTGAGGCCAGAACAGGTAGCGGCAAGGCCTGAACCTGTAGTGGATGTGGCTCCTCGAGCGGATGAGAAGCAGGTGACGTGATTTATAAGTTTCCATCCGCCTACATTCTCGGGAGCGGGAACTCCTACGCAGGCTGAGGATTGGCTATCGTGCGTCAAGCGCGTCATGACGGTGATTGGATCAGAGGAGCATCAGCAAGTCACGCTAGCTACCTTCCTGCTTGAAGGAGAAGCTAGATTGTGGTGGGATGAGATGGAGTTGCATCACTTGGCGGGTCGTCCCTTAACACAAATATCCATGGAAGAATTCTCCCGACTCTTCCTAGCGAAGCACCTTACTGGGGCTCAACGGATAGCCATGGAAAATGAATTCCAAAGGCTAACGCAAGGTGATGGCAGTGTGGACGCGTACCTGCATGAGTTTACTCGCTTGGGGCGATATGCGGGTTCTATTTTTGCTGATGAGCAGAGGAAGACAAATCGGTTCTATGAAGTACAGATGGACGAGTTGAGGTTCCTAGTTTCTAGTTCTGTGAACCAAGGCTTCCGGGCATTGGTCGACACTACAAGCGCATTGGAAAAAGATATGAAGAGGGTGCATGGGAAGAGGGCTTTGGCTGTGATGCAACCGGAATGGAAGGTGCCCCGATCTGGGAAACCATTTTATAAGAAGAGATGGTGCAAGAAGTCCAAGATAAGTGGACAAGCTCCTTCATCAGTTGCATCGGTAGCAACGTCAGGGGCTACCTCAAAACCGGATACTTGTATCTGCTATAATTGTGGCCGGGTGGGGCATATAGCTCGAGATTTTCGGATGCCGCCAAAGTGTGAAAAGAAGGCGGGACCGTCTTATGCGAAAAAAGGAAAGACGGTGGTGAATTCCTCTGCCTCTCCGGCGGAACCCCGAGTCTACAATCTTGGCCTACAGGAGGCCATCAAGCAGTGTGACGTTGTCACAGGTATGAGTTAGTTTTGCATATGCTATTGCTTGTATGCTTTGCTTCGTGCATATCTGTTTGCAGTCTGTGTGTGTTACATGATTGTCACAGGCTTTGCAATGATTCGGGACACGCTGGCGCGAGCACTGTTTGATACGGGTGCGTCGCATTCTTTTCTGTCTAGCGAGTTTTTAGTGCGGCTTGGGATACCTAGTCGTGCAAAGACAGATAGCGTCAGAGTGGTGTTGCCGAATGGCTGTTGGATGCTTGCGGATCAAGCTTGCGATGTGGTGGTACAAATAGGAAGTTGGGATTTCAGTTTGACTGCTTCTGTATTGCCGATATCGGAATTTGACGTGATTTTTGGTATGGATTGGCTTGCGGAGCAGCATGCCTTGATTGATTGCCAGTCCAAAGAAATTACATTGGGCTAGAATACCAAACAGGAGACAAAGTTCGCAGGTATGCGAGGAGTCGGTGGGACGTTGATGTCTGCACTCCAGGTAGTCAAGGCTGTTCGGAAGGGTGCGGAATGTTATTTCGCACTGATTCATGCTGTTGAGCCTAAGGCCAGTGTGCGCGAGGTTCCCATTGTGGCGGAATTTACAGATGTGTTTGCCATGGATCTCCCTGGGCTACCACCCCAGCGGTAGATTTACTTCACGATCGAGTTGGTGCCAGGTGCGAAACCTGTGGCCCGCTCGCCATATTGTGTCGCGCCGAAAGAGATGGCTGAGTTGAAAGTCCAACGACAAGAATTGCTTGAGAAAGGATATATACTCCCAAGCATGTCACCTTGGAGCGCGCCTGTGCTTTTTGTAAAGAAGAAAGATGGTGGGTTGCGGTTATGTAATGACTATCGTGAACTGAATAAGCTGACCGAGAAGAATAAATATCTGATACCCCGGATGGATGAGTTATTCGATCAGCTGGTGGGCTCTACCGTCTATTCGAAGTTGGACCTGAAGTCTAGTTATTACCAGTTGAGAATTCGGGAAGGTGACATTCCCAAAACCGTATTTGGAACGCGTTACGGGCACTATGAGTTCACAGTCATGCTATTTGGACTGTGCAATGCGCCCTCGATGTTTATGGATTTGATGCACCGCGCATTCCGAGAGTACCTGGATCTGTTTGTGATCATGTTCATTAATGATATCCTGGTGTACTCGAAGTCAGAAGCTGAGCATGAGACTCACTTGCGGTTGGTGTTGTATACAATGAGGCAAAATAATCTCTATGCCAAGTTCTCGAAGTACGGGTTTTGGCTATCGTCGGTGGCTTTTCTGGGTCATGTGTTGAGTGGAGCGGGCATTGCAGTGGATCCAGCGAAGATAAGGGCCATACAAGAGTGGCCAATGTTGTCTTCCGTGGCCGAGGTCAGGAGTTTCCTTGGACATGCGGGCTACTACCGAAGATTTGTTGAAAACTTCTTGCGGATTGCTTTGCCGCTAACCACGCTGTCGCGAAAAGATCAGAAGTTTGTTTGGACGCCAGAGTGCGCACGAGCTTTTGAAGAGCTGAAGGTTCGGTTGACCACAGCGCAGGTGTTGTCTTCGCCAAGTGGGACCGATGGATTTGTGATTTATAGTGATGCCTCAGGGAGTGGCTTAGGCTGCGTTCTTCTGCAAAATGGAAAGGTAATTGCTTATGGCTCACACCAGCTGAAAGTGCATGAGCGAAATTATCCCGTCCATGACTTGGAATTAGCGGCGGTGATTTTTGCACTAAAGTTGTGGCGACACTACCTTTATGGAGTAAAAGTGGAGATCTATAGAGATCACAAGAGCCTAAAGTACCTATTGGAGTAGAAAGACTTGAACATGCGATAACGAAGGTGCTTGGAGTTCCTTGGGGACTACACATTTGAGATTCACTATACTCCCGGGAAGGGGAATGTTGTCGCGGATGCCTTGAGTCAGAGAATGCCGGCGAGAGCGAATTGGTTGCAAAGGCATGATGAACGTCTTATCCAGGAACTGGAAGCGTTAGAGATATATTGTGTTGACAAGAATTCCACTGCCACTGCAGGTTTGAACTGGACCGAGGTGCAATGTGACCTTGCAGACCGAGTTTGACGGGCAATGGAGTTGGATGAAGATCTCTTACGCTATGTTAACAAAGGGCCAGAAGGCAAATTCTCCTGGAATGACGGTCTTTTGCGAAAAGAGGGCCAAAGAAGATTCACCTATCAGCCTTTGAAGGGTGTGTTGGAAAAACCAGAACATTCCGGCAGACTAGCTAAGTGGGCAATAGAGTTGAGCGAATTTGAAATCTCTTATGTGCCCAAGACAGCCATTAAAGCTCAGATCCTAGCAGATTTTCTAATTGACATGCCAGAGTACAGTTCTGATCGGGCAGAAAGGTCACCTTTGGCTTGGACCATCTACGTCGATGGTGCCTCAGGTAGAAGTTCTTCTAGAGCAGGAGTGGTTCTCATCAATCCAAACGGAGTCAAATTGGAGCAGGCCATCAAATTTTACTTTCCAGTAACCAATAATCAGGCCGAGTATGAATCTTTGCTAGCAGACTTGAGGCTCGCAAGGGAACTAGGAATCGATCATGTTTATATCAAAACTGATTCTCTAGTGATGGCGTCACAAGTCCTCGGTAACTTCGAAACAAGAGAGCCAATCTTGAAGAAATATCTAGCTCTTGTGAAGATAGAAGTCTGCAGGTTCAAGAGCTTTACCATCGAGCACATCCCCAGAACAGAAAATGAGGAGGCAGATTTTCTTTCCAAGTATGGGATGTTTTCAGGAGGAACAACTTCCGAGCTCTTCCGCCCGGCAGTGGTGGAAGGAGATCTGATGCAAGTAGACCAACGTGCCTCTTGGATGGACCCATTCATCCTCTATCTGTCAGCGGGAGATTATCATCATACAGCCAGAGATAAGAAAAAGTTCAGAATAAAAGCAGCTCATTACTTCCTAGTGGCGGGAGTCCTCTACAGAAAAACTTTCCTCTCTACCATGGCCCGGTGTGTTTCAGAAGAAGAAGCTTTCACTGTTTTGCAAGAGGTTCACTCAGGAGAGTGTGGAAGCCACTCGGGAGCAAGAACTCTTGAAAAACGAATCCTGCGGCAAGGATATTTCTGGCCCACTATGAAGAGAGACTCTGAGATCTATGCCAGAAAGTGTGTTCAGTGCCAGAAGTTTGCTCCACTTCAGCACCAAGCAGCTCAGTCCCTCAGATCGATTGCAACTCCTTGGCCCTTCGCAGTTTGGGGAATGGATCTCCTCGGTCCTTTTCCCATGGCAAGCAGTCAGCGACGTTTCATCATCGTAATGATCGACTACTTCAGCAAGTGGATCGAAGCCAAGGCATTGGCTAAGAGAACTACTCAGGTCGTCAGAAACTTCATTTGGGGGGAGATTGTCTGTCGGCATGGAATTCCAATGGCTATAATCACTGATAATGGGCCGCAATTCAACAACTCAGAGATGATAGACTTTTGCAGGCAGATTGGAACAGAGCTGTGGTTTGCATCGGTTCATCATCCTAGAAGCAACGACAAAGTAGAAGCAGCCAACAAGCAGATCCTCAATTTGCTCAAAAAGAAAGTACAGAATCTCAAGGGTAGCTGGGCTGATCAGCTTTCATCAGTCCTCTGGTCCCTTAGGACAACGCCATCATCTGCAACTGGGGAGACTCCATTCAAACTTTCTCACGGCTCAGAAGCACTTATTCTAGTTGAGTTTGAAGTCCCGTCACCCAGAGTTCTGCTTGCAAGAGAAGGCGTTGAGGCCTGGCTTGAGTTGAATAATAAAGAGATGAGGTTCAGCCTGGAACAAATCGAGGCCATCAGAGATCAAGTAGCCATAAGGCAGGAAGAGGTCAAAAGAAGGATGGCCCGCTACTTTGATCAGAACGCGAGGATCAAACATTTCCAAGTGGGAGATCTCGTTCTAAAGAAGATTGATGCTGCTGCAAGAGCTGGTTCAATTGGGAAGCTTAATCCAAATTGGGTCGGCGCTTCTGTTGTCAAAGAAGTGTTAAAGAGCGGCGCTTACCGCTTGCAGACATACGAAGGAGAGGATATACCACACACATGGAGCGGGGATGATCTCAAACGGTTCTATTCTTGAACCTCCTTTTTTCTACTTTGTGTATCCCCTTCAAGAGTTATTATGAATAAAAACTACTTGCTAATGCTTCTTCAAGTGTTGTCTATGTAATCATGACAGATGAGACGCTAAGAAAGATTCCAAAAACGGTTCTGCGCCTGAACTCCCTTTTCTTTCTTATGTTTGCTTTGCAAATACATTTTGTTAATCAAAGGATCCATACTGACACTTTTTCTAGTGTTTTCTCTCTCTCCCAAAGATCTATAACTGTTCCCTGATACCATGAGACATTGCCGAGTTTAGCAAGACCTCCCCTAGAGCTGTTGTCATTAGCGTAACACCACAAAGACCATCTGTTGCGAGGAGATTTCACACCGTATAGTGGGAGCTTACAGGCTCTAGCGCGGTTGGATTCTGGACTTCGGATCCCGGCAAGTACCTGACCCCACCTCTGCATTATGGAGGGCTGGGTGGGGTAAAGCTCTACCATGCCGCCATAGGGATATCGTTACAACTTCGATGATCGCGTGAGGAAATTATGTCGTTCCGGCTCACCTGCCCGCGGGTCATCTTAGCTTGTAACCCTCGAACACTCCATGGTACCCTCAAGCAGTGCCTGCAGGAGAACCACAGCTTAGACTGTACTCCAGGCAAGAGGGCATGGAACCGTTCCGCCAAATGAGCATTTTGCTCTTCGCAGGGAATTATGTGCGGTCTGGTTTTCTCTATCCGCTCAGTCCGCCAGCTTGGGTTGATTTTATAGCATGTAGCCCGGTGAGGAAAGTATGCCGCTCCGGCTCACCTGCCCACCTGGTCGCAAGCTATAGGTCATTTCTTCTATTATGAGCGGAGTGGTTTTCTATGTCCACTCAGTCCGCCAGCTTGGGTTGATTTTATAGCATATAGCCCGGTGAGGAAAGTATGCCGCCCCGGCTCACCTGCCCACCTGGTCGTAAGCTATAAATCACTTCTTGTATTATGATCGGTTTGGTTTTCTTTATCGCTATGGGTCATTTTTATCTTTGGCGGACTGGTCTTATCTATCCACGCAGTCCGCCAGTTTCCTTGGGATGATTTTATAGATTCTATCTTTGGCGGACTGGTTTTCTGTATCCACTCAGTCCGACAGTTTTCTTGAAACCATTAGCTATAAAAATCATTTCTATTATGAGCGGGTTGGTTTTCTGTATTCGCTCAGTTCGCTGAATGGTTTTCATATATTACAATTTGATAAGTTAAATAAAGAGAAATGCGGACTCTACTAGAACTCAATGACGTACCACTTGACATTGTTATCAGCTGGCTATTCTCGTCATTTTTAATGCGAATGTTGAATGGGTTAATGAGTTGGATTCTCTCATCAGCAAGATTCGTTATAAATGATGTGTCGTGCGGACTGCAATTGAAACTCAACAGAGTCCCCCGGACAATTTCTTCTTATTCCGACGACGGACAATAATATTCTTTAATCAGCAAGATAAAAAGCTCACTTATTAGCGTGACGTGCGGACTGCTAAGTGTCGGTGCGGTGAGCGTGGAAAAAGAGCATTGCAGAACGCACACATGCCAAAAATATCCTCTTTCTATTTCATCAAAAACTGTTTACATCATTCTATATGTTCGGCGGACTGCAATCTTGCGTCCGCCACTTTTACAAAAACCAAAAAAGATAAAAATACATTGATCAATCTGTAGTCCTTTGTTTATTTTCTGGAGGTGCAGGGCTGTCGCCAATAATGTCAACTTCTGGAGAATAGCCCCCCGAGCTACTCCCGCTGCAATCCGATCCTGTACTTGAGGCGGACCCGCTATGCGAGCTCCCGGTAGCAGAGGAGGATGCAGAGGTGTCGGACTCGGCAGACAGTTCCTCTACTCGCTGGCTCGATTCAGCATTGTCCGCTATTTCCTTGGCGCTTTGCTCTTCGCCTTGCCCTTCGTCTTCTTCTTCTTCTTCTTCGCCTTCTTCTTCAATGATGTCCTTTCCTTTTTTAGCCCTCTCCATCGCCGCAACCTGCGGAGACAGCTTAGGGAAGATCTCCAAAAAAGGGACGCCATCCACTCCCTCCTTTATGAAGCCGTCGCGGACAAGTCGCTCAATGGCGACCTCGACGGTCTCCTTCACGAAAGGGAGCATGGAAGACTGAAAGTTGTTGTTTTCCAAGTCATAGGCGACCTGCGCAAACCAAAAGCAAACGCCAGACAGATTGCGGCGGATAGCAAATTAAGGCCGCTGCGAATTCAACTAACCCCAAGCTCTTCTCTTTGCTGAGCAACCCTTTTTCCCAGCCGCACATTCCTTTCCTTTAGCGCTTTATTATCATTTTGAAGTTGTTCGTTCTCCCTCAACAGGTCTCTGGCCAGGGTGGCAACATAGTGGTTTGTCACCACGCTGTTCGCAGCGGCCTGAGATTCTAGCAGAGGAAGGTCGGCGGCGGGCACCTTCTTAAGGTCGCTCAAGTTGCGCTTTCCATAAAGCGCGGAGATCGCAATATGGGCGTGGCGTGTTATCCGCGGACTCTTCCACGAAGGAAGCGCGGTGGAGAGGCGGACATGTTTGTTCTTGCTGTGTCAGTGGACCATAGGGTTCCCCCTAAGATCCTTCTGGCTGATGCTGAAGCCACTCATGGTGAAGCTTTCGGAGGAAGAGTAATCCGCCACGGGATCCCCTTCCTCCTTCCTCTTTCTTGCGACTACTTCTTTCTTTTCTTTCTGTGTAGGAATGAAGCCGTTAGGCGTCTGCGGCAAGTTGGCGGGTACCGCCAAGGTCGCTGCAAAAACAAATGGGTTAAAAACCAAGGTCGCAGCGGATACAAATGCTGAGTTCGCAAGCTACTTACTCTCTTCGGGCAGGACATCCACTAAGCTCGCGAGCAGCGGAATGTAATGCTCAATGTCAAGCCTGGCGTTGGCCAAGAACTCAACAATGGCGGACTCTAAGTCTTCCAGTTGCACACTTTTGAAGGCGGATTCCGCGCGCACCTGCGGATAGGTGTGCGCGAACCCTAGGTCGCCCTCAAAGATCAGGAACCTAGAGGTCCAGTTGTGGATCTTGTTGGGAAGGCCCACAACCTTCATTCCCCTGCAGTAGAAGTATTTGACCCCCTTGTAGGGGCGCCCTCCGGAAGCAGTAATGGAGCGGACAGAGAATATCTTGCGGAAGTCATTCATTGAAAAAGCAATCTTTTCAGATCGCAAATAAGAGACAAAGCTGCAGATCGCAGCGAGTGTATTCGGCGCAAGCTGGCCAAGCACCGTTCCATAGTGCTCAAAGATGGCGGCGAGTTCCCAGAGAAGCGGAAACTTGAATCCGCTGTCAAAATTGTCCACTGGGATGGCGATCTGGGTTGCAGTTGAGAAGTTTAATCTTTCTTGATGGGCGGGAAGGCGGACAAGGATATTCGAGTTCGCCATCTTCTTTTCGACAAAGGCGTCCAGGTCGGCCTCTGTCAATGTGCATTTCCAGTGATCAGCGGAGTGGAAGGCGATGACAGCATCAGTCCGCGCGGACACCATTTTGCAGGCCACAGGGTTCCTTTTACTTCAGTTGTTTCCTGCATAAGAGAAAGCGGAAGGCACTATTTATAGCTAAAAAGTCAGACAGCTTTTTGATCAGGCCGCATAAGCTCGCATATCCAATCCGCACAGTCCGCAAAAAATAAAAAGCACTGCCAAGCAATAACGCGGATAAAAACACAGATTCACATGCCAAGGAAAATTCAAAGCAAAAAGTTGTGGCCGACACAATTTGTTGTCCGCCCAGATTGCGCTTTTTCTCCCGGCAGGTCACAAGGAGCGGACACATTTTCAATTCGCCTAGTTCGCGGTATTTCCCACCTGCAGGTTAAAGATCGAGAAGCGGACACAGCATTAGTCCGCGCAATTCGCCACATCACAAGGATTAATCTACATAATTTGCGGATATATAATCTGAGTCCGCACAGATTGTAACAGAGTTAAGTTTACAACACAGCATTGATCGAAACACAATTATACAGACAAGTATACAATTAAGCAAATAAAAGCTCAAGGCATTGTCGACTCAGTGGTCCCTATTATCAGTCCGCGCCGGCCTTTCCGCCCTAACTCTGCATAAATGAGCTGCTTGATCGCTTATCTGAAGAATTTCGTTGTACACACGGCAGAGATGATGATGAATGACATTTATGGTCCGGTGCATATGAGCAGCTTCCCGATCTACCCGACTGAGGGGGACCATCGGCTCCGTCGCCGGCCTCGGCACCTCATCCACAGATTGTTGAACACCGCCTGCCGGTACGGCGATCTCTGGAGCAGCGCGATCTGACACTCGCGGCCTCTGCTCAGCGACCTCAGCAGCCCGCTTCCCTTTTTCTCAGCGCACTGACTCCAAGTGCTTGCCTTTGTAGAATCGGACGTCATCAGCAAGCCTCTTCTTCTCCCTTTCAGACCTCTCCAGCGCCCTCGAGATGCTGGCGATCTGGTCTTTTAGGGCTTTCTCACGCTCTGCGGACGCTTTCTCACGCGCCGCGGATGCCCTCTCACGCTCCTCTGACTTCTCTAACTCTGCTTTAACACCTTGCATTTCAGCTTGGAATTTCTTCTCTAACTCTTTTATAATATTCAGGCTGGGTGGCTCATCCCCCGCAGATTCCACATGCGAGACCGCGTCACCACCGTTGTTCGGCATTACCACGAACTCACCACTCTCGATGGAGCCCGGCGGTGACCTTCTACCTGCAACAAACAAAGTCAACTCCACATTCAAAGGCAGCTCGCGGCGGACGCAAAGAAAGGATGAAAGATCACTTTTAGACATAGCAGCAGCGAGTTGCCGACTATCGAAGATGATTGGCCGCCTTGCCCGCTCCGGGTCAAAGGCGCTTAACCGCTTCTTCCATTCGCGATGAACCTTTGCTCTTTTCTCAACAGCCGAACTTGTTGAAACCACAATATCGTCCGTCTCAGTGATGATTTTGATTGGTCCTGACGTCCGCGGCGGCGACCTGTAAAGCCACTAACGCTTAAAGTATTTAGGTGCCGGTTCAAGTTTACCTGACCGCATCAGCTCCGCAGCAATCCGCAGATCCTCAGCGGCTTTATCCGCCGCGACCTGCTTCGAGGCTGGCCCCACCGTAGCAACATGAGCAACAATTTGTTTCTTCTGCTCCTCTAACTTCTCCTTCAGCCTCTCTCTCCTCTTCCTCCGCAGCGGACAAGGAAGGGAGTTCGTCACCCTTATTCCGAGTGGCCTCCGCCTCAGATTGCTGCAGTACAACCAGCAAGGATTCGTTGATTAAATCAAGTCAATCGACATCTATGGAATCAATTATCTCATCCGTGGATAAACTGACCGTGGAGAGGGAATTATCTCCCTGGATTTGGTCCTCCGGTGTAACCAGATCGCTATCAGGAATTTCTTTGTCGCGCGGTCTGTATTGTAAGTCCGCATCACCAGTCCGCTTGGAGACGTTATTCTCCTTCATTGCGCGCAGTTTCTTCTCAACCCGCTCGGCGACGGTCTCCCCGTCCCTCTTCCTCTTCTTCCTTTTAGAAGTCTTCTCAGCAGAATCCGCAGCGGACCCCCCTAAATCGGGCTGGTTTTCGCGGACAGGCTCAGGATTCACAGCAGTCAATGCTTTTGAGGGCGCATCGTCCTCTTCCTCAGTCCGCCTATCTTCTTCATCCAAGTTAACAATGGGCACCTGGGCATTGGGAGAAGATATGTCAGCCTCAATGTGTTCACCAATGGTGTACGCCGAGGTCGCGGTTTTCTGGGAAGGGGCGGAGTCCGACATGGTCACCATCTTTTCACTTCTCAATGGTTCAGCATCGACTGCGGCGTCCTCGCGAGCAGATATGTCGGCACGGCGGACTGCTTTCTCCGCAGGCTTTTGGCTGTGGGAACTCTCTCCTATAGGACTGACAAGATCCTTTCTTGTCGACCTCTTTACTATCTTCTTGGTCTTCATAGGTGTTGCCAGTGCTGGGTCGCCTTTTGCAGAGAGACTAGAGAAGAAAGCTCCAAGCCTTGCCATGCCGGACTGGAAAGTGGAGACCGCAAGTGGTGAATAGCGCCCCGTGTCGATCGAGATTCTCAACAGTTCCAGGGCCTCCAGCGACATTTATAGCGTTGGCGGCATTTTCGAGGCGTGCGGACTCGGCGGTTAAGAAAACATTTTCGAAGTTTTCTGGAAACTTAAAAATGTGCGGTGATTATTTTAACCCCTTAGTCCGCAACATCCTGCAAGATTCCAAAGCCCCCCTTTCAACAGGCGCGGACGCGATTTATCAGTCCGCCCAGTCCAGCAAGGTCACCAATCAGACACCAAGGTACCCCAACAACGGACGCAAGGACCTGTCCACTCAGTCCGCCAGGACGGATATCAGATTCTCTGCAGCGGCGGACGCAGTGTCTCGTCCGCCCAGGCCGCCGTCCTCTAGCAGGATCGTGCCCAGCAGCGGAGGCTCCAGTCCGCGAGCCCAGTCCGCCCCTTCTGCGCGGACTGGCGTGTTCTTTCTTTTTGCTTCCCATCACCGCTGCCCGGTTCTCCTGTACCCCGGGCAGCCAGTTATTTTAGCCCTGCCCGTTTGGGCAGACCCCCTATCCTATAAATAGGGGGGAGGTGGTGCACCCAAGGCACGCTGACTATGACCCAGGAGCCTACTTGTTACTGGCTGCGGACTCGAATCTTGTGCCTTGCGGACTCCCCCTCGCTCTGCTCTCGTCAACCTTTTCCTTTCACTTGTAACCCAATCCTTCTTCAATCAAGGGAAAGCCCGTCGCAAGAGAGGCATTCAGGCCACGACGGGCGAAGTCTGTTGTTGCCGTGGCTCACGGCCCTGCTCTTCTTCCTGCCTTCATCCGCTTAGTAGATCACTACTCGCAGTCTCCTTATTCCCCGGTGTTCGAACCGTTAGCTGGTGGTGCTCGACCCCTCTGTGTTTTCGTGCATCAACAATAAAAATATTATTCTTGAGAAAGTAGATAAGCATGTGCCAGAGGTAGTATTGAAAGAGCAAGAAACTCTTTTGTCCAAGAAGAGATTCAGAGAACAGGCAGAGTTAAAGCCAGATTTTGAGCAGTGGAGCCCAACATCTAGGAATATCATCCTGACTGCTTGGAAAGCTGCAAAGGATAATACCCATGATAGGGGTAAATGGTACTCTGCACAAGAATGGATAAAGCATGAAGCCAGACAAGAATCCATAGTTTAGTACAGAAGAAAGGCAAAACTAGGGAAGCTACCTCCTAATGCTCAGGAGCCTAGCAAATATTTCCCTAAGCCTTTTCATTACTTTGAAAGGCAAAAAATAAGGGCTGAAGAGCTGAAGAAGAAAGATCTAAAGGGGAAGATGCATGCTGATGACACTGATATTCCTGTACAAGCCAAGGTCCAATCAGGCAAAGGAATTATCATCAAGGAGCCAGAGTAGCCTTAGATTAGATTTACTAGATTTTATCACATTGTAAACTTTAATGTTTAAATCTATGTAAACTTCTGTTAAAGGAACTTTTAAAGTTTAAACAAAACTAGAATGAATGCTCATTGTGTTAGCATTATTTTCTGTGATGATTTATCTTATATATGTTTTGTTTTAAGTATTTACTCTGTCATATAATGTTATTATACATCATAATGTGTATTTGTTATGAATGGTGTATATCATTGACTAATGGTTATGACTTCTCCAAATAGGGGGAGATTGTTGGGTACATTGGAAAATGTGTACCAGATTTGAAGAAGTCTCACCCTACTCAATGATATGCATCAAGGTGTATTTGATGTGTTTTGAGTTTATATGTGCAGGTTAAGTAATTGCAGGAAATGCAGAAAAATTTCTAAGTCCATGTGTCGACACCTAGAGAAGCTGTGTCGGCACTTATGAAGGCCTGTGTCGACACTGGAGAAAAGTTGTGTCGACACTTGGAGTTAACTGTGTCGACACTTGGAAAGGCTGTGTCGACACCAGAATTAAATATTTCGACTCCCAGAGGCTGTGTCGACATATAGTGAAGCATTGTCGACATAAATTGTGTCGACACCCAGAGGCAGTGTCGACACATAGCAGACATTGTCGACATCAACTGTGTCGACATACAGGACTTGTGTCAACACACAGCAGAGTTTCAACAAAGTTAACGAGAAGAAGTATTTGTGTCGACACATAGAGTAATGTCGACACACAAAAGATCTTGTCGACATCAAATGTGTCGACACACAGGACTTGTGTCGACACATGGAATAATTACAACAAAGTAAATTTGTATGAAGAAAAGAAGTGACTGTGTCGACACCACAAAGGCATATGTCGACACATTCAACAGAAAGCAGTGTCAAGAAGCTGTTACAATAACAAAAGGAGTTGTGTCGACACCACCAAGGCATGTGTCGACACTTAGTCTACTTGTGTCGACACTTAGTCTACATGTGTCGACACATAATGAAGATCAGTCTCGACACTTTCAGACAGGGACAGTATTTCAAGAAGTGACTGGATGACTTGACAGCTGCCATTTCTAAACGGTCTACTGCAACTGTCAAAACTGTCAGAAGTTTGTTGGAAACCGGATCAGTCGGTTAACATGGAGGAAGACTATATAAAGGATTTCTCCTTCAATAAAAGAGATGATCAATTACAACTAACATATATCTAATAACACAAAAAGAAGAAGACCTTCGACAGAAGATCTAAGAAGTTGGAGAGAGAGAGCTCCATCTAAGAAGTGCAGTTGCTGAACCAGGCTGCCAAGAAAGATTCATATTGAGATCTGAATCTCAAGCCAGAAGCTGATTAAAGATCAACTTCTCAGGAGATTCCACCCTACTGAGTTCAGATTCAAGAAGCCTTGAAGAAAGCTAAGAGAGGTTGTTCTCTGCCATCAAGTTCTTCCAAGAACTGATCAAGAAGCCATCCATCCATTCGACATGGACCAGAAAGTGTGGTCTGTTGGAGTACGGCGTACTGGGGTGCCCAGGAAAGACCTGCTAATGTTGTGAGATGAATGGGTGTAGAGAAATACCTAGGCTGAATGCCAAGAACAAGATTGGTGAGACCGACCCACGTCTTTGATTAATCTGCGAGTACGCCGTACTCGGTGAAGGCAAGGCGATTTGAGCAACGGGGGTGGAGGATCTGACCTGCGTTATGTCCGTCCGACATGGACCAGAAAGTGTGGTCTGTTGGAGCACATAGCAAGAGTCTTAGGCCTGCACGCCATGACACAATTGGGGGCTACGGGCCATCCCAGTGTAGTAAGACTAGAACTCCGGTTGCACGTCATGGAGTAAATGCTCAAGAAGTTACCGTTGGATTGTGACCCTGATACGGTGGTGGGCAAGTGCTTTGCTAGAACACCAAGAATGTGCCCTGAGTGCGCGGACCGTTGGGCCGGGTGGCAAACGTTTGTGATAGCATGTGTGCATGAAAGCACATTATATGAATATATTGCTATGCTTGTGATATGATATGCCTACAGGGAAGATTACCGCTGCCCCGAGAAAAGGGGTAGGGTCGTTATAATTGGGTCAGCTTAACACTGACCGTTGCTTCTGTTTGCCACCGTTGGGTGGATTGTACCTGTATAGGTGTTGAAGAGCCAAGCGGGACGCATAAAGGTTGAGGTCCTTGCTGTTGGTGCTGCTGCTACTGCTAGCCCTCGAAGGCTATTTGGAAATGCTTGTTGTGTTTACTTTTATTGTGGCCGGCCGGCGCGCCAATGTTGGGGCCACTGTTTGAAAGCCTTGTAAGGCCATAAGACCAATGTTGGTTACCTGTTGTAAGACATTCCCATATGCAATAAAATATGGTGTTTTATTTGTTGGACATTTAAGAGAGGAGTTCAAGTTATAGTATAGGCTTTCGCTAGAATGCTTTGTGATAGGTGCGCTACGCTACTCTGGTATCATCCCGTACCTTCACCGCCTGTTTTGTGATATATGTTGTGGGGCCCCGGCCGGACCTTCTAGGATATACCATATGAACAGATGGGGTTGTTACACACGGCCTAGGACACGGGTGTGTCCTAGGGCGTGTCGTGTTGGGTTCGACGATTTGGCTGAGAGGTCGATGAAATTGGGTTCGACGATCGTCGAGCAGCAAACACGGCCCTGGACATGGGCGTGTCCCAGGGTGTGTCGGGGTAGTTCAAAGTTCTTGCAAATCGATCAGACAGAAATCTGGGTTCGACGATCGTCGAGCTGCGGTCGACAATTTGGTCATAATGCTATGGTCGACGATCTGTCGATAATCTGGGTTCGACGATCGTCGAGCAGCGGTCGATGATCTGGTCACAATGCTGCGGTCGACTATCTGTTGATATTCTGGGTTTGACGATCGGGCCGTGGGTTCGACGATCGGGCTGTGGGTTCGATGATCGGGCCAGCGATCTTTGTTCGACGATCGGGCCGTGTGTTTGACGATTTGGCCAGAGTTTTCCGTTAGACGATCTGACAGCGGTAGACGATCTTGGTTCGACGATCGTCGAGCGCGGGGCGGATTGTGGCGTGTTTGACTCGGTCGACGCGGAGTGTCGACTCAGGGGTTTGTGGCGGGAGTTGACTAAATGTTCCGACATTGTTTTGACGCGGACGTGTCTTGCTCCTAATGGTGTACTGTGCGGTGCTTAGCCCCATTTGTCTAGGTCAGACCTGGATCGTATCCGTGCATCCCTTCTTGTGGGATCCGACGGCTATGGTTATCCCGAAAGGGTTATACCCGAGAGAAGGGTTTCAAAACCATTATTTTCTGCTGTAAGTTCTCTGTCTAAATACTAGAGAGAGGGGAGAGAAAAGGAGGAAGAAGAAGTCTAGATCCAGTCTTTGGAGGAGTTTTAGAGCTCCAAATTGCGAGCCGACTTTGGATCTACGAAGGCAAGGAGATTGTGGTGCTTTTCATCCGCTTACATTTCCATGACGGCAAGGAAGAACGTTAGTGTAACGATTCTCTACTTGAGCATGTGAAGCTCTACTTCGTTTGCATAGGAAGCCCGCTCTCGTGAGTTTGAGGTGAGTTTGAGGCATTCCTTCGGGTAGATATGTGAAGTCCCCGTTATGTAGAGTTCTTAATCAAGAACGGACATAGGCCTGATGTGTGAAGCCTATCCGGACATGTTGGTCTGGATGGGTGATGTTGTATTGCATAAATGGCCGGAGAAGACTCCGTGCGAATGTTGTTTTTCGGGTTTTCTACAAGGTAGATTGCAACAGTGAGCTTTGGGGATTACTCCAAGGTGCACCCGGAAAACTGGGCGAATGCGTGATTCTGCTGTTTTGGTGGCCTGGGAGCCAACTTGTACATAACTGGGTTATGTAATATTGTGCGTTCGATTCACGGGCTTCGGGGTAACTTAACTCGTGTCGATGATTTTAAATGTCATGGCAAGTGTGCAACGGGTTGAGTGGAACCGTTCCTGCTCTATGCCGAGGGCATAAAGGTCGGGTCTTTGGCTGTCGATGATTTTAAGTGTCATGACTTATGCTTATAGGCTGTTGATGATTTTAAGTGTCATAACTTCTGCCTAGAAGACTCAAATTCTCACGAGAGATTGCCGTCCTGGGGGTCGTGATGAGTCGGTGGACTTAGACCGTGATCACCGAGAATGTGCCCTGAGAGCACGGGGCGTTTGGCTATGCGTGCCAATTCCTGTGATGCAATGTATTTATATACTGCTTGGTTGTGCTAATAAAATACAGGGAAGGAGCATCGCCGCCCCGAATTGGGAGCGGGATCGTTATAATTTGGTCAGCATTGCTGACCGTTGCATTTGTTTACCACCGTGTGGTGGTTTGTTGCTTGCAGGTGCTGTTGGACCAAGCGGTCAATAGCGGGCTAAAGCCCAAATTGTGAAGCCAGCCCTTGAAGGCCTAATTGGAGTGTTTACTTGCTTTTGTTCATGTATGACCGGCATGCGCGCCATGGTATGGAAAACATGTAATTTGATAAACCATTTATAAGGCCTTAAGGCCAGTACTTATGTATGTACTTCATTCCTTCTTGGCTTATTAGTGGACATTCATGCTTGTTGCTGGGTTCTTTTAATTGCAACTATTTAAACTGCTTGCGCCAGAATGCTATGTGTAAGATGTTATGATTGGTTGGATGGTTTACATTGAGTAACCACCCGGTCTGTCTGTGGTATATGGCGTCGGGCCCCGGCCGGACCTACCGCTATATGCTATGCAACGGATAGGGGGTGTTACATAGAGAACTTAGAAGATTTCCATGACAATATGTAGAGCTCGGCAATGGGGAGAGAGCAATACCTTCGCCGGGCATAACGGGGCGGAGCGAGTCGAGGCCCATTCGCAGGAAGGCGACCTCGAAGTCCTTTTGATGGAAGAATTTGTGGAGGTCGGCATCATTACCGGACACGGTCGGCGGGAGGTATACCTCCTCGGCCTTCTGCTGGTGGGAGAAGGGATGTTACCGAGATTGCCCTTGATGATGGCAATCTTGGTCATACAGTTGTGTTGCGTGTTCTCGATCTCGCGAACCTTGATCAGCGAGCCCATGAAATAAGCGACGCCATCCGGCGTCGCCTTGTAAGAAAAACATTTCCTGAACGCGGTCAGGTTGAACTCAATCCGCTCCCGGCGGAGGAAGCTCGCGAACTCCACCATCATGGCGATGGAGTTCGAGTTCAGCTGTGCGGGCACCGCTCCATATTACTTCAAGATCTGGCAGATTTCCGGCCAGAGGGGGAGTCACAAGCCCACCTCAAAATGCGAGATGTGGAAGGTGATTTCGTCGTCATAGAAGGAGTTGATGGCCTCCCCCTCCCTCGGCCGGAAAACTTCGAAGCCGGGCGGAACATGGTCGCCGACGAACTCGGCGAGCTCGGCCTCGCTACAGTTTCCCTCATAGAAGTTGTAGTACCTGAAGTGTTGGGCACACTTGGTGCGGCCATCGCCGTCGGGATTGGTCTTGCCCATTCTCGCAAAAGGGGGTGGAGCGCGAGTGCGAAAGAGAAAAGCGCGGGAAGAGAGAGAAAATGAGCAGTTAATACGGCGGTATGGGGTTGGTGAGAGGGAGGGGGGCTATTTATAGAAAAAGAAATTTGGGGCCAAGCTGCCCAATCAGCCCAGCTCGCCATCCCAGCTCGCCAACCCCCAGCTCGCCGACCTCTGGAGCGTTCCATCCCAGGCCAAGTTAAATAAGAAGAAATATAATTATTATTATTCGAATACCAAACACATCTAAGAATGTTTGAAGTTTTTACTGCAATCAAATGCCAAGTGCGGTCTTGGCTCGGCAAGGGAGCCACCTTCTATCTACCCCGGCGCACGGGCAGGGGGGGACGAGGAGACGAGCGCCGATTGGCTCAGCAATGGAGCCGCCTTTTGTCTACCCTGGCCTCGCAACCCCCATCCCCCAGACTATCGCGAGCGGAGAAGCTTACGGATCCTCCCCAAATTCCTCTGCGCCACCAAGAGGCCGTTGTCGATCTCATCTAGAAGCCGGGAAGGAGACATCATCTCGCCAGCCTGGCCTCCTCGCACCTCGTCAGCGAGACGCACGTAGTCGTGTTGTAATGCCTCATTGACTTCCTGCATATTGCGCAGCCCGCACACAAGTTTCATGAAGAGCTTGATACCCCTCCTTGTCGGCTGGTCATTCTCCACTTCAGGGCCTAGGTAAGAGTCTAACGAGCTCGTTGAGGGTAGGGGAGAGTAGTGGGATCTCCGCGAAGACTCCTCGGCCGCGGATTTGCTAGGGGGAGCTGTGAAGACAGAAATATCAGCAAGGGGGGATGTGCTGGAAAATGATATGACAAGAATCCAAGGCAAGCTTACCTGACGAGCTCGGCATCTCCAAGGAGGTGCGGGGAGGGACAAACCACATGTCCTTCCCGCGGACTGGGCGGTGCATTCCCAGTGTGTAACATCTCATTTCCAACGAGACCCCTAAGAGTAGTTTTGGACATGACAAGGTTATGACAAAACCCTAGAAAGCTAAAAAGGGCCAAGTGATAGAAGGCCAAGGTGAGAATCACCTTGGTCTGCCTTTGGCACAACCTGATCACAAAACCTAAGGTTTGACCTTAGGGCTTCACCATGACTACTTGACCCCACCACAACATCACTAACCTACCAAAGGGTCCACTAGAGCCTTAAGGGTTCATTGAAGTCAACCCAAAGTGACCAATTTGACCTAGGACCACCATAGGCCTAAATTAAGCAAGATGCCCCAACAAAGGGCAGTTGACCTCTAATGTGCCCAACCAACCTTGCCCAGGTCTTCCTAGACCTAAAGTGAGGTCAATGGGTCACTAAGGACACATTGGGGTCAGCCCTAGAGGCCAAGTTGACCCAAGTCAACTCAAGCCCCTAATCTGGTCAAGTGCCCTTACTAAGGGTAGGTGATCTCGAATGTGCAAGGTAACCCTACATAACCATTCCTAGACCTCAGGGGAAGCCATGGGGTCACCAAGGACCCCTTCGGGTCAACCCAAATGGTCATGTTGATCAAAGTCAACTCTAGCCCCAAAGTGGTCAAAGTGCCCTTACCAAGGGTCAAGTGATCTCCAAGGTGCCAAGTCCACCCTACCTGTAACGCCCCGGCTTTTGATTGCGTCCGCATGCTGGGCGTTACGTTGGCTTTGACCGTAGTTTGAGCATGATTTTTCCCGCGGGCTTGCGAGTGGCTGTTTTGGTTGCCGAGTTGCACGATTCCCCAGCAAACCGGAGTCCAAATTAGGGACTCAGTGAGGCCTCTTAGGGAATGCTTGCACTTTTTCACGCCCGGGTAATGTTGCTCAAAATAAGTTGCTGGTTCAGGAAAAAAAAAGAGGGTAAAAAGTGCTTAAGGCAAAAATGGTCTAGGACGACACAGGAACATTTTTCAAAACAGGGAAAAATGGTCGTTTTTGTGCTAGACACGCCCCCTGACACGGGCGTGACCCAGGCCGTGACCTGGGCGTGACCTCCTTGACTCGACGAATTTTTCTTGCGTCGAGTTGAGCTCGACGAATGGGGTACACGCCCCCTGACACGGGCGTGTCACAGGGCGTGTCCCGCTTTGTCGAGTGTCGAGTGTTGAGTGTCGAGTGTCGAGTGTCGAGTGTAGGGTGTCGAGCGAGGGGACACGGCCTATGACACGGGCGTGTCACAGGGCGTGTCCAGCTGAGTCGAGTGTCGACACTTTGTGTTGACGAGGTGTCGAGACACGGGCTACACGCCCTAGGTCACGGGTGTGACCGACCCGTCACGGGCGTGTACCCGGCCGTGTACCGCGTGGATAAACTTGGATTTTGCCGACTTTCTGCGCCGCTAATGGTACACGCCCTGTGTCACGGGCGTGACACAGGGCGTGACCGGCCCGAAAATCGAATTTTTCCAGATTTTTTGTGTTGTTCATTTCCTTGATTCTGCATCTAACAGTCCAGCTCTGTTCTAGAGGAAATAAGGCCGAAACAGAGAATTGTTCTTCTCATTTCACCTTCTCTTCATCTTCTTCTTCACTCTCAAAGAGAAAGCAAGGGAGAAAGGCTCAAGCAAGGCAAGGAAGAGAGGAGCAGCCGTCGCGGCATCATCTCGGTTCAGGCAAGTGGTGTTCTTCACCCTTGCCAATCTTGATTTCTTGTCCTTTGATTAATTGCTCTTTCAATTTCCTTATGCTTATTTTGTTCTTCTTGATTCAATTGCCTAGTTTGTTCTTCTTGATTCAAAAATTATGCTTATTTTATGTAAGTATCAATCCTCTTGCTTCTGATCAAATTTCCCTATGCTGAATGACTTTGATCTTCCATGTGTTGTTTTGTTAGTTAGCAAGTCCATGTTAGATTGCTTCATGTCGTTTATCTTGTTCATGTGACTCATGGAGCTCTATTTATTCATGTTCATGTAGCCTTTTTCTTGCCTAATTATGTGATTTGTTCTTGTTCCTCATCATGTAATTCATGTAGCTTGTAGCTTAATTCCTTTTCTAGCAACTTGTCGTCATGCGTGAGAACGATGAAAGGAACGTGTTTAGCTTGGGTTATGGGGCGTTTTGAGAGGTGAATTGTGAACCATGGCAGGAGCGTTTGTGTGAGAATTCTGCAAGGGGTGGTGTGGTTTCAGCCTGTGGCCACCGGGTTTTGGTTTTTGTGGTTAGAGAGACCACTTTGGCCCCGATTTGGGCTGGTTTTGTTTGGTGCGTTCAACTTTAGGGCCGCCACCGAAAGACTCTTGCGGAATTGAACTTAACCGCTGCTTATGTTTCACTAGTTTGGTTGTTTCTTGGTGATAAGATGTTGAGTTCGGGCATGTGTATTGCCCTTTTTCTCCTGCGGGTGGAGCAGGACTTGTTGAACTTGTACGCACTTGGTGCGGTTGGCACTTTGGAATGACATTGTTTCTTACTTGTACGCACTTGTTTATGCACTCTTTTTACTTATATGAAACATTGCTACGGGGTCGGTAAGCCCCTTCTTTATCGATTATGACATTCATGCTCTCTTTTGTATAGCTTGGTTGATTGCTGAGGTATTCTTTCTTGAATGCCTCAGGTGCAGGTTGTAGCCGGTTGAGCGGCTAGGTTGGTTGGTGGCGTTTCTTGGGAGCTAGCTGAGCATACTTAGCGAGGTAGTTCTTCTCTTTGTTGTACAGACATACATGTGCCCCAATGGGTTCGTGTCAGCTTGTTGGCGCCCATTGGTGGTTTTCTTTACTTGTGATGTATGAATAATAGACTGCTATGTGACTCATTTGGATGATATCTTCTTGCTCTTGGGAAGGATTTATGGTAGGTTGCATTAGGTATTTTCTAAGCTACACAAAACCTATTATTGTATATCATGCATACATATTTTGATCAACTAATACGTATTTTCCAAATGACCTAAACAAAGAGAATTTCTTATAGTAGTATCACTATAGACTGCATATAGGAGCTCATCATAATAAAACAAAGTATTTCCGCCGCGTATAAAAAACAGTTTTTGATACCTAAGGCCGAGGGATACGGCCATTCAATCCACAGGTTTTCTTACATTTCACTGTTGAATTTCAACTCCTAAAGTAAGCGTCAAGAGTTGCCTGAGCCTGTGCAGTTATCCCCTGCACGACGTAGCATCATAACCCGTAGTTCCTCTTGCTCTGATACAATGTACTCGTTGAGGAAATGCGGGTTGTGACAGTTGGTATCATAGGGAGGTTTGCTTGACAATTGGTCGGGCAAACTTTCTGTTTTGGTTGTAAGCATCATATCATACACACACCGAGGTGCCATCAATATGTCTTGGCCGAAGTACGCACACTACACTCATGGCATGAATAGAAGTATACGAGGCATATTATGTAGTATGGGATGCATAATATGTGGTTGTATATGGATCCACCATAGGGGCAACATGTGCGGGTTATGTAGTATGGGATGCATAACCTTAACACATGGATGCGACTAGCACGTTTTCTTTTCTTCGTTGCATGCAATGCTATGTAGTATGGGATGCATAGCATTGTGATGCGTACGACCGCTCATGGCATGCATTAAGGCCTTTTCTAGATTGCATCGCACAGCACGCATAACATAACATTGCATGAGCACAACGTGCCAAGCTAAAGATGTACATGATGATACCTGTACACTCATGGTTTTGGGTCAAATAAAGTCATGCCGTCATTGGTTAGGCACAAGGTAGAGGGATGACGGTGTGTCATCTTTAGGTTAGGCATACCATCATTCTCAAACTCCCAGAGCAAGTTAGCAGTTGATGTTCATATTGTTATATGTATGGTCTGTACGTAGCCGTTGTGTGTTTTGTTGGGTTTGAGCTTGACAAGAGTGAACGTGTTAATAGGATGTCGAAGCGTCCAGTGACAAGGCAAACTCCCCAATCCGAGGGCGAGTCTTCGGGCGCGCAGAATAATGCCCTGATGGATAGTCTTCGCCAAAGTAATGAGGCTTTGACGAGGCAGGTGCAGGAAGTGCAGTCCCAGCTCCAAGCTATGTCATCAGCGATGTCGGGGCTGGCACCAAGAGGATAAGAGACGATTAGAGGCCCCACTAGTTCGACTCCTTCAGTGACAGTGATACCCCCAGTTGTGGTTCCTCCTGCGATGACTTTCATCTCGCAGTTTCAGCGACTTGGACCACCGACTTATGATGGAAAAGCAGACTTTGTGATTTTGGATGATTGGGTAATCACATTGGAAGAGATGTTTGTGTATTCTGGCGTTACCGAGGACCAGAAGGTGATGCTTGCCGCCTATCAACTCAAAGGGTTGGCGAAAGGTTGGTGGTTGCGAGAAAAGGAAGGCCTAGGGGCGGGCTGTTCGTGGGAAGCATTCAAGGAAATGTTACGGCGCAAGTTTCTACCGGCAGTGGAAAGGGACTGCCTGATGAATGACTTCTTGTACTTGAAGCAGAGGCAACGCACAGTGACTGAGTATGAAATTGAGTTTAGCAAGTTAAGTCGGTTCGCTCCGAGCTTGGTGACTACAGAAGCTGACCGAGTAAAGAGATTTCTTGGCGGACTCCGCAGCGACGTGCAGCAATTCGCAAGTGCTTATGGAGCGACAAGTTACACCACTGCGGTTGAGGCTGCGTTGAAGGTGGAAGCTATAGAAAATGCCAAACAAAGAGGGCAGCAGATGAGGCAGGGCAAGAGACAGCTGGTGGGAGAGAAAATGTCCCACGAGTCAGACGTAAAGAAGAAGAAGGAACTATGTAGCTTCTGTGGCCGAGCCGGTCACCCGTTTGAGAAATGTTTCAAGCGGTTGGGGATGCAAAAGAAGGAGCAGGTGCACGGCATTCAGGGTGCGCCAACCAGAGACTTGGAGTGTACATTTTGTGGGAGAAGAGGTCATGATGTGGGCCGCTGCTGGGCCAAAGACAAGGTGTGCTTCCACTGTGGCAGACCAGGACATCTTCATGCAAGGTGCCCGCAGATCCAACCTATTTTGCAACCCGCACCACTCCAGGCTTTGCCTCCGCCTCTGCGTGTAGACAAAGGCAAAGGGAAGTTGAATGTGGTCTCTTCAGAGGAAGCTCATACATCACCTCAAGTTATCTCAGGTTCGATTCATTCCTCTGGTTCCTGTTTTGTTTCTCCCTTTTCCGTGTAGTTCTTAGCATATATACCCTTATAGGAAACTTTAAGGTAAAGAACCGTTGGGCGCGTGTTCTATTTGATTCTGGCGGGACCCATTCTTTTGTGCCGCGAACCTTTCTGGATCGGTATCATCTGACACCAGATCGAGTGGGGAATGCGTTTTTGGTGAAATTTCCTTCCGGTGCTTCGGTGGTGGCAGACTGGGGTCTTCTTGATTGTCCCATTTTGTTGGGCGATTTCGTAGCAAAGGATAATTTCAAGGTGATCGATTTGGAGGATTTTGACGTCATTCTGGGTATGGACTGGTTATCCCGCTATGACGCCGTCATCCAGTGCAGAGGGAAGCGCTTGGATTTTATCAAGGACGATGGTCAGCCAGGAAGTGTGTATGGTGATTCTTGCTAGGATTCTCCAGGGATTTCGGCGGTATGTGTTCGGACGTTGTTTGTTTCCGACAGTTTTGCTTGTCTTGTCTCCGCTGTGGGGACTAGTGCTGTTTTGCCGCGTTTGGAGGAGATTCCTGTTGTACGTGAATTTTCAGATGTTTTTCCTACTGATCTTCCTGGTCTTCCCCCTGATCGTGATGTCGAGTTCGTTATTGATTTGGAACCGGGTACGCGGCCGATTGCGAAAGCGCCGTACAGAATGGCCCCGCGTGAGCTATCAGAGTTGCGTACCCAATTGGATGACTTATTGGCAAAAGGGTTTATCAGGCCGAGTTCATCACCTTGGGGTGCACCGGTGTTATTTTTGAAGAAGAAAGATGGGTCGATGTGCCTTTGCATCGATTACTGGTAGTTGAACAAGGTAACGATTAAGAACAAGTACCCACTGCCAAGAATCGATGATTTGTTTAATCAACTGCGTGGCAGTTCCGTATTTTCGAAGATTGATCTCCGCTCGGGCTATCATCAGCTCAAGGTCCGGGAGTCTGATATTCCGCGGACTGCATTTCGATCAAGGCATGGCCATTTTGAATTTCTGGTGATGTCGTTTGGGTTGACCAATGCACCATCAGCTTTCATGGATATGATGAACAGGGTGTTCAAGGACTACTTGGATAAGTTTGTGGCAGTTTTTATTGATGACGTTCTTGTCTACTCCCGCAGTGCTTAAGAGCATGAACAGCATCTGCGTTTGGTATTGGCCACTTTGCGAGACCAACGATTATTCGCCAAACTAAGCAAATGCGAGTTTTGGTTGCCTCAAGTTGCTTTTCTGGGTCATGTCATTAATCACCATGGAATTTCAGTGGATCCCGAAAAGACTGATGTAGTCATGGAGTGGAGAAGACCGGAGACACCCAAGGAGATTCGAAGCTTCTTGGGATTGGCCGGCTATTATCGCAGATTTGTCGAAGGGTTTGCGACGTTGGCCGCACCATTGACTCGCTTAACCCATAATAATGTGGCGTTTGAGTGGAATGACAAGTGTGAGGCCTCATTCCTAGAACTCAAGAACAGGTTATGTACCGCTCCTGTGTTGATCTTGCCGACAGAAGGAAAAGATTATGAAGTGTTTGTGGATGCGTCGCACGTTGGACTTGGATGTGTGTTAATGCAAGACAAGAAGGTAATTGCATATGGGTCTCGGCAGTTGAAAAGTCATGAAAAGAACTACCCAACGCATGATTTGGAGTTCGCAGCGGTGATATTTGCATTGAAGTTGTGGAGGCACTTACTGTATGGTGCACAGTGTAAAATCTTTACAGATCATAAAAGCTTGAAGTACGTCTTCACGTAGAAAGAACTTAATTTGCGCCAACGGCGATGGCTTGAGTATGTAGTTGATTATGACGTGGACATTCAGTATCACCCGGGGAAAGCGAATGTTGTGGCCGATGCTTTGAGTCGGAAGACGGGGAAATTCTTTCATCTTTCAGTCGACCGTCTTGTGGAGGAATTTCTATTGATGGATATTTCTGTGGGCAAATATGACCCGCAAAGTCATTCAGTAGTAGAAGAACCTTCATGGCTGGTGCTTGCAAGACAACATCAAAAGGATGATCCTGATCTTTTACATTTATTTTTTCGGAATGAAAAGGATGAATTACCAGATTTTGCGATTGATGGTGCAGGCACGTTAAAGTATCGTGGTCGATTTTGTATTCCCGTAGTTGGAAACATTCGCGAGATGGTGTGTCGGGAAGCACATGGCTCAAGTATGGCCTACCATCCAGGCTCAACAAAAATGTACCGTGATCTGAAACAAATTGTCTGGTGGTATAGAATGAAAAGAGATATAGCGCAATTTGTAGCTGAATGTCATACCTGCAAGCGGGTGAAAGCTGATCATGGGAGGCCTGGTGGCAAGTTGACACCATTGGAGATTCCAACATGGAAGTGGGAAAGCATCTCAATGGATTTTATTACAGGTTTACCAAGATCTCCACGAGGACATGACTCCGTGTGGGTAGTCGTGGATAGATTGACCAAGTGTGCTCATTTCATACCATTTAAGGTCAACTACCCGATGAAGACAATAGCGGAGCTCTATTTGAACGAGATCATCCGACTGCATGGTGTGCTAATCAACATCATATCAGACAGGGATTCACGATTTACTTCTCGTTTCTGGAAGAGTCTACAAGAGGGTTTGGGGACGGATTTGCGGTATTACACTGCTTACCACCCTCAGACGAATGGCCAAACGGAACGAGTAAACCAAATTGTGGAAGATATGATTCGATGCTACATTCTTGAGTATGGCGGAGCATGGGATGAACGTTTGCTGCTTATGGAATTCGCGTATAATAACAGCTATCAAGAAAGCTTGCAAATGGCTCCGTTCGAAGCGTTATATGGGCGTCGATGTCGGATTCTCCTCTTTTGGACGGAGATTGGCAAGCGGCTTTTGTTGGGCCCAGAGGCGCTCGAGGACATGGAAGTTGTCGTACGACTTATTCGGGAGAAGCTCCGAATCGCCCAAGAGCGATATGAAAAGTATGCCAATCGACGACGGTCGGAATTAGAGTTTGCGGTGGGAGATTCTATTTTCTTGAAAGTCTCCCCAATGGTTGGGATTAAAAGGTTTGGAAAAGAGAGCAAATTAGACCCAAGATTTGTGGGTCCCTTCAAGATTCTTGCGCGAGTTGGTGCATCCGCATACAAAATAGAATTACCCGTGAACTTTCCTGGTGTTCACAATGTGTTTCATGTTAGCCAACTTCGCAAGTGTGTGCGGAATGACAAGCAAGTGTTGGACGTTGTGCCGCAATTAGCGCCCAACCTTTCATATGAGGAGATGCCCATCCGGATATTGGACTCCCAAGATCGCGTGTTGCGGAAAAAGAAGATTCCTATGGTCAAGGTGCTATGGAAAAATCAGGATGTGGAAAGCGCGACGTGGGAACTCGAGTCAACAATGAGGGCGGCTCACCCTCATTTGTTCCCGTAGATAAGTTGGTATGTGACTTGGTGTTTGGTTGAATTCATGTTTTGGTTTGCTTATGTATTTGTGTTTGTGAAAAGTTTCGAGGCGAAACTTTTTGTTAGGGGGAGTGATTGTAACGCCCCGGCTTTTGATTGCGTCTGCATGCTGGGCGTTACGTTGGCTTTGACCGTAGTTTGAGCATGATTTTTCCCGCGGGCTTGCGAGTGGCTGTTTTGGTTGCCGAGTTGCACGATTCCCCAGCAAACCGGAGTCCAAATTAGGGGCTCGGTGAGGCCTCTTAGGGAATGCTTGCACTTTTTCGCGCCCTGGTAATGTTGCTCAAAATAAGTTGCTGGTTCAGGAAAAAAAAGAGAGGGTAAAAAGTGCTTAAGGCAAAAATGGTCGAGGACGACACAGGAACATTTTTCAAAACAGGGAAAAATGGTCGTTTTTGTGCTAGACACGTCCCCTGACACGGGCGTGACCCAGGTCGTGACCTGGGCGTGACCTCCTTGACTCGACGAATTTTTCTTGCGTCGAGTTGAGCTCGACGAATGGGGTACACGCCCCCTGACACGGGCGTGTCACAGGGCGTGTCCCGCTTTATCGAGTGTCGAGTGTTGAGTGTCGAGTGTCAAGTGTCGGGTGTCGAGCGAGGGGACACGGCCTGTGACACGGGCGTTTCATAGGGCATGTCCAGCTGAGTCGAGTGTCGACACTTTGTGCCGACGAGGTGTCGAGACACGGGCTACACACCCTAGGTCACGGGCGTGACCGACCCGTCATGGGCGTGTACCCGGCCGTGTACCGTGTGGATAAACTTGGATTTTGCCGACTTTCTGCGCCGCTTATGGTACACGCCCTGTGTCACGGGCGTGACACAGGGCGTGACCGGCCCGAAAATCGAGTTTTTCCAGATTTTTTGTGCTGTTCATTTCCTTGATTCTGCATCTAACGATCCAGCTCTTTTCTAGAGGAAATAAGGCCGAAACAGAGAATTGTTCTTGTCATTTCACCTTCTCTTCATCTTCTTCTTCACTCTCAAAGAGAAAGCAAGGGAGAAAGGCTCAAGCAAGGCAAGGAAGAGAGGAGCAGCCGTCGCGGCATCATCTCGGTTCAGGCAAGTGGTGTTCTTCACCCTTGCCAATCTTGATTTCTTGTCCTTTGATTAATTGCTCTTTCAATTTCCCTATGCTTATTTTGTTCTTCTTGATTCAATTGCCTAGTTTGTTCTTCTTGATTCAAAAATTATGCTTATTTTATGTAAGTATCAATCCTCTTGATTTTGATCAAATTTCCCTATGCTGAATGACTTTGATCTTCCATGTGTAGTTTTGTTAGTTAGCAAGTCCATGTTAGATTGCTTCATGTCGTTTATCTTGTTCATGTGACTCATGGAGCTCTATTTATTCATGTTCATGTAGCCTTTTTCTTGCCTAATTATGTGATTTGTTCTTGTTCCTCATCATGTAATTCATGTTGCTTGTAGCTTAATTCCTTTTCTAGCAACTTGTCGTCATGCGTGAGAACGATGAAAGGAACGTGTTTAGCTTGGGTTATGGGGCGTTTTGCGAGGCGAATTGTGAACCATGGCAGGAGCATTTGTGTGAGAATTCTGCAAGGGGTGGTGTGGTTTCAGCCTGTGGCCACCGGGTTTTGGTTTTTGTGGTTAGAGAGACCACTTTGGCCCCGATTTGGGCTGGTTTTGTTTGGTGCGTTCCACTTTAGGGCCGCCACCCAAAGACTCTTGCGGAATTGAACTTAACCGCTGCTTATGTTTCACTAGTTTGGTTGTTTCTTGGTGATAAGATGCTGAGTTCGGGCATGTGTATTGCCCTTTTTCTCCTGCGGGTGGAGCAGGACTTGTTGAACTTGTACGCACTTGGTGCGGTTGGCACTTTGGAATGATATTGTTTCCTACTTGTACGCACTTGTTTATGCACTCTTTTTACTTATATGAAACATTGCTACGGGGTCGGTAAACCCCTTCTTTATCGATTATGACATTCATGCTCTCTTTTGTATAGCTTGGTTGATTGCTGAGGTATTCTTTCTTGAATGCCTCAGGTGCAGGTTATAGCCGGTTGAGTGGCTAGGTTGGTTGGTGGCGTTTCTTGGGAGCTAGCCGAGCATACTTAGCGAGGTAGTTCTTCTCTTTGTTGTACAGACATACATGTGCCCCCAATGGGTTCGTGTCAGCTTGTTGGCGCCCATTAGTGGTTTTCTTTACTTGTGATGTATGAATAATAGACTGCTATGTGACTCATTTGGATGATGTCTTCTTGCTCTTGGGAAGGATTTATGGTAGGTTGCATTAGGTATTTTCTAAGCTACACAAAACCTATTATTGTATATCATGCATACATGTTTTGATCAACTAAGACGTATTTTCCAAATGACCTAAACAAAGAGGATTTCTTATAGTAGTATCACTATAGACTGCATATAGGAGCTCATCATAATTAAACAAAGTATTTCCGCCGCATATAAAAAACAGTTTTTGATACCTAAGGCCGAGGGATACGACCATTCAATCCACAGGTTTTCTTACATTTCACTGTTGAATTTCAACTCATAAAGTAAGTGTCAAGAGTTGCCTGAGCGTGTGCAGTTATCCCCTGCACGACGTGGCATCATAACCCGTAGTTCCTCTTGCTCTGATACGATGTACTCGTTGAGGAAATGTGGGTTGTGACACTACCCAACCCTACATAGACCTTAGGGGAGACCAATGAGTCACCAACGACCCATTGTGGTCAACCCAAATGGCCATGTTGACCAAGGTCAACTATACCTTAAGCTTAAGTCAAATTAGCCAAATGGGCTATCCCAAGCTCAAGCCCATCTCCCCCACTTGGGCTAACTTTATTTTAATTAATAATAATGATTTATGGGCTCCAAATAGACTAGAGTGATGAACAAATTCGGCCATGAGGGGGCAGGAGAGAGAAAACTCCAATTTCCCTTTAATGGAGGAGAGAGAAAATGGAGTAAAAGCCATTCATGCCATGGGGAAGCCAAGGGCCATCCTTTATTGCTTGATTTATCTCCCCTAACAGCCCTGAGAAGATTAGGAGACTTTCCAGGCTCTTTCACTGGCTGGATGCATTGAACCACCAAAGCCGAGAGGTGGCTTTCAAGGCCATTTATGTCCAGTGATGATCCAGCCTCTCCCCTCCCCATCTGAGTCTTTAAACACCTTCAGGGGCCGAGAGGAAGATTTCCCAATCCTTACCTGAAGAAACCGAGCCTCCCCACTATGTAGTTGCAGAAACCGAGCGGCGCCACCTTCAAAGATGGCTTTCCGACGATCTTCTCGACTTCAGGTCGCCGGAAAGATCCTCCTCTACTCCTTCTTCCATGGATAGTTCTTAGCAATCGTTAGGGCCAAGGTTCGGGCTCAATTGAGCCCGTTCCAATTCGAAAATTCCCATAGTTTTTCCGCAAATTTCACTTCTCGGGTTCGCCAGAAAATGGCCCTCCGGCGGCCAAGCCGCCGCCTGGCAACACCCACCACCTCAACGGAGGTGTGGTGGCGGTGGACAGCCGGGGAGGTGGCCGGATCGCCGGCGGCAGCGCTTGGAAGGAGCTCCAGGCGGGATAAATCTTGGGCATCGGCTCAAGGTTGAATATGACCAGATGTCGTCGACTGTTGCGTCAAGATTCGTGCTAAATATGATAATATATTATAGGATATAATAACAGATTATTTCATTCTGTCACACTTTATGTATTTAATGTTTCTAATTTTTAAAAATACATCCAGGCTGTTTCATAAAAAGTGATCAACATGCAATTTGTAGATCAATGAGTCTCCGTTAATACAAAATTGGTTTGAACCAATTTGGGTGTTTGGTTTGACCAAGGCACTCATTTTGGTGGGACCTACACCTAGGGATAGGCAGACATTAAACTGAGTGCCCACACTTCATCCTTGGTCCAAATTAACTGAAATTTTGGCAGGGAGTCTACCATAGCTATACCTAGAGCCTGTCCAAAAATTAGAATTTTTGGAAAAACAGTTTCTATAGGTTTTAGGAAAATTTAATAATCCATGAATAAATTAATTAGGTGTCCTAAACACCTCAAAATCCCCCCAAATTTGGGTGGGAGGTCTTAGAGGGCATGTTAGGGCTCTGGTAAATTTTCATCTCATTTGGAGATGTTTTGGTTAGGTATTGATCCAACCCTAGGTTGACCCCTTTATGGTTAAATAGGTCAAGCACCCCCTTTGGGTTTTAAGTGGTCAAATAACCTCAACAGAGGCTAATATTTTGGCCACTGACTCTATATAGGATGGCTCACCCTCCAATAGAATTTGGGGTGGTTAAGTATAGGGTAGCCCTAGAACTCTAGGGTAGATTCCTTAATGGGATTTTTAGGGTTTGAAGATCATAGGGTCAAATTACCTTGGTTTGCTTGAAACATTGTGGAGAGGACCATAGGATTAGTATAATTCTCCGGTTAACATTTTATGGAATTTGGAAGCTTTAAACCCCCTGAAAACCCCAACCCTATCTTAGGACACAAACCTTGTAGGGATAGAAAATGTCACAAACACTCTTTGAAAAGTGATGAGATTTGGGTTGAGTAGTTTTTAAAGCTAGTACAAGCTCTGGAGATTTTATTATGAATTTAGGAGTATTATTTTGGATACTTCGTTAACAATTTAATAATTTGGACTATTTACTTAGGAATTTATTTTGAAGAAACTACTTGCTGGAAATTGATGAAATGTAGTCAGGGGCCTTTTTATTATGTGTGAAAACTCTGTGCATTTTTATAAAATTTTTGGATGATTATGTTTAAGGGTTGCTTCATTAAGTATGGTTTCCCATGTAAACTTAATTTAATTTTTTTTGGTGTCTAGCAAGCCTCTAAAATTATGATATTTGTACAATGATCTTTTCTGAACCATATTAAGATTATGTAATTTTTATATAATTTTCTAAAGAATACTTTTGGTACTTCCTTCTTTACACATGATTAAGGGAAATATTTTGGATAAATTAATTAGAGGTCAAATAATTTCTGAAAAATTATGGAAATTTGTATCTAGTCATATATCTCTATTAGTTTAGTGATCAAAATTTTTGGGTGGCCATTACTTGAGTAGATCATATAGTTTATGTTCAAAATTGCACATGGCCAGACATTTGGGAAAATTCAATAAGTATCAAATTAATTAGAAAAATTTTAGATCTCTGATTTTAGACTAAATTTGTTATGATAGACCTCTGGTAAATTTTATAGGAGATTTGTAAGAAAATCCGGAGTACCTCCTTTATACATCTCATATAGTATAGGGTGGTCTGCATATAGTAACTGCAGAAACGGAACTAGAGTGGGTAGTGAATTTTGGAGAGTTGAATACTCAGTAGGTTGCTGGTTTGGGTAAATAAAAGAGTTCATCATTGGAAGACAAGAATGTAGAGAGAGAGGTTGACTAGTGTTAGGTGGTGCCCGGGATCGGCGAAAGATCGTCCTTCCCGTAGGGAGGAAGTGTTTAATGCACTAGGTCTAGATTCAGTGAAATTAACTATGTGTTGGGAAATCGGGTAGCAACCAATAATAGTAAGTGCCTTGCAAAAGAGAGCTTTGGGCGTAATCCCATCGTAGGTCCTAGTGCCTTCGAGAGCCCTTCACGGGGTATACCTTGGGCAGTCCTAGACTAACATAAACTGTAGGAGTGATAAATCTTAAAGAGCAACTAGATTAATTAGGGGTTCACTTTCACACACCCCGGTGTCTCGAGAAGTTGGTTTGACTAGGATATCCGAGCGGTAGGCTCGGTGGTTGTGGAAACGGGCAGGATGGCCAAGCGAGTTTTGACTCGGTTGATATTTGTGAGGGGCAGGATGGCCTAGCGAGCTTTGGCTCGGTTGATGTTTGTGACGGACTGGATGGTCCGGGTAGCTTTGGCTCGGTACCAATACATAAGGTTTCATGTGCATAAAATAAAGGTGGTGGGTATTTGGTGTTGGAGTGTCGATGCACCAACGCCAATACGTTGACTCGGCAAGTGTGGCTAGCACTTCGCCAACAGAAGTCCGGTGTGCCAGCTGGCAAGAGTACGCAGGAGTCCGCTTAGTGTGCCAGCGTTGATGCGTATGATAGCTCTGACCGGTAGTGCTTTACTGGTTTATAGGTGGGCGAGGCCCAACCCACCGCTTCTATCTACCACTACGGAGGTATCCTGGGAGGTTCGGCTCCAGAAAGGGGGAACTAAAGGTCTGTGTGCACAAAGTCGGATGGGTGAGTTGTACTTGCATGATCGCATCATAACCCACTTGCATGTCAAGGCATAATCATAGCATAAAACCCCTATCACCTATTGTATAAGTGGTATGAGACGCTTATACAATAGGCCCTGCAAAACGACCCCTTGGTCTATAAGCTTGGGTGGGCAAGTTTATAAATTAAGGTTATTTTCTTTATATGTATATTGCTGATAATAACCGACACCCCAACATATAAATTGGTATGGGACTCTTTATACGATGGGAGCCCTGTTAAAGATCTCTTGCTTATACGTTTTCGTATAAGTTAAGGTTACTTTTCATACTTTACTCTACTGCCACATGTACTATAAACATTACTAGTCTAGGTCCGCTGCCATCTGTTTCTTGATTAATCTCCACCTTCAAGTCCTACCCTTTCTTCCTCTCCGCTCGGTGCCTAGGGGCTATGGGGGAAGGGGTGGGGGATGATAGGACTTAGTCTTATAGACTAACGGTTTACGAACCACATCATTTAGGGGATCGTGGAGCCCAGCATGGAGGAGCAGCCCCGCAGGTCGGCACGCTTGGAGATGGGGCAGTCTAGCACCGGAGTTCAGACAGCGAGGACTGTGAGCCCCTGACCTTAGTAGTGTTTTATTATTGCTTCCTCTTGAGTGACTATGTAGTGAGGATTTGATGTAGCGGCTTAAGCCCTTATTTTAAGTACTTTTATATATACTTGTGGACTCTCCCTTCGTGGGGATATATTTACTTTGATGTGATATTATTGTGGACATGTGCTTAGAGTTTTTACCACTCTTGTGCTTACTCCACTTTTGTTACTTTTCTGTGATCGAATCGGCCGATAGAATCGGCGTTTCGCGGTGATGACCCTTCAGGGCGTGAAGGTGTCACCGCTAAGTGGCGGTTCTGGGCCTAAGACCCCGGTATAAAAAAAAGGGGGGTCTTACACAGTGAGAGGAGGTCGAATCCCGAAATGGGTACGGTTTCCACACCCACACCCGTGGTCACGACTGGTTGCTGAGGGGAAGGGGCACGAACCGCCGAGTTCGGCTTCTGTGAGTCCAACCCCAAGGTCCCGATGGGGGGGGGGAGTGGGTCCCGGGGACGATTCTCTGGAGTTCTGATTCGCGAGTCGCCAGGTGCAGCCTTATCTCGTGGTGTGGGGAGTTGCGGCATGGTGCCCTCCATGCCATCCAGCTGGCTGTCCGGGCCGTCGTAGAGGTCAACGATAACTTTGCCCTTGTCAGGGGGAGGCAGATTGGTCGAGCCCGCCCCATGCTCCAGGGATATCCTCAGGTCATCATAAATGGGCTCGTCCGCCAGAGGAAACGACTTCACCCTCTTGGAGGAGTTGGGTTCAGTCAAGCCACCATGCGGGATGGCGGGTGGAATCGCAGTCAGGGCGGCTCCGTGAGCAGCCGAGGTCTGGAGAACTCGGGTGAGCCGCTTTTGAATCTCCTTTGAGATTGGCATCTCGGCAGGGTTAGAATAGAGGGAATGGCAAGAGTCAGACAGGTATGCAGGTATATATATATAGTCACAGGTGGACCCCACCCGAAGATTCTCTAATTCACCCCGCACTCGCGGAACACTTGGGGTTTGATGTTTCTTTCCGAGATTTTCCAAGCTCAAAAAAAGCGGGGATTGTGCACAAAACCGTATCCGACGAGTGGGGTCGCCAGGAACCAGATCGGCCGGTTCAGATCGCCCAGTCCCCAGGCAAGCTCGGCTGAGAAATCCGAACCCGAGCTCGGCATTCGCCGAGCCAAGTCCAGGTTTCGTCGAGCTGTGCTTGACTAATGGAGGCCAATTGAAGGGCGAGCTCAGTATCCTAGCTCGCACTCACCCTAAGGAGCTCGACAGACAGCAGGCGAGCCGGATCTTCAGGGGTGGCCGAGCTCCTCAGCTCGTCCAGGTCTATTACGTATTTTTTACTATTTTGCCCCCACTGGCCTGCCCATAGCCTTTCAGAACAGCGGAGTTACGCTGTTGGTAGGCCAATCTGGACTGCACATAGCCGTTTAGAATTGCAAAGGTTGGCTATTTGCAGGCCGTTTTCAGAAATCTATAAATATGCCCCAAGGGGTACCTCAGAAAGCATGCTTCTTGTTACCTCATGCTCCATCTCTCAAGCCCTTTCTAAGGATACCTTAGCTCGGCCTTTGGCTAAGTAGCGGAAGTGCTCTAAGATCTTCCGGGTTTGTGGTGGGCCTCCCGCCGAGCCCTTGTGTCAGTTCTTCCTTATTTCCTTTGTTGTTTTGCTTGCAGGAGCAAAGTAGGTGCGCAATCACCCCTTCCCCAAGGGTGAACTCCACAAGAGACCGATTTTCGGTTTCAATATTGAGTCTATATGATCTCGTCGTCTTGTGACAAACTTTGTATCTATTTTTTAGTTGATGTACTTGTACTTTGTAGTTGCTCTATATGATATGGATGGCATTATTGAGTACCCTTTTGACTTGCTTTTGCAATTTTTACACGCGTCGAGCTTTATTCTGACATAGATTGAGCTACCGCAGGGGAGTAGTGTGTACGATCCTCTTTCTTAGATGTTTGCAACTGGAGGACAAGACTCGGGCGATATCATAACATTCTATCAGGGCGCGGGGCGAACCCCACTAGCTATGTAGTAAGAAGTCAGAGCATCAGTCTGGGGGATGTAGCTGAGTGGTACATCGTTGAGGGGCGAGACTCAGTGACGTCTCAATCAACAACAATGGTGGATGGTAAGGCCTTTTAGCCAATGAGGTATTAAGATATCTGAACTGGGGGTGTCGTTGATTGTGACGGTGAAGTGCTAACCTTCGAACTGAGGCAACCGCGAGGAGGGTAGGCCCTGACGATGTCGTGATCTATTGCGTGGTAGAAGGGCATACCACTGATCTGAGGCAGTGAGAGGTCACTTGAAGACGGCGAGGGGTAGGCCATACGTGCCATTTGGCTTATGCGAGTGGGGCTTGCCCAGGTGTTACTATGACCTACCACAGGGGAGTAGTGTGTACCTTCAATTCGGGGGCAGTGAGTGTTGATGCACGAAAACACAAAAGGGGGGTTGGGCACCACCAGCTAATGGTTCGAACACCGGGGAATAGAGAGACTGCGAGTAGTGATCTACTAAGAGAGTGAGGGCAGGAAGAACAGCAGGGCCGTGAGCCACGGCAACAACAGACTTCGCCCGTCGCGGCCTGAATGCCTCTCTTGCAACGGGCTTTTCCTTGATTGAAGAAAGAATTGGTTACAAGTGAAAGGAAAAGGTTGACAAGAGCAGAGCGAGGGGGAGTCTGCAAGGCACAAGATTCAAGACCGCAGCCTTTAACAAGTAGGCTCCTGGATCCGAGTCAGCGTGCCCTGGGTGCACCACCTCCCCCCTATTTATAGGATAGGGTGCCTGCCCAAACGGGCTGGGCTAAAATAACCGGCTGCCCGGGGTACAGGAGAACCGGGCAGCGATGACGGGAAGCAAAAAGAAAAGAACATGCCAGTCCACGCAGAAGGGGCGGACTGGGCTCGCAGACTAGAGCTTCCACTGCTGCTGGGCGCGATCCTGCTGGAGGGCGGCGACATGGGTGGACGAGGCACTGCGTCCGCCGTTGTAGAGAATCTGATATCCCAAGTCATGGCGGACTGTGCGAACAGATCCTTGAGTCCGCTGCTGGGGTACCATCCTTGGTGGTTGATTGGTTACCACACCGGACTGGGCGGACTGCCAAATCGAGTCCGCGAGTGTTGAAAGGGGGGTTTTGGCATCTTGTAGGATGTTGCGGACTGAGGGGTTAACCTAATCCCCGCACATTTTTGAGTATCCAGAAAACTTCGAAAATGTTTTATTATCCGCCGAGTCCGCAAGCCTCGTAAATGCCGCCAGCGCTATAAATATCGTCGGAGGGCCTGGAACTGTTGAAAATCCCGATCGACACGGGGCGCTATTCACGACTTGCGGTCTCCACTTTCCAGTCCGGCATGGCAAGGCTCGGAGCTTTCTTCTCTAGTCTTACTACAAAAGGCGACTCATCACTGACAACGCCTATGAAGACCAAGAAGATAATAAAGAGGTCGACAAGAAAGGATCTTGTCCGCCCTACAGGAGAGAGTTCCCACAGCCAAAAGCCTGCGGAGAAAGCAGTCCGCCGTGCCGATATATCTGCTCGCGAGGATGCTGCAGTAGATGCTGAACCACTGAGAAGTGAAAAGATGGTGACCCTGTCGGACTCTGCCCCTTCCCAGAAAACTGCAACCTCGGCGGACACCGTTGGTGAACACATTGAGGCTGACATATCTTCTCCCAATGCCCAGGTGCCCATTGTTAACTTGGATGAAGAAGATAGGCGCACTGACGGAGAAGACGATGCGCCCTCAAAGGCATTGACTGTTGTGAACCCTGAGGCTGTCCGCGAGAGTCAGCCCGACCTAGGAGAGGCTGCCACGGATTCTACTTAGAAGATAGCTAAAAGAAAGAAGAGGAAGAGGGACGGGTCGACCGTTGCCAAGCGGGTTGAGAAGAAACTGCGCGCGATGAAGGAGAAGAATGTCTCCAAGCGGACTGGAGATGCGGACTTACAACACAGACCGCGCGACAAAGAAGTTCCTGACAGCGATCTAGTCACACCGGAAGCCCAAGTTCAGGGAGATAATTCCCTCTCCACGGTCAGTCTAATCACTGATGAGATGTTAGATTCGATAGACGTCAATGAAGTAGATCTAATCAACGAATCCCCGTTGATTGTACTGCAGCAATTTGAGGCGGAGGCCACTGGAAATAAAGGTGGCGAACTCCCTTCTTTGTCCACTGCGGAGGAACAAGAGAGGGAGAGGCTGAAGCGGAAGATAGAGGAGCAGAAGAAGCAAATTACTGCTCAAGTAGCTGCTGTGGAGGCGGCCTCGAAGCAGGTCGCGGCGGACAAGAACGCTGAGGACCTGCGGACTGCTGCGGAGCTACTGCGGTGAGGTAAACTTCAACCGACGCCTAAGTATTTTAAGCGTCAGTGGCTTTACAGGTCGCCGCCGCTGAAGTCGAGACCAGTCAAGATTATCACTGAAACTGAGGACATCATTGTTTTGAAAAGCTCTGCTGCTGAGAAAAGAGCTAAGGTCCATCGCGAATTGAAGAAGCGGTTAAGGTTTTTTGACCCGGAGCAGGCAAGGCGGCCTGTCTTTCTCGATAGTCGGAAAATCGCTGCGGCTATATCCAAATGTGATCTTTCATCCTTTCTTTGTGTCGCCGTCGGGCTCCATTGAGAGTGGCGACTTCGTGGTTACACCAAATACTGGTGTTGACGCGGTCTCGCATGAAGAATCCACAGGGGATGAGCTGCCCAGCCTTAACATCATCAAAGAGTTAGAAAAATTTCAAGCTGAAGTTCAGAACCTCAAAGCAGAGTTAAAGAAGGCGGAAGAGCGCGAGAAGGCGTCCGCGGAGTGGGAGAAAGCATTAAAGGACCAGATCTCCAGCATCTCCAGGGCGTTGGAGAGATCCGACAGGGAAAAGAGGAGGCTCGCGGACGATGTCCACTTCTATAAGGGGAAACATTTGGCATCAACGAGGGAAGAGAAAGGTAAGCGAGCTGCTAAGGTTGCCGAGCATAGGTCGCGATTGCAAGATCGCGCTGCTCCGGAGGCCGCTGCACCGGCGGGCGGTCAACAGGTTGCGGACGAGGAGCCAAGGCCGGCAGCAGAGCCAATGGTGCCCCTTAGCCGGGTAGACCGCGAGGCTGCCCACATGCACCGGACCATAAACGTCATCCACCATCATATCTGCCGTTTGTACAACGAGATTCTTCAAATGAGCGACCAAGCCGCTCACTTGTGCAGAGATAGACCTGAAAAGCAAGCGCGGACCGAAACTAGGGACCGCTGAGTCCGTACTGCCATGAATATTTGTTTGATTTGTATAATTGTGCTTTTAAACAATGCTGTTGTAGATTGAATTGTGTTGCGAACTGTGCGGACTTAATCATATATCCGCAAATTATAATTATTTTTGTTGTGATCTATGGCGAACTGTGCGGACTAATACTGCGTCCACTTCTCGTAATATAACCTGCAGGTGGGAAAATTTGCGAGCTAAGCGGACTGAAACTGTGTCCGCCTCTTATGTTTGACTTGCAGGAAGGAATCAACGCGAACTGGGCGGATGAAAGCTGTGTCCGCCATAATTTTTGCTCTTAAATTTTTCTTGGCATTTGAGTCTATGCTTGTATCCGCGTTATTGTTAACTTTTGCTGCGTGAATGGTTTGGTTTTTGCGGACTATGCGGATTGGAATTGCGAGCTCTGCGGCCTGGTCAAAAAGCTGTCAGAACTTTTAATTATAAATAGGCCCTGCCGCTTTCTTCTATGCAGGAAAATAGCTGAAGTAAAAGGAACCCTGCGGCCTGCAAATTGGTGTCCGCGCGTACTGATGCTGCTGTCGCCTTCCACTTCACCGACCACCAGAAATGCACATTGACAGAGGCCGAACTGGAGGCCTTTGTCGAGAAGAAGATGACGAATTCGAAAATCCTCGTCCGCCTTCCAGCCCACCAGGAAAGGTTAAACTTTTCAACCGCCATCCAGATCGCCATTCCATTGGACCACTTTGATAGCGGATTCAAGTTTCCGCTTCTATGGGAGCTAGCCGAAATTTTTGAACACTATGGAATGGTGACGGGTAAGCTCACGCCCAACACACTCGCTGCGATCTGTAGTTTCCTCTCCTATCTGCGATCTGAAAAGATTGCTTTCTCGATGAACATCTTTCGTAAGATGTTCTCTGTCCGCTCCATAACCACTTCTGGAGGCCGCCCCTACAAGGGGGTGATATATTTCTACTGTAGGGGAATGAAGGTTGTGGGCCTTCCCAACAAGATCCACAACTGGACCTCGAGGTTCTTGATCTTTGAGGGTGACCTAGGGTTCGCGCACACCTATCCGCAGGTGCGCGCGGACTCTGCCTTCAAGGGAGTGCAGCTGGATGACTTGGAATCCACCATTGTCGAGTTCTTGGCCAATGCCAGGCTTGATATCGAGTATTACATTCTGCTACTGGCGAGCTTAGTGGACGTTCTGCCCGAAGAGAGTAAGCAGCTTTCGAACTCAAACTTTGTATCCGCAACGACCTTAGTGTTTAACCCATCTGTTTTTTGCAGCGATCTTGGCGGTACCCGCCAACTTGTCGCAGACGCCTAACAGCTTTGTTCCTATACAAAAGGAGAAGAAGGAAGCAGTCGCAATGAAGAGGAAGGAGGAAGGGGATCCCGCGACGGATTACTCTTCTTCTGAAAGCTTCACCATGAGTGGCTTTGGCATCAGCCAGAAGGATCTTAGGGGGAACCCTATGGTCCACTGGCATAGCAAGAACAAACACGTCCGCCTATCCACCACGCTCCCTTCGTGGAAGAGTCCGCGGATAACTCGCCACGCCCATATTGCGATCTCCGCGCTCTACGGAAAGCGCAAGTTGAGCGACCTTAAGAAGGTGCCCGCCGCCGACCTCCCTCTGCTAGCCTCTCAGGTCGGTGCGAACAGCGTGGTGACGAACCACTATGTAGCCACCCTGGCCAGAGACCTGTTAAGGCAGAATGAATAGCTTCAAAAAGATAATAAGGAGCTAAAGGAGAGGAATGCGCGGTTGGGAAAAAGGGTTGCTCAGCAAAGAGAAGAGCTCGGGGTGAGTTGAATTCCCATCGGCCTTAATTTGCTATTCGCCACGATCTGTCTGACGTTTGCTTTTGTTTTGCGCAGGTTGCCTACGATTTAGAAAACAACAGCTTCCAGGACGCCATGCTCCCTTTCATGAAGGAGACCGTCGAGGTCGCCATTGAGTGACTTATCCGCGACGGCTTTACAAAGGAGGGAGTGGATGTCGTCCCTTTCTTGGAGCTCTTCCCTGAGTTGGCACCACAGGTCGTGGCAATGGAGCGGGCTAAAAGGGCAAGGACATCATTGAGAAAGAAGGCAAGGAAGTAGAGGAAGAAGAAGAATAAGTAGAAGAAGAAGAAGGCGAAGGGCAAGGTGCCATGGAGACGGCGGATGGAACCGGCTCAAGCCAGCGAGTTGGAGATCAGTCGGCCGAGTCAACCACCTCTGCATCCTCCTCTGCAGCCAGGAGCTCGTGTAGCGAGTCCTCCTCAAGCACAGGATCAGATATTAGCGGAAGCGGCTCGGTGGGATACTCTCCGGAAGTCGACATTGTTGGAGAAAGCCCTGTACCTCCAGAAAAGAAACAAAAGACTACAGATTGATGTATTTTTATCTTTTTTTTATTTTGTAAATGTGGCAGACTCAAGACTGTTGTCCGCCGAATAGATAGATGTATAATTTTTTGATGAAATAGAAAGGATATTTTTGCATGTGTGCTTCCTGCAATGTTCTTTTTCCACGCTCACCGCACCGAGACTTAGCAATCCGCACGACACGCTGATAAATCTGAGCTTTTTAACTTGCTGATTAGAGACAATTATTGTCCGTCGTTGGAATGAGAAGAAATTGTCAGGCGGACTCTGTCGAGTTCCAATTGCAGTCCGCACGATACTAAGATCATCTATAACGAGTCTTGCTGATTAGAGAATTCAACTTACAAATCCATTCAATGTCCGCCTTAAAATGAGAACGAAAATAGCCAGCTGATAACAATGTCAGGTGGACTTCATTGAGTTCTAGTAGCAGTCCGCAATTCTCTTTATTAACTTATCAAATGATAATATATGAAAACCATTCGGCGGACTTAGCTGATATAATTTCACAGTTCGTATATATGCCAACAGAAATAACCTATAGCTTGCGGTCTCAAGGAAACCGTCGGACTGAGCGGATACAGAAAACCAGTCCGCCCAAGATAGAAATGACCTATAGCTTGCGACCAGGTGGGCAGGTGCACATTGCATTGCTTTCCTCACCAGGCCACAGGCTATATGATCAACCCAAATAAAACCGGCGGACTGTGCGGATAGAGAAAACCAGTGCGCACTAAACAGAAGAAATGACCTATAGCTTGCGACCGGGTGGGCAGGTGCACATGGCATTGCTTTCCTCACCAGGCCACAGACTATATGATCAACCCGAAGAAGCTGGCGGACTGAGCGGATACAGAAAACCAGTCCGCACTAAGACGATTCCCTGCGAAGAGCAAGATACTCGGCGGAACAGTTCCCTGCCCTCTTACCTGAAGTACAGTCTAAGCTGTGGGTCTTCTGCAGGCACTGCTTGAGGGTACCATGGAGTGTTCGAGGGTTACAAGGTAAGATGATCGGTGGGCAGGTGCACATGGCATTGCTTTCCTCGCCAGATCATCAAAGTTGTAACGATATCCCAAATGCGGCACGGTAGAGCTCTACACCCACCCTGCCCTCCATAACGCAGAGGTGGGGTAAGGTACTAGCCGGGATCCGAAGTTCAGAATCCTACCGCACTAGATCCTGCAAGCTCCCACTACACGGTGCGAAATCTCCTCGCAACACGTGGTCTTCGTGGTGTTACGCTAATGACAACAGCTCTAGGGAAGGTCTTGCTGAACTCGGCGATGTCTCCTGGTATCATGGAATAGTTATAGGTCTTTGGGAGAGAGAGAAAACACTAGAAAAAAATGTCAGTATGGATCCTTTGATTAATAAAATGTATTTGCAAAGAAAGCATAAGAAAGAAAAGAGAGTTCAAGCGCAGAACCGTTTTTGAAATCTTTCTTAGCGTTTCATCTGTTATGATTACATAGACAAAACACTTGAAGAAGCGTTAGCAAGCAGTTTCTATTCATAATAACTCTTGAAGAGGATACACAAAGTAGAAAAAAGGAGGTTCAAGAATAGAACCGTTTGATATCATACCCGCTCCATGTGTGTGGTATATCCTCTCCTTCGTATGTCTGCAAGCGGTAAGAGCCGCTCTATAACGCTTCTTTGATAACAAAAGGGCCAGCCTAATTTGGATTAAGCTTCCCAATTGAACCAGCTCTTGCAGCAGCATCAATCTTCTTTAGAACTAGATCTCCCACTTGGAAGTGTTTGATCCTCACGTTCTGATCAAAGTAGCGGGCCATCCTTCTTTTGACCTCCTCCTGCCTTATGGCTGCTTGATCTCTGATTGCCTCGATGTGTTCCAAGCTGAACCTCATCTCTTCATTATTCAACTCAAGCTAGTCCTCAACGCCTTCTCTTACAAGCAGAACTCTGGGTGACGGGACTTCAAACTCAACTGGAATGAGTGCCTCTGAGCCATGAGAAAGTTTGAATGGAGTCTCCCCAGTTACGGATGATGGCGTTGTCCTAAGGGACCAGAGGACTAATGGAAGCTGATCAGCCCAACTGCCCTTGAGATTCTGCAATTTCTTTTTGAGCAAATTGAGGATCTGCTTGTTGACTGCTTCTACTTGGCCATAGCTTCTGGGATGATGAACTGATGCAAACCGCAACTCTGTTCCGATCTGCCTGCAAAAATCTATCATCTATGAGTTGTTGAATTGTGGCCCATTATCAGTGATTATTGCCATAGGTATCCCATGCCGACAAACAATCTCTCCCCAAATGAAGTTCTTGACAACTTGAGTAGTTATCTTCACCAATGCCTTGGCTTCGATCCACTTGCTGAAGTAGTCGATCATTACGATGATGAAACGTCGTTGCCCGCTTGGCATGGGAAAAGGACCAATGAGATCCATTCCCCAAACTGCAAAGGGCCAATGAGTTGCAATCGATCTGAGGGACTGAGCTGCTTGGAGTTGAAGTGGAGCGAACTTCTGGCATTGAACGCACTTTCTTGCATAGACCTCAGAGTCTCTCTTCATAGTGGGCCAGAAATAACCCTGTCGTAGGATCCGTCTTTCCAGGGTTCTTGCTCCCGAGTGGCTTCCACATTCTCCTGAATGAACTTCTTGGAAAACAAGGGGAGCTTCTTCTTCTGAAACACACCGGGCAATGGTAGAGAGGAAGGTTTTTCTGTAAAGGACTCCCGCCACTAGGAAGTAGTGAGCTGCTTTTATTCTGAACTTTTTCTTATCTTTGACTGAATGATGATAATCTCCCGTTGACAGATAGAGAATGAATGGGTCCATCCAAGTGGTTCGTTGGTCCACTCGCATCAAATCTCCTTCCACCACTGCCGGGCGGAAGAGCTCGGAAGTTGTTCCTCATGAAGGCATCCCATACTTGGAAAGAAAATCTGCCTCCTCATTTTCTGTTCTGGGGATGTGCTCGATGGTAAAGCTCTTGAACTCTGCCGACTTCTATCTTCACAAGAGCTAGATATTTCTTCAAGATCGGCTCTCTTGTTTCGAAGTTACCGAGGACTTGTGACGCCATTACCAGAGAATCGGTTTTGATATGAACATGATCGATTCCGAGTTCTCTTGCAAGCCTCAAGCCGGCTAGCAGAGCTTCATACTCGGCCTGATTATTGGTTACTGGAAAGTAAAAATTGATGGCCTGCTCCAATTTGACGCCGTTTGGATTGATGAGAACCACTCCTGCTCCAGAAGAACTTCTGCCTGAGGCACCATTAATGTAGATGGTCCAAGCCAAAGTTGACCATTCTGCTTGATCAGAACTGGACTCTGGCATGTCGATTAAGAAGTCTGCTAGGACTTGTGCTTTAATGGCTGTCTTGGGCACATAAGAGATTTCAAATTCACTCAACTCTATTGCCCACTTAGCTAGTCTGCCGGAATGTTCTGTTTTTTCCAACACACCCTTCAAAGGCTGATCGGTGATGACTTGAATTGAATATGCTTGGAAGTACGGACGCAGCCTGCGAGCTGACATGACTAGCGCCAAGGATAACTTCTCCAAAATTGGATACTGTGTCTCAGCACTCTTCAGGATATGTCTAACATAGTAAATTGGTAATTGCTTCCTGCCCTCTTCCCGAAGAAGAACGGAGCTGACGGCCTCAGGGCCAACCCCTAGGTATAAGAAAAGAATCTCTTCTGGCCGGGGACTCTGAAGTAGGGGTACTGAGGTCAGTTGCATCTTCAACTGCTCAAAAGCTTGGGAGCATTCTTCCGTCCACTCAAACTTGGATGCTCCTCGGAGAGTTTTGAAGAATGGAGCACTCCTATCTCCAACCAAAGAGAGAAATCTCGCAAGGCCTGCTAGCCTCCCCCCTAACTGCTGAACTTCTTTTGGCAAACGAGGGGTAGGCATATCAAGAATGGCTTTCACTTTATCAGGATTGGGGGCAAGTCCTTCCGGAGTAAGGAGATGACCAAGAAACATCCCCTTACTCGTACCAAACGTACATTTCAAAGGGTTAAGCTTCATTTTGTACCTACGCAGAGTAGCGAACGTCTCTGCTAGGTCTTGCAAGTGCAGCGAAAACGACTTACTCTTAATCAAGAGATCGTCTACATACACTTCTAGATTCCTCCCCTTCTGATGGTTAAACACACGGTCCATCATCCGTTGGTAGGTTGCACCGGCATTTTTAAGCCCAAAGGGCATCACAAGGTAACAATAGCAACCATCATTAGTAATGAACGACGTGTGAGGAACGTCAGGCTTATGCATTCTTATCTGGTGATAACCAGAAAACACATCTAAAAAACTCATATAAGAGTACCCTACCGCAGAATCAACTAAAGAATCTATCCGAGGCAAGGGGTAACAATCTTTAGGGTATGCTTTATTAAGTTTGGTAAAATCTACACACATCCGCCATTTTCCCCCTTGCTTTTTAACCATTACAACGTTTGATATCCAGGTGGGATATTGAATTTCTTTAACAAAATTAGCCTTGAGGAGTTTTGCAACCTCCTCCCTTATTGGCTCTGCAAGCTTCGTAGCCATGTCCCTCTTCTTTTGTTGTATAGGCTTGTAGCTGGGATCAACATTCAAGTGGTGGCATGCAACATCAGGATCCACTCCAGGCATGTCTTCTGCTGACCAGGCGAAGACATCCAGGTTATTCAGCAAGCAGGAAATCAACTCGGCCTTTTGATCTTCAGGTAACTCCGAGTTGATGGATAACTTCCTCTCCTCCCCCTCAGCAATGGGGACTCCTTACGTCACCTGGGCAGGTTCCAGGTGAGCACCTTCATTAGTAGCAGCTTCTGAACTGGGAGAGGCTTCTACAGCTGCTGCTGGAGCAAGGGAAGGGCTGGCTTCAACCATGTTGACAGTGCGGACGTAGCACTCCCTTGCTCTTCTTGGGTCACTCCTGACCCGGCACATCCTTCCATCTGCAAAGAACTTGATGGTAAGGTGGTAAGTGGAAACCACTGCTTGATACTTGTTCAGAAGAGGTATGCCGAAGATGGCATGGTAGCTGCTGGGGGCGTCAACCACTATGAATTGTACTTGCTTAGTTGCCCCTCCAAGCTTCACGGGCAGGATGACGCTGCCTTCCACTTCTTTTCTCTCTCCCGAGAAACCATAGAGTGGCCCCTCAGTGGAAAGCAGATGCTTTCTGGTCCTCAGGGCCTCAAAAGTAGACTTGAACAGGAGGTTGACCGAGCTGCCTGTGTCAACAAGAATTCTATCAACTGTAAAGTCCCCAACCACAGCCTTGATTTCTACAGCATCATCAAACGGGTTTGCTGTTTCGGGTAGATCTGCTGGACCAAAGGTGACAACCTCACTTGGAGGAGCAATGGAAGAAGAAGAGGCCACCTCTGCCCGTGTGACCCTTGAAATTGACGATTTCCGAGTAGACTCGGTCCCTGCTCCACCATGGATGAAGAAGAGGTGTCCCAGAACCCCTTCATCATCTGCATCGAAGCACTCCACCGGGACGTTGATCGGCCCCAGACGGCCTTCGTCCTCGACCTCCACACATTCCTGGTACGCTTCGGTGACTTCTTTGCCCTTTGAGGTGGATGGCTTTGAAGAAGAAGGAGAATCCTTCTTGGCCAAGTCAATCTTGCCCTCGACAAGCAGCTTCTCTATCAGCATGCGAAGGGCCTTGCAGTCCTCGGTAGTGTGGCCATTTTCTTTATGGAACTGGCAATATTGTGCATTATTCCTTGGCTTCCACATTTTCTGAGGCTCTTGCCTCTTTTCTTCTGATCTCCCTTGCAAGATCTGGATGACTTTGTCAAGGTCCAGATCTGCAATGTCCTCCATGAGGCTTGCATCAGATTGGCTCGGAGCAGGCAAGGCTGCTTGTTTGGAGGATGGGAAGAGCTTGCAATGGAACGGCGAGAGTGGCAGCCAACGACAGTCTCTGCTCATGAAACTGTTGATGTCCTTGGAAAGGTTTCTTGTGGCGGAAGTTCTTGCCTCTTTGAGACGGAGGCTGGAAGTCTGGGTGAGGGGGCTTGCTACGAGAGGAAGAAGCGGAGGCATCCCTTACTTCAGCCTTAGCTGTCAGGTATGGGACATAAGTTGGATTGGTGTTTTCTCCTCCAATGAAACCGTTGACCATGGCGATCAACTCTTGATAAGTCTCAGGTGCCTTGGATGTTGCTTTAAACTTCAGGGGGCCTTCCCGGAGGCCATGGATCAAGGAGACCTTGTAATAGTCGGGGTTCACATTCCTTACCCCTTAGATCTCTCTCTGAAAGCGATCAACGAATCGCGTTACTGATTCATTATCCCTTTGCTTGATTTCAAATAGGGCAGCTGGCCCATTCTTCCTCTTTCTTGAGGTAGCAAACCTCAGCAACAACTGCCTGCGAAGCTCTGCGAAAGAAGAGATTGTGCCCGAAGGCAGCTCATAGAACCACTCTCTCTGCTGTCCTTCGAGAGTGGTAACTAGGAGTTTCACTTGATAGCATCTGAGATGCATCTCAAAGCAACTGCCCCCTCAAATGCTTGGAGGTGAGAGAATGGATCAGTCCCTCCTGAATAGAATGGGATGCGAGGCTCCTTGAAGTTGTTCGGAGCCGATTCCCATCGTATTCGATCAACGAAGGGATACGGGGTCTCGAACTCTGCGGGGTAGAAGTGGAGGACTGAAGCAGGGGAGTCGGCGGGCTCGGCGGACTGACAGTCAGCAAAATGAAGGTGGCGGGCAGGAGTGCCCCTGGCAGCTTCTCTGAAGAAATTTCTGAAAGCAAACTGCTCCTCCTGAGGGCGCAGAGGGGCGGCGGACTGAGCAGGGTTCCGAGGAGTGGCTGGCGACTGCCAAAGCGGAGTTCGGCGAGCTGGATTCTGGCGGACTGGAGAGTCTGCTGGATCTGCTGCGGCCTGAGGAGCAAGCCGCTGGGCTAGCGCGAGCAGGGTTTGGCTGATTGCGTCGAGACGCTGGTCAGTCTGCCGGCGGGACTACTCGGCCTCAAGGCGAGCTTGTTCAATTGCGTCCCAAAGAGAGTCCTCTGAAGAACTGGAGCGGTCTGAAGAGCGGGCTCTGCGGTCTGACATTTCTGTTCGCTGAATTCAAAACACTACTCGAATATGAAGGCCGCGTGTTAACTGTTGATGCACGAAAACACAAAAGGGGGGTCGGGCACCACCAGCTAACGATTCGAACACCGGGGAATAGAGAGACTGCGAGTAGTGATCTACTAAGCGGGTGAGGGCAGGAAGAACAGCAGGGCCGTGAGCCACGGCAACAACAGACTTCGCCCGTTGCGGCCTGAATGCCTCTCTTGCGACAGGCTTTTTCCTTGATTGAAGAAAGACTTGGTTACAAGTGAAAGGAAAAGGTTGACAAGAGCAGAGCGAGGGGGAGTCCGCAAGGCACAAGATTCGAGTCTGCAGCCTTTAACAAGTAGGCTCCTGGATGCAAGTTAGCGTGCCCTAGGTGCACCACCTCCCCCCTATTTATAGGATAGGGGGCCTTCCCAAATGGGCTGGGCTAAAATAACCGGCTGCCCGGGGTACAGGAGAACCGGGCAGTGGTGACGGGAAGCAAAAAGAAAAGAACACGCCAGTCCGCGCAGAAGGGGCGGACTGGGCTCGCGGACTGGAGCTTCCACTACTGCTGGGCGCGATCCTGCTGGAGGGCGGCGGCCTGGGTGGACGAGACACTGCGTCCGCCATTGTAGAGAATCCAATATCCCAAGTCGTGGCGGACTGAGCGAACAGATCCTTGAGTCCGCTGCTGGGGTACCATCCTTGGTGGCCGATTGGTTACCTCGCCGGACTGGGCGGACTGCCAAATCGAGTCCGCGAGTGTTGAAAGGGGGGTTTTGGCATCTTGTAGGATGTTGCAGACTGAGGGGTTAACAGTGAGAGGTCACTGAGGCATGACCCACATGACGTCTCCTTACCATGGGGGAGAAAGACTTACCTTCGAACTGGGGCAAATAAGGACTACCTGATGCTGACTATTAAAGGTTGGATGGATGAGCTTCGAGCGTTCCTATGACAAACAAAGTTAGAAACAAACAAAACTATTGCATTAAAATGAAATATAGTGTATGCGCATATGCATATAACAGTATTTTTGTTCTTGTCAGCTATACGAAATTGTAGGTAATTAACGGCAAAAACTCGTGAGCCAAAATGTAGTAATGTGTTTCCACCCGATTTTTGGCTTTTCTTCAAGCTCTTTTTAAGTGACGGGTGCTTTTTCCGAGCTGTTTATATTGCATGTAGCATGTTTGTGCAACCTCCTAATTTCCCCCATTTGACTCGAATTCCGGGAGGGGTGACAAATTTCATTGACAAGTAGGGAATGGACGAGATTGCCATAAAAGTTATTTGTATGGGTCGACTGAAAATCGCATTGTATGGTGATTTCGACTCGATTGCCATAAACTGAATGTTGTGTGTGTCCAGCTTCTGGAATTCTCCCAAGGTTACTGGGAGCCCCATGGTGCCTTTGACTAGGACATGCCCACTTTCGAATCCATAGATAGGTCTGGATGTCGGCTGGTGCCCATACTCTACGATTTTCATATTGCGAAGTGCGGGGATAAATATGATGTTTGTTGAGCTATCATTAACAAACAGGATTCTCTTGACGCAAAAATTGGGATCTCTAATCTCACCATTGATGAACATTGGAACCTGATGTGATATGAGCAATCCTTTTAAATATTCATAGAAAACTTATTGTTCTTTAGCTTGGGTTTTCTGGATGTCTTCCGAAGGCTGGGTGATGAAATTGTTGGTGCCTAGGGGTACGCTAAAGATATTCTCTACTACTCCGACTGTAACAGCCCAAAGGTCAGAAACAGGCAATTTTTGGGTAACACGGCCTGGGACACGGGCGTGTCCCAGGGCGTGTCAGGTGACACGGCCTGCGACACGGGCGTGTCGCAGGGCGTGTCGAAGTTGTGTCGACGATTGGGCTTTGTCTCGACGATTTTTGTTCTCGACGATTCGTCGAGAGGAGGCACACGGCCCAGGACACGGGCGTGTCCAAGGCCGTGTCGCATGCTCGACGATTTTGTCTCGACGATCGTCGAGTGTCGAGACCTGAGTGTCGAGTGTCGAGAGTTTGAACACGGCCTGTGACACGGGCGTGTCACAGGGCGTGTCAAATCAGGCGGCGAGCTCAGCCCGCCGAAGGAAATTCGACAGGGCGTGTCTTTGTGCCGTGTCTGGGCACACGGCCTGGGACACGGGCGTGTCACAGGCCGTGTGAAGTCTCGGGATGATTTGGGATTTTTTTCCCCAGGTACACGGCCACAGACACGGGCGTGTCTGAAGGCATGTTGGTGACACGGCCCATGACACGGGCGTGTCCCGTGGGCGTGTCACTGGTTTGGATAAGTCGGTTGACCACCGCTTGAGGCACACGGCCAGGCACACGGCCGTGTTCGAGGCCGTGTCAGGTCAAAATAGGTGTTTTTGGCAGAATCGTGGCCGTCCATTCCTTCAGTCTAGATCCAAGGGCTGGAAGCTCTTCTTCTTTTTCCTTAAGGGCCGAAATCAGAGAAAGGAATCTCATTTTCCTTAGCCTTCATCTTTCTTCAAGAGAGAGAAAGAGAGAAAGAAAGGAAGAGGAAGAAGGAAAGGGGGCTGCTGTCGGTGGTGCTGCGGTTTCCCGACGAAAGATCCGAAGCCAGCGTTGCGGAGGAAACGCTCTCGCGAGTCGTGCAAGCTAGCTTGGAGTCCATGGCACCGAAGCGATCGTCAAGGGTAACGACTTTTCTTCCTAGCCATGTGAAGGCTTCCTTTTTGGCATATCTTTTGATTCCCCCACCAAGAGGTGGCTGCTTTTGGGAGTCATTTGGGTGATTCGTGAAATCCCCTTTTTGTTAGCATATAGATCCGGAAATGGAGTACGGAATAGGCATGCTGTGTGAAGCCCATCTGGACAGGTTGGTCTGGATTGGTGATGTTGCATACGAACCGGAGAAGACTCCGTGATAAACGTGTAGTGTTAAGGAGTCTACGGGTTATGCCTGCGAAAAGGAGTAGCAGGAAGTACTGGGGTGGTAGCCCAGGAAAATAGCCATGTTATGGTTTTGGGTCCAACCTGTGGTTATCCACACAGGAAGTACTGGTGGGATCAGGAAAGGCCCTTTTTGTGATGCTTGATGTCCTAGGGTGTCCACCTGTGGAGCGAGTCACAGGAAGTACTGGTGTGCCCAGGAAAGACCCCTGACATTTGTAATTTGCGGTGTCCACCTGTGACGGGAGTCACAGGAAGTACTGGTGTGCCCAGGAAAGACCCGCTGTTGTTGTGAGGAAATGGGTATAGTGACATACCCAGGCTTGAATGCCAGAACAGGATTGGTGAGACCGACCCGCGCCTTTGCTATAGCCATGAGTACGCTGCACGCGGAAAAGGCAAGGCGATTTGAGCAACGGGGGGATGGAGGATCCGACCTGCGCTATGTCCATCTGACGTGAGACCAAAAAGTGCGGTCTGTTGGAGCGCATAGCAAGAGTCTTCGGCCTGCGCGCCATGACACAACGGGGGGCTACGGGCCATCCCAGTGTCCGAGGACTAACTCCGGCTGCACGCCATGGAGTAAATGCTCAAGAGTGTTACCGTTGGGTGATAACCCTGATACGGTGGTGGGCAAGAGGTTGCCAGAACACCAAGAATGTGCCCTGAGTGCACGGACCGTTGGGCCGGGCGGCGAACGGTTGTGATGGCTTGTGTGCGTGAAAGCACCTTTTGATGATATAGTTTGCCATACTTGTGATATGATATGCCTGCAGGGAAAAATACCGCTGCCCCGAGAGAAGGGGTAGGGTCGTTATAATTTGGTCAGCTGAGCGCTGACCGTTGCTTTTGTTTGCCACCGGTGGGTGGATTGTCCTTGCACAGGTGCTGGAGAGCCGAGTGGGACGCGTTGAGGTTGATGTTCCTGCTGGTGCTGCTGCTGCTGCTAGCCCTCGAAGGCTAGTTGTGTTCTTTTGAGTGTTTTCTTTTATTGTGGCCGGCCTGCGCGCCAATCTGTTTTAGGCCACTGTTTGAAAGCCATGTAAGGCCATAAGGCCAACACTTTTGACATGTTGTAAGACATTCTTATATGTATATAAATGTGGAGTTTTATGTTTGGACATTCATGAGGAGTTCAAGTAGTTTAGGCTTCCGCTAGAATGCTTTGTGATAGGTGCGATTGCGCTACTCTGGTATCATCCTGTACCTTCACCGACTGTTTTGTGGTATATCCTGTGGGGCCCCGGCCGGACCTTCTAGAATATATCATATGAACGGATGGGGTTGTTACATTTTTGGTATCGGTTGTCTTGGTCTTTCCCTCTCGAAGTCGTGGTCGACTTCTTTTGTGGGGTGGCACGCACGGGTTTGTGCAAACCAAAGTCTACGATTGAACTCCTGAATGTCCATGATAGGAATGCACAGTTTTGTGTTTGAGGAACCTGTGTGTTCCTATCTTGTTGCTTACTTGTGTCATTTTCTATTTGTAGGCGACGAGTGCGATGGTTTAGCAGCAGGAACCCCAACACTCGTTAGGAAGCATGACGTCAACTGTGGTACCAACCTCTCCTTCATCGATAGAAACAGCTCGACTGATTGTCGATAGGGCTTTTGCAACGCTCAAGTCTTACCATGAAGGACAAGTTTCACCCTCTGATCCGGTGATGCGTTCCATGCCGGGTAGGGAACTTGAGCAGCTAGCAAGGGGAAGTGCCTCAGCCTCGTCGGGACATATGTGTTTGAGCCAAGGAGAGAACACGGTTGCGGACTATTTTCATGCATTTGTTGCAATGAGCCAACAACCCGAGTTTATGTTTGAGACCGAGGAGATGAAGATCAATCGGTTTTATGGTGGGCTACGTCAGGAACTCCGTTTCTTGTTGATGGGTCCTAAGTTCTTGGGCTTCCAACCACTGGTGGAGGCAGCGAGACTGTTGGAAATCGACTTGAGGAGAGCCCAGCAGATGCCTGTGACTCGGAAAGTGCGCACTCCAAGGTTTGGGAAGTCGGCTCACTGGAAGAGGCGGAGACAAGAGAAGCGTACTTGTTATGCGTGTGGTCAGGTGGGACACCTTGCTCGTGACTGTGGGGATGGTGTTCAGCAGCCAAAGAAGCAGTCCAAGTGTTATTCGTGTGGGAAAGCAGGACATAAAGCCCGAGATTGCCGCGTTGGCGCGTTGCAGGCAAGAAAGGGCGACAGCACGATGTAGATAAATAAGGAGACTTCTCATGTACATAACTAATGGTGACTTATATATGTTTGATGTACAGTAAGCTGTTTTGGATGAAAATGTTATGAGGACCTGTGTCCGATATGGATGTGTGGGATCAACGTGTGTTGTCAATTGTTGCTGTTTTCTACCATGGGGACATGTGTGCCCAAACTTGGCAAGAGTCGTCGATGTTTACGCTGATCGTCTTGCTTGTTTTTGTTTGCATCTTGTGACTGTTGGTTGTATATGTTAGGTGCACCACAGGCGCCGTTTACGAAGGATGTTTCGTCTTCTTTTCTGTCTCGTGAGTTTCTTACGCGGCTTGGGATTCCCAGGATCGCAAAGACAGATAGCGTCACCATGGTGTTGCCGAATGATTGTTGGATGCTTGCGCATCAAGCTTGCGATGTGGCGGTTCAGTTAGGAAGTCGGGATCTCAGGTTAACTGCATTTGTTTTGCCAATATCGGAATTGACGTGATTTTGGGTTGGATTGGCTTGCGGAGCAGCACGTTATGCTTGATTGCCAGTCCAAAGAAATCACGTTAGGCCAGAATACCGAACAGGCGGGACGTTGATGTCTGCACTCGAGGTAGTCAAAGCTGTTCGGAAGGGTGCGGAGTGTTACTTTGCACTCATTCGGGCTGTTGAGCCTAAGGCCACGTTGTGCGAGGTTCCGATTGTGGCAGAATTTACAGATGTGTTTCCCACGGATCTCCCTGGGCTACCACCCCAGCGGGAGATTGACTTCACAATTGAGTTGGTGCCAGGTGCGAAACCCGTGGCCCGCTCGCCATATCGCGTTGCGTCTAAAGAGATGGCGGAGTTGAAGGTTCAACTACAAGAAATGCGAGAGCAAGGTTATATCCGCCCAAGTATGTCACCTTGGAGCGATGTATTGATTACCGTGAATTAAATAAGCTGACCGAGAAGAATAAGTATCATATACCTCGGATTGATGAATTATTTGATCAGCTAGTTGGCTCGACCGTCTATTCGAAGTTGGACCTGAAGTCTGGTTATTACCAGTTACGAATTTGGGAAGGTGACATTTCCAAAACCGCATTTGGAACACGCTAGGGGCACTATGAGTTCACAGTTATGCCCTTTGGCTTGTGCACTACGCCTTCGGTGTTTATGGATTTGATGCACCGTATTTTCCGTGAGTACCTGGATCTGTTTGTGATTGTGTTCATTAATGATATCCTGGTGTACTCGAAGTCTAAAGCTGAGCATGAGATTCATTTGCGGTTGGTGTTGAATACATTGCGGTAAAATCAGCTCTATGCCAAGTTCTCGAAGTGCGAGGTTTGGCTATCGTCAGTGGCATTTTTGGGCCATGTGGTGAATGGAGCGGGCATTGCAGTGGATCCAGCGAAGATAAGAGCCATACAAGAGTGACCAAAATTGTCTTCCGTGGCCGAAGTCAGGAGTTTCCTTGGACTTGCGGGCTACTATAGAAGATTTGTAGAGAATTTCTCGCGGATCGCTTTGCCGCTAACCACACTAACGCGAAAATATCAGAAGTTCGTTTGGACGCCAGAGTGCGCACGATCTTTTGAAGAGCTGCAGATTCGGTTGACCACGGCGCCGATGTTGTCTTCGCCATGTGGAACCGATGGGTTATGATGCCTCAGGAAGCGGCTTAGAATGCGTTCTTCTGCAGAGCGGAAAAGTGATTGCTTATGGCTCACGCCAACTGAAGGTGCATGCGCGACACTATCCCGTCCAGGATTTGGAACTAGCGGCGGTGCTTTTTGCACTCAAGTTATGGCGACACTACCTTTATGGTGTGAAGGTGGCGATCTATACCGATCATAAGAGCCTAAAGTATCTGTTGGAGCAGAAAGACTTGAGTATGCGACAACGATGGTGGTTGGAGTTCCTTGGGGACGACACGTTCGAGATTCACTATACACCCGGGAAAGGGAATGTTGTCGCGGATGCCTTGAGTCGGCGAGTTCCGGCTAGAGCGAATTGGTTGCAAAGGCATAATAAATGTCTTATCCAGGAGTTGGAAGCATTGGAGATCTATGGTGTTGACAAGAGTTCCACTGCCACTGCATGTTTGAACTGGACCGAGGTGCAATGTGACCTTGCGGACCGCGTTCGACGGGCAACGGAGTTGGATGAAAATCTCTTACGATATGTGAATGAAGGGCCAGAAGGCAAATTCACCTGGACTGATGGTCTTTTGCGCAAAGAGGGTCGTTTGTGCGTCCTGAATGTGGGGAAGTTGAGGGAAGAACCGATGTATGAAGCACATTATACGAAGTATTCCATTCACCCCGGGAGCACAACGATGTTCAACGATATGAAGAAATTTGTCTGGTGGCCAGGGCTCAAGGAAGATGTTGTCCTGTATGTAGCCAAATGTCAAACATGTGCGATGGTGAAGGCGGAATGCCAAAAGCCGGACGGTTATTTGAAGTCACTACCGATCCCAGTGTGGAAATTTGATGATATTTCCATGGATTGTGTGCATGGCTTGCCAAGATCGCAGCGAGGAAATGATTCCATTTGGGTGATAGTTGACCGGATAACAAAAGTAGCACATTTTCTCCCGAACAGACGGGATGATTCGGTTGAAAATTTGGCAAATCAGATTATACGGCTTCACGGTGTTCCTCGGAGCATCGTACGTGATCGAGATAGGCAATTCACACCAAATGATTCGAGGCTAGTTCACCGACTGTTGGGCACGAAGTTGACTTTCAGTACGGCCTTTCATCCCCAAACGGATGGCCAAACTGAACGTACCAACAGAACAATGGAGGACATGCTCCGAATGTGCGCCCTTGACTTCGGAAAGAGATGGGAAGATCATCTCTATATGGTCGAGTTTGCGTATCATAACAGCTACCAGGAAAGCATTGGGATGCTGATTGCTCAAGATCGACAAGCGAAGTCCTACAACGCCAAGCACCGGAATGTCGAATTTGCGGTTGGCGATTGGGTCTACTTGAAGATCAAGCCATGAAAAGGGGTCTCCAAGATTCGACGATTGAAAAAGTTGAGTCCAAGATTTTTGGGTCCTTTTGAAGTGGTTGAGCGAATGCGCGAAGCGGTTTATCGGCTAGCTCTGTCGACGAACTTGGGTGGGTTACATGATGTCTTTCACATCTCAGTGCTTCGGAAGGCCGTGAAAGATCCCGCTCAAGTGATCGCGGATGATCGTGTGCTGGTGAAGTATGGGCTAACAACGAGAGTTAGACCCATTCAGATCAAAGATCGAGCCGAGAAACAGTTGCGGAACAAAACGGTCGGTATGGTAAAAGTCCGGTGGGACAACTGCGGCCGTGACGAGCTGACATGAGAGCGCGAGCAAACCATGCGAGCAGAGTTCCCAGAGCTGTTTGTGAATGTTGGAACATAAAATGTTAGATGTTGTTACCTTTTCTTGCTGGTTTCTGTTACTTTCCTGTCGCTAAATTTCGAGGACGAAATTTCTTGTAGGAGGGGAGGATTGTAACAGCCCAAAGGTCAGAAACAGGCAATTTTTGGGTAACACGGCCTGGGACACGGGCGTGTCCCAGGGCGTGTCAGGTGACACGGCCTGCGACACGGGCGTGTCGCAGGGCGTGTCGAAGTTGTGTCGACGATTGGGCTTTGTCTCGACGATTTTTGTTCTCGACGATTCGTCGAGAGGAGGCACACGGCCCAGGACACGGGCGTGTCCAAGGCCGTGTCGCATGCTCGACGATTTTGTCTCGACGATCGTCGAGTGTCGAGACCTGAGTGTCGAGTGTCGAGAGTTTGAACACGGCCTGTGACACGGGCGTGTCACAGGGCGTGTCAAATCAGGCGGCGAGCTCAGCCCGCCGAAGGAAATTCGACAGGGCGTGTCTTTGTGCCGTGTCTGGGCACACGGCCTGGGACACGGGCGTGTCACAGGCCGTGTGAAGTCTCGGGATGATTTGGGATTTTTTTCCCCAGGTACACGGCCACAGACACGGGCGTGTCTGAAGGCGTGTTGGTGACACGGCCCATGACACGGGCGTGTCCCGTGGGCGTGTCACTGGTTTGGATAAGTCGGTTGACCACCTCTTGAGGCACACGGCCAGGCACACGGCCGTGTTCGAGGCCGTGTCAGGTCAAAATAGGTGTTTTTGGCAGAATCGTGGCCGTCCATTCCTTCAGTCTAGATCCAAGGGCTGGAAGCTCTTCTTCTTTTTCCTTAAGGGCCGAAATCAGAGAAAGGAATCTCATTTTCCTTAGCCTTCATCTTTCTTCAAGAGAGAGAAAGAGAGAAAGAAAGGAAGAGGAAGAAGGAAAGGGGGCTGCTGTCGGTGGTGCTGCGGTTTCCCGACGAAAGATCCGAAGCCAGCGTTGCGGAGGAAACGCTCTCGCGAGTCGTGCAAGCTAGCTTGGAGTCCATGGCACCGAAGCGATCGTCAAGGGTAACGACTTTTCTTCCTAGCCATGTGAAGGCTTCCTTTTTGGCATATCTTTTGATTCCCCCACCAAGAGGTGGATGCTTTTGGGAGTCATTTGGGTGATTCGTGAAATCCCCTTTTTGTTAGCATATAGATCCGGAAATGGAGTACGGAATAGGCATGCTGTGTGAAGCCCATCTGGACAGGTTGGTCTGGATTGGTGATGTTGCATACGAACCGGAGAAGACTCCGTGATAAACGTGTAGTGTTAAGGAGTCTACGGGTTATGCCTGCGAAAAGGAGTAGCAGGAAGTACTGGGGTGGTAGCCCAGGAAAATAGCCATGTTATGGTTTTGGGTCCAACCTGTGGTTATCCACACAGGAAGTACTGGTGGGATCAGGAAAGGCCCTTTTTGTGATGCTTGATGTCCTAGGGTGTCCACCTGTGGAGCGAGTCACGGGAAGTACTGGTGTGCCCAGGAAAGACCCCTGACATTTGTAATTTGCGGTGTCCACCTGTGACGGGAGTCACAGGAAGTACTGGTGTGCCCAGGAAAGACCCGCTGTTATTGTGAGGAAATGGGTATAGTGACATACCCAGGCTTGAATGCCAGAACAGGATTGGTGAGACCGACCCGCGCCTTTGCTATAGCCATGAGTACGATGCACGCGGAAAAGGCAAGGCGATTTGAGCAACGGGGGGATGGAGGATCCGACCTGCGCTATGTCCGTCTGACGTGAGACCAAAAAGTGCGGTCTGTTGGAGCGCATAGCAAGAGTCTTCGGCCTGCGCGCCATGACACAACGGGGGGCTACGGGCCATCCCAGTGTCCGAGGACTAACTCCGGCTGCACGCCATGGAGTAAATGCTCAAGAGTGTTACCGTTGGGTGATAACCCTGATACGGTGGTGGGCAAGAGGTTGCCAGAACACCAAGAATGTGCCCTGAGTGCACGGACCGTTGGGCCGGGCGGCGAACGGTTGTGATGGCTTGTGTGCGTGAAAGCACCTTTTGATGATATAGTTTGCCATACTTGTGATATGATATGCCTGCAGGGAAAAATACCGCTGCCCCGAGAGAAGGGGTAGGGTCGTTATAATTTGGTCAGCTGAGCGCTGACCGTTGCTTTTGTTTGCCACCGGTGGGTGGATTGTCCTTGCACAGGTGCTGGAGAGCCGAGTGGGACGCGTTGAGGTTGATGTTCCTGCTGGTGCTGCTGCTGCTGCTAGCCCTCGAAGGCTAGTTGTGTTCTTTTGAGTGTTTTCTTTTATTGTGGCCGGCCTGCGCGCCAATCTGTTTTAGGCCACTGTTTGAAAGCCATGTAAGGCCATAAGGCCAACACTTTTGACATGTTGTAAGACATTCCTATATGTATATAAATGTGGAGTTTTATGTTTGGACATTCATGAGGAGTTCAAGTAGTTTAGGCTTCCGCTAGAATGCTTTGTGATAGGTGCGATTGCGCTACTCTGGTATCATCATGTACCTTCACCGACTGTTTTGTGGTATATCCTGTGGGGCCCCGGCCGGACCTTCTAGAATATATCATATGAACGGATGGGGTTGTTACACCGACAACCTATCTGCCCCCTTGTGGTTCTTGCTGAGGCTGTGTTTGTTCTCTCCTAGGCTTCACTGGGTGATTACGAGTCTGATCCTAGAGGAATCTTCCCATGATTCCCTGGCGAATCAGGCGTTCGATCTCGACTTTTAGCTTAACACATTCCTTAGTTGTGTACCTGGTTCCCTTATGGAACTTACAAAACTTTGTTTGATCCCCTCTTCCTTCTGGGATCTCTCGTGGTCTTCGCAGTGTTGGGTCATCCTGGATTGCAAATAATATGTTCATAGGTGAAGCATTGAGCGACATATACTCTAGATAAGCTCTAGAAGGGCAGTCCCCGTGGCGCTCCTGTGGCTGCACATTGTTTAGGCGCTCTTCCTGTATTCGCGGGACTATCTCTTCTTGCTTTCACTTTACTCCTCCGTAAAACTGTCGGCAATGGGCATTTATGGCCTCATCTGCCGTAATTTGGGCCTATACTCTTTGCACTAGATCAGAATAATTTGGGATTGTTTCTCTCATTGACGGTGAATAAAATCCACTAGGGTGGAGTCCTCTTAGGAAGACTTCCCATAGAAACTCGTGGTCTACCTCTAGTATCTGTCCTACCTCAGAAATAAACCAGCAAAAGAACTCTTTAAGGCCCCGTTCATTACGCGGGAATTGGGTCGTTGGAATTGGTATTCATTTACCAATTCCAATTAGGGTCGTTCGGTATGCCAAAAAAATCGTGGGAATCGGAAATGAATCGGGAATCCGTCGAAATTGGATACAAGGTAAACACGCGACATTCATTTCCGACCTCGCTTTGTCAGATTTCGCGATTCCTGCTCCGTCGCGCCGCTCCTCTTCCTGCTCTCGTCGCGCGCTGCTCCTGCTCCCATCGCGCTGCTCCTTCTCCCGTCGTGCGCCGCTCCTGCTCCCTTCGCGATATCTTCTTCTTCTTCTTCTTCTTCTTCTTCTTATTCTTCTTCTGTTTTGTTCTTCAGACACGTTTGATTTTCTTTAACCTCATAGATAGAAATTTAGCTACTTCCTGAGAAGATATTAGGTCAGTCTCTTCCCAGATCTAATTGAAAAATCCTAGGCGTATCAATAAGCTTAGTTTCTTTCACACATGTATCTACAGCAAGGGTCTACCATGTCAAATAAATTCATTACCTAGTAAGCTTCATTGCTCGAGTGTTTTAGAAACTTAGTGATACTGTGATAGAGGTTGTATGAACAAGAAATGTGCAAATGCCTATGTTGATGTGCAGGAACAAATTAAGTATGAAGTGTTAGGAATTTTTTTTGTTTAGTGTCGTAGATTTACTTTCATGGAATGAGATAAAAATCAGTAATCGCTACATGTAGTTATGTGTTATAATTTTCACTCAAATAAAGTTAAGCTGTTATAGTATCATGCAAGGCTTGAAGTTTTTTGGACTCAATTTATTTTATTTGGTTGGTGCCTCTGTTATGTCATTTTATTTTATTTTCAAAATCTTCTGAATGTGGTAGTGCATAGTATCTTGTGAATGCATTAATGACGGCCTAGTACACCATTTTGCAATACATGACTATATTTTCGTGTGGGGTTTTTTTATCAAAAATATAGAATCCATATTTTAACCCTTACACTACACACGTGTTTGGATTTATTGTTGCATGAGGTGAAATGACATTCACTTTTGTGGAAGTTTATTGTATATTTCTAGAACACGAATGCTTTTGCAGGATCGCCCTCTCTACGGGAGTGTTAATTTTCATATATTTTTGTCAATACGGTAAAGTTGGATACCTTTCAAAAATTTGCAGGAGCAGCTAATATGCAACATTAAATGAAGAAATTATTCAATAAGCAATAAATTAATGAAAATTTATTATTAGGAACCTTGAAATTTCTTCGATAATTGGTAGTTTTGAAATTCATGATTTCTTCCAAATATTGAATACCTTGATGTGGTTGTGTGTGCGCTTTTGTTGTTGACTATGTAACGTGTGTTTTTTATGTTTAGATGGATGAAACAGTGAAACATCGTAGGCGTAGGAGATCAGCAGTAGCTGCCGCTCTTGCTGCTTCCGTCATAGTGATGATGAAATGTGGGGTTAGAAGAAATATCATGGGGGCTGATGCAAAAAATGTTGTAAGGGAAAGTCTGTTTAGCCGTTTGTATGGTGGAACAGATATAAATTATTTTAACCAGCTACTGCGACTGAGCAAATGAACGAGATCCACATTGAAGACTCAGTGGACGAAAACAACATGGAGGAGGTTGAGCCAAAGAGCAAGAAGTGGAAGGATAAAACATCCGTGGTAGATATTATTGCTGATGCTATTTCTGCGATAGCGAAGAACATGGAGCATGATAGCAGCGTAACTTCTCAGCCGCCACCGCCACCGCCTCCGATCTCAAGGGCAGATAGGATATATGCCGCCATTGCAGCTATAACAGATTTGACTGAGACTGAGGTCATACAGGCTATCGATATGCTGAGTGATGATGACAAGAAGGCCGACGTGTTCATGGCATTACCGATGCCAATTAGGAGGACTTGGCTCCGCTTACATCTACGCGATTGATTAGATAATGTTAAGGACTTTTGGCTTCATGTGCGGACTATTATAATGCTGTAGACTATTTTGAATTTTTTTTAATGTTCGGTTCGTGGACTATTAATTTTAATTCTGTTGAAGTATGATTTTTGTTTAGCAATTTCAATTCAGTTTATAATAAAAATTACAAATTTGAATTCTGTACTTTGAATTCCAGGATACAGCCGAACATCGGAATTGCTAATTCCAATTCCTGCATTCAGCCAAACAACAGAATTGGAATTGAATTCAATTCCAATTCCTGCGGGAATGGGAATTGAATTCAATTCCAATTCCTGCAGCTCAATTCCTGCGAAACAAACGGACCATAAGGGTTTTCCCTTCATTTTGACGGATGCCTGAAAGATGAGAAGGGTCCTTCAAAATCTTTCGATTAGCCACGAACGGATCTCAGAATTGCTCAGTTAATTTTGCAAAGCTTCGAATCGTTCCTTCCCTTAGGGTGTGAAACTATTGTCGGGGCTGACCTTTTAGCGTGATCGAGAAAACTTAGCAAAAGAACAATTCAGTAGTGTTGTAAAATCACAAAACTGCAGTAAAAGAAATAATATGCTCCAATGGATCTTCGTCCTATCGTAGGATTCGATATTTGGCAATTTGAATCCGGTCAGGATGGGATGCATCAAAACCACAGGTGCCAACGAGGTACCGGCTCGAACGGGGCGATGTTGATATGCATTCTGTCGGTCGATCTGTCCATACTCTCTAGCCATTTACTCTCTTATTTCTTCCCTGATTGGTCTTCTAATGGGATTCTCGGGGGCAGCCATCCATTGTCACTACTGTTACCGGTATCCGCAGCCTTAGCCAAACGGGCGGTGTGTGAAGTGCTTGCTGCCTCCGAGTATTCCTCAGATTTTTCTTATGGGCAATTTTCTAGAACTGTGACGGCAGGTGGAGGTGGTTGATTGATGGGTGTTAGAGGCCCTAAGGTAGCTTGGGTTATTCTCAAATTTCTATGGAGCGCAATTACTTCAACTTATTGTTCTTCCATTAGAGTAATTTGTAACACCCCAAAAAGGAGAAGCGATCATTGGAGGTTACTGCGAGGCGATAGTCTTATCGTAGGCGATATCTCTGTGAATTATTGCACCAAGGGCTCGGGTTGTTATCACCAGGGAGATAGACATTAGCGCGCCGCGCTAGCCTTTCGACGAATGTCGATAGCCTTTCAATGAACTTCGAGAAGAATTTATCGAGTAACCGATCTGTCACCTGTCGGTAATCGCTATCGCGACGCGGTAGTACTCAACGGTCTCGACGAATTGTTGAGTTCTCGAGAAAGATCTTACTGTGCGATGATAGGGGTTATCGCGGTGTGATAATTCTGGATAGCGGCGCCGACTGGCAAAGCGGTCACCGCCTATGATACCTCCCGACGGTAGTAGTTACCGCGTGGAGGTAGCTTTCATATAAAGGCTAGACTTGAGCTTTCATTCTCATTCTTTCTCACACACTTCCTTTCTCCGTTCTGGAGAGGGAAGAAGAGGAAAAATCATAGGAGATCAAGTGGAGTTTTGGTCCAAGGCGTGCTTGTGATTGGAATCGCGAGTCGATGCTAGATCCGCGGAGGGGAAGTGGTGACAATCAGTACCATCAGGACCAAAGATCAAGGTCATCGATCCAGGGAAGACTACAATGGTAATGACCTCCTGCTTGGACAAGTGAAGTCCTAATTTTTGCATGTTGATGGAGACTACGGCGCGTAACACCTTGAAGACGGCGCACTGACAAATGACCGTGAAGAGCATCGCCATAATAGGCGTCCGCATCACATGCCGATTTATTAATAATTAATAATAATTTTTATCAAATTATTATTAATTATTAATCCATGCTTTGTGTGTTTTTTTAATAATTGCACTTTTATTTCATGTAATATGTACATTATAGTTATGATATAAAATCATGATCTATGTGTGTGTTTTATTTTCATGTTTTCATGTTTGGGCTGCATGTAGCCAGTTGGAGTGTTGTTGTTGTTGTAGCCTATATATAGGCATGTCCCCCCTCTATTTGGAGAAGATTGAATGAAAAGAAATTTGAAAATCCTTACCTCTTGAAGCTTCCTCCTTCCTCATCTCTTGGTCGATCTTTCTCTTGCTCCCCCTTCTCTCTCCTTGGCCGCCGGCCACCTCTCATCCCCTCTCTCAAATCTCGGCTTTTTCCTCCTCCCTCCATATTTCTCCAACCCGGCCAACACTCCTCTCCTACCCGAGCCACAATCCATAACTCCCAAGGCTGCCACCTCTTCCTTTTCCCTCCAACAAGAGCCGACCACCCTCCTCCTTCCCCCTACCCGAAACACCACTATCAGGGCCAACCCAAGCTGCCTCCGCCTCAACCAAGACAACCGCCACCTTATTTCTCTCTTGGCATACTTGAAGATATTTACTTCCATATTAAGAAGATTTTTGACGGGACTTTCCATTTCCAGCGTAACGCGACAAAGGCAGACTAATTTCACTCCTACCGGCGTGATTCCGGTGGAGCCGTTGAAGAACGATCCTCGCCGAGTGAATCAGAATCATCCATTCCGGTTGGGTAACGAGCCATTCCACTTTCGTGTGTTTCTTTCCTTAAATAATCTTGTGGTGGAATTTCTGGCATTAAATTTTGAAATCATTTGAAATTTCGTGATTAGCTTTAATTGTTTTGCGTTGTTTTCTTGATCGACTTAATTTTATAAAGGGTTTGGCGAGCCCTCGATATCTTTTGTTGGGAGAGATATACCTTTTCCAAATTCGTGATTATTTTCGGTAGATCTCTTTGGGTACAACCTTTGCTCGTCCGGATCCAATATTGGTCAGTTTTACCTCGATCGGATACCGGCCTATTGCCCTTATTTGATCTCGAAACGGTTTGGCTACCCGTACGCTAGCATGAAATTGAATGAATGTGATATCGTGGAGCGGCGTAGAACAATTGTGTGACCGTATAATTCATCGTGAAAAGATAATCGTGCGCGTCCGTAGTTATAATTCGGCTCTAATGCGTATGTCTACATCAATTTGGTATCAGAGGGAGGTTCTCGTCAATTTCCTAATTGACACTCCTACCCCTCTTCAAATTAAAAACAAATAAATTTCAAATTTTAAATTTCAAATTTTAGATTTCAAATTTCGAATTTCAAACTTCAAATTTCAAATTTCAAATTTCAAAATTTAAATTTCGAATTTCAAATTTCAAAATTTCAAAATTCAAATTTCAAAATTTCAAATTTCAAATTTCAAAATTCAAAATTTAAATTTCAAATTTCAAAATTTCAAATTTCAAATTACAACTTTCAAAATTCAAAAATTAAATTTTAAATTTCAAATTTCAAATTTCAAAATTTCAAAATTTCAAATTTCAAATTTCAAAATTTCAAATTTCAAATTTCAAATTTCAAATTTCAAATTTCAAATTTCAAAATTTAAATTTCAAATTTCAAATTTCAAATTTTAAATTTCAAAATTTCAAATTTCAAATTTCAAATTTTCAAATTTCAAATTTAAAATTTCAAAATTCAAAATTTAAATTTCAAATTTCAAATTTCAAAATTTCAAAATTCAAAATTTAAAATTCAAAATTTAAATTTAAAATTTCAAATTTCAAAATTTCAAATTTCAAATTTCAAAATTCAAAATTTAAATTTCAAATTTCAAATTTTAAAATTTCAAATTTCCAATTTCAAGTTTCAAAGTTTAAAATTCAAAATTCCAATTTCAAAAAAATCCAAAATTATGGCCTATGACGTTCACGTTTCCCGGTTGGACTTTTGGTATGATAAAGCCATGACTAAGTTTCCCCCTAGGCAATGCCACACTTGTCCTACTTATGACATTTTAGGGTGTCCTAAAATTTTTAGGGATTGGCTTAAGGGTATAGAACTTCATTTTAAGTGTTACGGATGGGATGACTCCCAAAAGATTCACTTTGCCCGAGAGCGGTTAATAGGTCAGGCCCAGTTATTTTGGCTGAATGAAGAGCATCGTGTTGATGGTTATCAATATAATTGGCAGGCGATGTGTAGCCTCCTTTAGGATCAATTTGATCCCGCCTATGTTCGTACTACCAACACCGAGTCTGTGAGTGATTATAGTTATGACACTAGTTCCATACCAAGCTGTATGACTGACTATAAACCAAATGCCCAGATCCAACAACACAAAACTGAATATTTGGCCCCCCTTCAACAAGGGAACAAGTCGGTCTCCGATTATATGCAACTCTTTAATGATTTGACAGTTAGGAGCGGTGTGAAAGAGTTGCCTGATTTAGTTATAGACTCCCCTGATGAGTCTAAGGTCGTGCCTAGGATAGTGCCCATCACTGAGGACGAGGCTGAATACACTGGCGATTTGAGTGACCATGAGGATATTGGTTACCCTAGTGACCTGGATGAGGATTCCACCATTGAGGAATCATCCCTACTCCCCGTCGACGACATTTTGGAGCCTACGGTTACTCCTGCTGAGATTACACCTGAGTCGGTAGGCATTTTACTTGATGATGAGAGTTTACTTAGTAGTGACTTAGGATATGATCTGTTCGGACTCGAGTTGGATCATCTTAGACCGAGATATATTGAGGACTGTTCTGATGATCCTGATATATTGGACGTTCCGACTGATTGGGAAGACTTACCGTTAGTGAACGAGTTATGCTTGGATGATTTTAGTGCTATGAGCCCGAATGATATTTCTTTGATGCAAACACCTTTATCTGACATTCACGATTTAAAGCTTTCGTCGGGCTCAATTCTACCCTTGTCTGAGACAATAATTTATTCTAAATTAAATAACGTGGATAGTGTGTTAGAAAAAATTGTAAGCAAGGAAGTTGCATTATTGGACAACTTTTTGGATTGTACCACGGGTTTGATTTTACTGACTCGTCCCCCTGACCCGTTGACTCGACGTACTGATCATTTAGGACATGAGTGTGGTACGATTGATTTCTGGAGTTCTACAGTGCCCCCTGAGTTCATTCTGCCAGTTCCCCCAGATGAGGACCCATTAGTGCCTCCAGATCTCGTATTATTGTTGCCGACCTATGACCCTACCACTAATTCTGAATTACATGATATATATAATGAATTGGTAGACATGTCAGACGAATTTTCTGTAAGGTCAAATCCATTGTTTGAATTTTCATATGACTTTAATGGCTTTCAACCTGGTGATCTTTCTTGGACGTTAAACCCATGCTTCGACGTTGAGAAGGACTTAGCTCCTCCTTGGGACATGTCCCCTTTGACGGCCTATTACCCTACGAGTCCATCGTTGGTCACACCCTCAGATGTTTTAGATTTTATTTCCATGGCAACTATCTCCTTTATCCTAATTTTATCCTCCATGAATTTTAAAGAAACTCACTTATCGAATTATACGCTTCGGATAGGGCCGCTTTTAGTGCCTCCTGATGAGATTTCCTCAGTGCCACCAGATTTAGTTTCGTTGGTGCCGCCTTATGTCGTTACGTTATCACCGAATGCACTATGTACATTTGCGCATGATGATGCTCGCAATGATATTCATTTACGTAAGCACTGTAGTGAAGCGCCAACCACGTTACAACATTCTATTCAAATTCTTGCTAGCTTACGAAAAAGAGCGTCTTACGGTATAATTTGCGATTTTGACTTGGTGCGTCTCGTCCCTGAACGGTTGCCTTCGGGCACTATAGAAAGTTGGCGAGTTGGCGAGCTAGACCATTTGCGGAATTTAATGACATTAGGAGAACGCACACTACTTTTGAGGTTTTTCACTGATTGGGGTGATACCCCTATTTTTAATGTTTCTGATTTAACGCTGCATGTTTTTCAACCACTTGAGTTATTTTCCTGTCCGTTTGGCTCCACTTTGTTCTCTTATGGGTTGGGTAGTGAGTTTGTGCCTGGATCGCTTTCTTTTTCGGTCTTCACTGGAGGTACGTTTGTAGTTGATGTTGAAATTTTTCTTCCTTTATTGCCTAATGCTTTTTCGAGGTTCCCCAGGACCATCTTTTTGCATTACAGGATACTCTAGGTTGAAGTGCTTTCCTCTACTTGTGGCGATGTTGGCCACTACCTGCGTCGTTGGCGAGATCGTCCAGTCTCCGATGTCCATTGGCCGTTTGGATCGGGGGTAGCTCGTTTGGTTGTAGCTCTCCCACGCTGGTGCAGTAACATCCACTCATCGGTGATGAGTATTTTCGAGCGGGGGAGGATTGATGGAGACTACGGCGCGCAACACCTTGAAGACGACGCACTGACAAATGACCGTGAAGAGCATCGCCATAATAGGAGTCCAGATCGCAAGCCGATTTATTAATAATTAATAATAATTGTTATCAAATTATTATTAATTATTAATCCATGCTTTGTGTGTTTTTTTTATAATTGCACTTTTATTTCATGTAATATGTTCATTATGGTTATGATATAATATCATGATGTATGTGTGTGTGTGTTTTATTTTCATGTTTTCATGTTTGGGCTGCATGTAGCCAGTTGGAGTGTTGTTGTAGCCTATATATAGGCATGTCCCCCCTCTATTTGGAGAAGATTGAATGAAAAGAAATTTGAAAATCCTTACCTCTTGAAGCTTCCTCCTTCCTCATCTCTTGGTCGATCTTTCTCTTGCTCCCCCTTCTCTCTCCTTGGTTGCCGGCCACCTCTCATCCCCTCTCTCAAATCTCGGCTTTTCCTCCTCCCTCCCTATTTCTCCAAGCTGGCCAACACTCCTCTCCTACCCGAGCAACCATCCTCAACTCCCAAGGCCGCCACCTCTTCCTTTTCCCTCCAATAAGAGCCGACCACCCTCCTCCTTCCCCCTACCCGAAACACCACTATCAGGGCCAACCCAAGCTGCCTCCGCCTCCACCAAGACAACCGCCACCTTATTTCTCTCTTGCCATACTTGAAGATATTTACTTCCATATTAAGAAGATTTTGACGGGACTTTCCATTTCCAGCGTAACGTGACGAAGGAGGACGAATTTCACTCCTACCGGCGTGATTCCGGTGGAGCCGTTGAAGAACGATCCTCGCCGAGTGAATCGGAATCATCCATTCCAGTTGGGTAACGAGCCTTTCCACTTTCGTGTGTTTCATTCCTTAAATAATCTTGTGGTGGAATTTCTGGCATTAAATTTTGAAATCATTTGAAATTTCGTGATTAGCTTTAATTGTTTTGCGTTGTTTTCTTGATCGACTTAATTTTTTAAAGGGTTTGGCGAGCCCTCGTTGTCTTTTGTTGGGAGAGATCTACCTATTCCAAATTCGTGATTATTTTTGGTAGATCTCTTTGGGTATAATCTTCGCTCGTCCGGATCCAATATTGGTCCTTTTTACCTCGATCGGATACCGACCTATCGCCCTTATTTGATCTCGAAACGGTTTGGCTACCCATACGCTAGTGTGAAATTGAATGAATGTGATACCGTGGAGCGGCGTAGAACAATTGTGTGAGCGTAAATTCATCGTGAAAAGATTGTCGTGTGCGTCCGTAGTTATAATTCGGCTCTAATGCGTACGTCTACATCACATGTGCATGGAATCCTCCACCAAATGGTGGAATTGTTAAGATAATTCCGTTGGGTCGATATTCGTATCCCCAAGTCAGTTTGCATATAGATCTGAAAGTATGTAGTATGGAAAAGGCATATTGTGTGAAGCCCATTGAGACAGGTTGGTTTGGATTGGTGATTCTTTATTTCACAAATTGGAGATGACTCCGCATAAAAATGAGTTTTTTACGGAGTTAGTGGGTTGTGCTTGTGAAGTGGAGTAACAGGAAGTACTGGAGTGGAGCTCTAGGAAAATACCCAAGTAAAATCACAGTTTTGGAGAAACTGTTGATGTCGCCGGGTGACAGTGGGTGTCACCAACGGTGATAGCTCCCAGAGATCAATTTGTAGTGCGAAAGACCCGTTTTCTGGCACTCCAGGTTGCTGCAAGATGTTTTTGGATCTTTGGTCCAGCTTTGAGGTTGGGGATAGAAGTTGAATTCTGCCGCTAACGCCCGACGAAACTGGGTGTCACTGCTGATAGTTCCCAGACAACCTATTGCGAAGCCAGTCTATCGGAGAAAGTGTGGCTAATGCAAGCTATGAGCTCTAAAAGGCCAGTGTGCCGAATAGACAAGGGGAAGCCGACCCGCGTCAGTCTAGACATTGAATTGGCGATTTGAGCAAAGAGAAAGGGCTGAACTGTATCTGTATTATGGTTGTCTAACTTGAGTTCCTGGGTTATTGGCGTTCGTTAGGATCACATAATGAGAGTCTGTGGTTGTACACGATTCAGACTAAAGTCTCCCGCCGTGGGCCGTGGAGCATGAATGCTTAAAGTTGACCATTGGGACCGGGACCTTTGAACGATGATGTACTTCGGTACACCGATAATGTGCCCTGAGTGCACAGAGTGTCGGGACGTGTGGCCGACGTTTGTGATATAATGAAATGTGTGGTTGTGCAATTTCTTATGATATCTCTATTGTGATTGCTTTGCTTGAAGAGATTAAACGGCTGCCCCGGGTATGGGGTAGGGTCGTTATAATTGGTCAGCTAAATGCTGACTGTTGCCTTGTTTACCACCCCTATGGTGGAATGTCCCTGTGCAGGTGCTCGACCGAGCATGAAATAGCGGGATGAAGCCATTGCTGCTATGCTATGCTGGCCCTCAAAGGCCGAAGGGAAAAGTTTTACCGTTTTCATGTGTGGCCGGCCTACGCGTCGATGTTTGTAATCCACACTTGTGAAGTTTAACTGTAAGGCCTTAATGCCAAACACTTTTGTGTATTTCTGTATACATTCCTGTTATATATGTAAAATTTGTTTATATATAGTGGACATTCATGTTTGATGAGTTAAATAATAACCCATAAAGCTTCCACTAGAATGCTCTGAGATAGGTTGCGTGTAAATATTTTGATACAAACCTGTAATTCCGTCGCCTGTTTGTGGAATATGGTGTGGGGCCCCGGCCGGACCCTCCATTATATTTCATGTGATAGATGGAGGTGTTACAATTTGGTATCATCTTGTCTTGGTCTTCCTCCTACGCATTCGTGGTCGAATTATTTTGAGGGTGTCGAGCACGTGTACGTGTGACCCATTATAATATAAGTGAACTCAAGAATGTCCACCAAGGAATGAAAATACACCAGTTTGAGGAACCTGCGTGTTCCTATAAAGTTGTTGTTGATTTTGCAAAGTCGCTAACGTGTGTCTTTTAAACATATAGGTGACTCGAAGTGGTGCAGGGCAGTCTGAGCCCCAATGTTCTGATGAGAGTATGACACCAGCTGACGTGCCTACACCACCTCCATCTGGGGAGACAGTACACTTAGTTGCTAAGGCGTTGTTTGTGATGACACAAGCACAACCTACGGGGTAACCACAACCTACGGTGGTGCCAATACAGGTTGGTGTGAGGCCAGTACCTGTTGAGGCTGTTGTAGATCTACGAGCAGTTGAACGGCAACTGAAACAGTTTATGAGCATCAATCCTCCTACGTTCGAGGGGGCAGGATCCCCAACGCAGGCAGAGGACTGGCTTATGCGATTTAAGAGGATCTTGACGGCAATAAGAATAGAGGAGGAACATAAAGTCACCTTGGCCACTTTCCTGCTGGAAGGAGAGGATCGGCTATGGTGGGACGAAATAGCGCTATACCACTTAGTAGGCAGACAACTAACATAAGTCTCTATAGAGGAGTTTTCGAGACTATTTTGGCAAAGCACTCGCAGTCGGCACAGCGTATAGAAATGGAAAATGAGTTCCAGCGTCTAACTCAAGGAGAAAGTAGTGTTGATACCTACATGAGTATAAGAGGTTGGTAAGTTATGCTGGGTCCATATTTGATGAAGAAGAGCATAAAACCAATAGGTTCTACGAAGGACTGCGGGATGACTTGAGATTCCTACTCTCGAGTTCAGTGAACCAAGGCTTTCAAGCGTTAGTGGATACGGCTCATGCATTGGAGAAAGATATGAAGAGGGTACATGGCAAGAAGGACTTGGCTGTGATAAAATTGGAGTTCAAAGTGCCGCGTCCTGAAAATTCTGGTTACCGTAAGAGATGGGGTAAGAAGTCCAAGACTTATGGTCAGAATCCTTCTAATGTTGCTTCAGGAGCAACTTCTGGGCAAGGGCCTCGTACATGCTATACGTGTGGCAAGCCAAGGAATTTTGCCTGTGACTATCGGGTTGGTCCTCCAAAGGTTTAAAAGAAGGCAGGGGCGTCGTATGCTAAAAAAGGAAAGACAGTGGTGGTCCTCTACATCCAAGCCGCAGCCCCGAGTGTATAATCTTTGCCAACAGGAGGCTATAAAGCAAAGTGATGTCGTAACAGGTACGAGTTAAGATATTGTTTTTCTGCTTTTTATACTTCATACCTTGTGTGTAGCTTGTGTATGATGTGTTTGTACTAAGCTTTGTCCTTTTTCAGGACTGTCCGGTGCGAGCACTATTTGATACAGGTACTTTGCATTCGTTTCTATCTGAGGAATTTGTGTCACGGATCAGAGTGCCTATTCGTATAACGGTAGATAGTGTGAAGGTGTTATTGTCGATCGGATGCGTGAGGCATGCGGATAGGGCTTGCTACGTGAAGGTACAGATAGGAAGTCGGGATTTGAGGTTGGAAGCATCCTTGTTGCCAATATCTGAGTTCGATGTGATCTTTGATATGGACTGGCTTTCGGAGCAGCGTGCCTGTATTGATTGCAACTCAAAGGAAATCACACTGGGTCAGAAAACCGAGATAGAGAATAAATTCACTGGTATGCGAGAATCGAGCAGGATATTGATGTCTGTTCCCCAAGTCGTCAAAGCTGTTCGGAAGGGCGCAGAGTTATTCTTCACACTTATACAGGCTGTTGAGCCAAAAGCAACTGTGAGTGACATTCCGATTGTATCAGAGTATGCTGATGTGTTTCCTAAGGATATTCCTGGGTTACTACCCTAGCGGGAGATTGACTTTGCTATTGAGCTAGTGCCAGATGCAAAACCTATGCCCCGTTCGCCGTACCGTGTAGCACCGAAGGAAATGGTGGAACTAAAAGTCTAGTTATAAGAGTTGTTAGAGCAATGCTATATACGCCCCAAGCATGTCACCTTGGAGTGCGCTGGTCCTCTTGGTTAAAAATAAGGATGGTAGCTTGCGTCTATGCATTGATTATAGAGAGCTAAACAAGCTGACATAGAAGAACAAGTATTCGATACCACAAATTGATGACTTGTTCGATTAGCTGGCTGGGTCAACGGTATACTGAAAGCTATATTTGAAGTCTTGCTACTACCAGTTATGGATCAGGGAATATGACATTCCCAAGACAGCGTTTCGAACACGTTATAGTCATTACGGGTTTACGGTAATGTCGTTTGGACTAACTAACATGCCATCAGTATTCGTGGACTTAATGCCCAAAACATTTAGAGAGTACTTAGATTTGTTTGTGATCGTCTTGATTGATGACATCTTGGGGTACTCTCAATCTGAAGAAGATCATGCGAACCATTTGCGGACAGTGTTGCACACCCTGAGTAGAAACAAACTCTACGCCAAGTTCTCCAAGTGTGAGTTTTGGCTGACGTCGGTAGCTTTTCTTGGCCATGTGGTTAGTGGAGAAGGTATAGTAGTGGATCCGGTGAAGATAGTAGCAATACAAGAGTGGACGGTTCTGCCTACTGTAGCTGAAGTCGGGAGTTTCCTTGGGCTTGCGGGCTAATACATGTGCTTTGTAGAGAAATTTTCACGGATAGCCTTACCTCTCACCAGACTGATGTGAAAAGATCAGAAGTTCATTTGGATGTCGGAGTACGCACGAGGTTTTGAAGAATTGAAGAGTCGTATGACCACGGTGCCCATTTTGATGTCGCCATATGGTACAGATGGCTATGATATTTACAGTGATGCATCAGGGAGCGGCTTATGCTGCATTCTTCAGTTTGGAAAAGTGATAGTTTATGGCTCACGACAGTTGAAGGTGCATGAGCGAAACAATCCTGTCCACGACTTGGAGTTGGAGGCATTGATTTTTGCACTTAAACTGAGGCGTCTTTATTTATATGGCATGAAAGTTGATATATTCATTGACCATAAGAGCCTAAAGTATCTATTGGATCAGAAGGATCTCAATATGCGACAACAGAGGTGGATGGAGTTCCTCGGGGACAACACCTTTGAAATTCATGATACGCCTGGGATAGGAAATGTCGTTGCAGATACTTTGAGTCGTAGGAATCCAGTAAGGGAAAATTGGTTGCAGATGCATGATGAGCGTCTGATCCAGGAGCTAGAAGCTTTAGATATTTCTTGTGTTGACAAGAATTCCACTACAAATGCGTGTCTGAACTGGACGAAAATACAGTATGACCTTACGGACAGGGTTCGGCGAGCAACGAAACTTGATTAAAGTCTACAACGCTATGCAGTGGATGAGTCAAATGCCCAATTCTCTTGGGATGACGGCCTTTTGTGGAAAAATGGTCGTTTGTGCATTCCGAATATGGGTAAACTTCATGAGGAATTGATGTATGAAGCACACTTTACGAAGTATTCAATTCACCCAGGGAGCACAAAAATGTACAAGGACATGAAGAAGGTGTTCTTGTGGCCAGGTTTAAAGAAGGATATAGCCCATTACGTGGCAAAATGTCAGACTTGCGCCTCGGTAAAAGCTAAATGCTAGAAACCTAGCGGTTTCCAGAAGTCGTTACCAATCCCGGTGTGGAAGTTCGACGACATTTCTATGGATTTCATGCATGGGCTGCCGAGATCACAGAGTGGAAACGATGTCGTGTCGGTGATCGTTGACCGGCTAACAAAAGTGTCGCACTTCATACCAAACCGGAAAGACAATTCAGTGGAAAAATTGGCCAAACTGTATGTGGATAACATTGCACTATTGCACGACGTGCCACGTACCACCGTCAGTGACCGAGATGAGCTTTTTACTTCAAGTGATTGTAGTCTAATCCATCAGTTGTTGGGGACTAAACTACAGTTCAGTACATCCTTTCATCCGCAAACGGATGGCCAGACTGAGAGGACCAATAGTACGATGGAGGACATGCTCCGAATGTGCGCACTGTATTTCCGGAAAATGTGGGAAGATCATCTTTATATGATTGAATTCACCTACAACAACATCTATCAAGCTATAATACAAATGACGCCTTTTGAAGCTTTATACGGTAAAAAGTGTCGTACACCATTAGCTTGGGCGGAAATAGGCGAATCAAAGCTATATAATTGTAAAGAGGTCAAAGGTGCAAATTCAACCATACGTACTATTCGTGAAAGGCTATTGATAGCGCAAAATACGCAAGCAAAGTACTATAATGCTAAGCACTGAAACATGGAGTTTGTGGTTGGCGATTGGGTATACTTAAAGATCAAGCCATTCAAAGGCATGTCCAGGATTCAGCACTTGAAAATGTTGAGTCTGAGGTACCTTGCCTTCTTTTGGACCAATCTAAGACGTGGGGTATTTCGGAGGACGATTCTGGGCAAAATCTAGGCAAGTGGTGGTTTTCTTCCTTCCCTCTCATTCCTAAAGCGGTATGATCGTTTTTACATCATTCTAATTCCACTTAAAAAAATCAACATTTGGCGTGCCTTGATCCTCACTGGTTTTCTACCCAACAAATTGATGTTCTTATCTACCAAATCAACCGTGAAATTTTGTTTAAGTCCATATAGTCCGTTAACTTAGTCTTTAATCCGTTGAAAAGGATGTTCATTTATTTAGTGAGCCTCTGTTTAGTCAAGTCCATTTGTCAAGTTGTTCGGCAAGCCAAGTTGAATATTCGATAAGGCAAGATTTTCTTAGGGAGATCCGTATGCTGAAGTTACGGGTGTCGGGTCTAGTCGGTTCTGCCATTCTCGAGATATAAGTGATTGTTTTAGGGTTGTTGGTGTTAGTGGACTAAACCACCACAGTAGCATCCTGTATTTTGAGCTTTTATACCATACGAGATTTTCCCCGGTGTTGTTGGGTTACTGCTGCTGTGCTGGCGTAGGTATCTCCCACCGCAGTTACTAGATATTTTTCAGTTTTGGTGTGTCTAGTTATGAGACCACTTCTCCTTCCCTTGGGTGCTCGTGGATTTGGTGGGTGTGTTGGCGGAGGTGTCTCCCCCACTATTGTCAGATGATTACCGGTGTTTCCCTTGGGGCGCTTGTGGAGTTTGTTATGTGGGTGTGTTGGCAGAGGTAACTCCCCCCACATTTGCTGGATGCTTATCGGTGTTAATACTTGAATTCTATATTTAAATTATTAGGACCTTTGTTATATAGTTAGTGTAACACCTCCCCTGTAATGACCGTATAATATGGGTCTGGCCGGGGCCCCACAACATACAGTCGCCACAGCTTTAGCATTAAAACATGATATGAACTACCCAATCTCAAAACTCAAGACCAAACATAAGCGGAAACAACAAACAAGACAAGAAGCAATCCACATATAAGAGTATCGAAACGGCCTTAAGGCCTTACAACAAAAGAGAGTCCAACACTCCAAAAAGATAACATCAAGCATCAATGTGCATTAGCACTCCTAAACTACCTCGACATGCAAGCCGGAAAACAAGAGTATCAAAACACACAATGCCACCAAAATAGAGCTAGTACGAGCTGAAACACTTCATGAGGCTTAGGCCCTTTTGGCCGGCGAGCTAGCTCCTGCTTGCGATCCTTGCCCTATAAAAATTGGTTGTAACGTGGTTCAGCAAAGGCTGACCTCAAACTTTGTAACAAACACATCTCCTCTCGGCTGCCACTAACGGACCCCGGGGTACCCCTCCAACCTTCAAGTCAGCACTTCGCATACCATATATATACAACCCCATGTCTGGAGAGTGAGGTTGCCAAGGACCACACCAGACGGTTCAGATCGTCCAAGCCACAGGCAAGCCCAGCAAAGGACTGAAGATTATGGGCGAGCTCGGCAAGGAGAAGCCGAACCCGAACTCGGCATTCGTAGACCGCGAGCTCGGTACTCGCCAAGCTATTAAAGGATTCGTCGAGCTGAGGTCGACTAATGAGAGACGACTGATGGGCGAGCTCGCCATCCTGAATTGCACTCGCGCAAAGGATCTCGGCAACAGCAGGCGAGCAGGATCTGCCAAGGTGGCCAGGCTCCCAAGCTCGCCCAGATATATGAGGTACGTTTTACTGTTTTGCCCCCACTGGCCTGCCTAAAGAACTTCAAAATAGCGGACTTTGGCTGTTGGCCGACCCATCCAAGGGTTTTTTGGTAATTACAGGTCAGCATAGTTTGGTTATTGGCAGTTCATATCCTGAAAACTATAAATAGGACCCAAGGGGTACCCTAGAAGGCATGCTTCTTGTGCGCTCCTACTCCAGTTTTCAAGTGCTTTCTGAGGGTACCTTAGCTCAGCCTCTGTCTAAGGAGGGGAAGCGCTCTCAGATCTTCCGAGTGTGTGGTGGATCCTCCCCGCTGAGCCCTTGGGTCGGTTCCCCTTGTTTCTTTTGTTGTTTTGCTTGTAAGAGTGAAGTAGACGCGCGACCACCCGTTCCCCGAGGCTGAACTCCACAAGAGACCGATTTTTGGTTTCAAAATTTTCGTACGGTGACCGTGGAATGTGGTCAGTGCAGAAAAGCTTCTGCGAGCCCGATGATAGGAGGACAGGGATCTGCCAGGTCGGAATCGCCCCCCCCCCCCCCCCCCCCCCCCCCCCCCCGCCGCCTCTCGCCACGGTAGGGATGTTCGAAGATTTCAGGAATGACGTGCTGAACCTCATCAAGTTCGCACTCGGCACGCGGGCCGAGTGCTCGACTCTAGCAGTTCAGATCTTAGCTGTCCCCTCTCTGGGTGAAGACTCCCCCGGCAGGCGAGTTGGGAAGGAGGTTGCCGAGGAGGGCCGGCGGTGCGAGCTCCTCGGGCGCGAGCTCTTCCCCGGCTCGGTAGGCCGAGTCCAGTTCGACGAGTTGGGCTCGCGAGACTCGCCCGCTCGCCCAGTGGGGGGAGGAAGCCCCTTCAGTGACTTGGTTTCCTCTGCCCCAGTTCCAGATGGGTTCAGGGAACCCGAGATGTCCTACTACACCCGAAAGGGAGACCCGGTCCAACACGTTCAATGGTTCGAGGATGTGGTTTCAATCCGGCAGATGTTGGATGGGTTCAAGTGTCGACTCTTCGATATCACCCTCAAGAAAAAGGCAAGGGAGTGGTTCCACCAGCTACCCGCCAGCTCCATCTACTACTTCGAGGACCTGCACCGGGGTTTCATGCTGAGGTTCTCTACCTCGAAGAGGACGAAGAAGGAATCAGAGTCCCTGTTCCACATCAAGCAGGGAGTGAACGAGACGCTGGGGAGCTACATGGATCGGTTCCAGGAGGAGGTTACGCAGGACCAGGAGATCTCGGGCCATAGTTTGATGATGGCCTTTACCCTGGGCCTACTGCAGGGATTCTTCAGGATGGAGCTGAAGAGAGTTCCCCCCCCCCCTCTCCTACGAGTAGTTGATGGAGAGGGCGGCGAGAGAAGTTGATGGGGAGGCGTCAAACTCGGAGTTTGCGCGGAAGCTGGCCAGGTGGGCCACGGAAGAGGAGAAGGAATTGAGAGGAGGAAGGGTTCAGGAAGAGAGGAGAGGCGAGCTCCGGGAGAGGGCGCAAAGGCAGCTCCAGGTGCAGCAGCAGCCTAGGTGGGGGCATCAGGAGCCCGACCTTCGGCTGGGCTGGAGGCCTGAGTGGCAAGGGCAGGGGCCATAGAGAGGATACCAAGGAACGGATCACCATCGAGGGGGGCAAGATCAATTCCACCCCCCGGGCTGGAGGCAGGCTCAAAGGCCTCAACTCCCCGATCAAGAAGAGGCTATGGCCATAGCCATGGGGAGAGGAGGAGTGTAGCCCGGAGGAGGAGGAGAGATGTTAGGGTGGAGTTGCCCTATTGTGATTTCCATCAGGAGGAGGGGAACGCCACAACAACGTGCCCTGAATTCCTTGAATTGAGGGGGAATAGGGAGCAGCAGCAACAGTAGTAGGGGCGCCAGGAAGTGAGAATGGAGGAGGTCCTGCCCGGGCAGAGGAGGACCGTTGCGAAGACCGGGTGGACATTGGGACCCGAGGAGGGATCAGAGTGATCCACGGAGGGGTGGGGGTCGAGGCTTCTCGGAAGGCGAGCCTCCACACCATGTACCGCCGGAGCGTTGCATCCACATCCCAAACCCCACCCCCAGAAGAGAGGATCACCTTCTCCAGGAGCGACATGCCGGATCTCGAGGATCCATTTTGTGATGCGCTGGTTATCAAGGCAGCCATCAAAAATTTCACCGTCTCTCAGATCCTCGTTGACAACGGAAGCTCCGTCAACGTCATCTTTAAGAAGGCGTTTGATGCAATGAAGGTGGAGGTAAAGAGGGTGTTGTCCTCGGATGGACCCTTGTTCGGGTTTTTGGGGGAGAGGAAGGAAGTGGAGGGAGGAGTCGGCCTCCATGTCTCTGTGGGGGTGGCAATCCAGAAACTGCAGGTTCATCATCGTGGATGCCCCCAGCAGCTACAGCGCCATCTTTGGAAGGCCCCTTATCAGCGCCTTTCGCTGCATCCCCTCATCATTCCATCAGTGCTTGAAGTTCAACGTTGAGGGGATTCAGGTCAGGGTCTGGGGGTACCCCAAGGTGGAGCGGGAATGCTATGTCACCGCTGTGAACTCCATCTCTTGGCAGGAGGGAGCCGAGGAGATGGGGCGAAGGATGGAGGAGGCTGAGCAGGAAGCAGGGAGGGAGGAGATGCAGGTGGGAGACTGCACAGAGGAGGAAGCAGCAGGAAGAGACCATGAGGAGATGGCCGAAGTGATGGCCGTGGAGGAAGAGGTGGAGGTGGAGGTCCCCGTTCCGGAGGAGAGGGATACTGAAGGATGGGGGGAGCAGTCTAGGTTGGAGGCTGCAGAGGAAGTGGTGGAGTTGGAGGTTCTCACCCGTAGAGGCAGGGTGGATAAGGTCCGCGTCAATAGAGGGCTGACCCCGGAGGACTAAGGCAGGATGCTGGAGTGCATCTAGAAGAATGTGAACATCTTCGCATGGAACACCGTAGAAATGCCGGGGGTTGACGCGAACGTGGCTTGCCACCTCCTCAACCTGGACACATGAACACGCCCCGTCCAACAAAATAAGAGGTCCACTGCGGACAAGCTAGCAGAGCCCATCAGAGAGGAGGTGTCAAAGCTTCTCGAGGCCGGCTTTGTGTCCGAAATCCAATACCCCGGCTGGGTCTCCAATGTGGTCATGGTCAAAAAGGGAGACGGCCGGTGGCGAATGTGTATCGATTTCTCTTTACTTAATAAAGCTTGTACTAAGGACTGTTATCCTTTGCCTCGGATCGATGCGCTGGTTGACTCAGCCGTTGGTTTTTCTGTAATGAGTTTTCTAGATGCTTTTTCAGGTTATCATCAAATCAGGATGCACCCCTGGACATCAAGGATGTCTCATTCATCACGGGGGATGGATGCTACTGTTACAAGATGATGCCGTTCGGGCTAAAGAACACAGGGGCGACCTACCAGAAGATGATGGATATGGTATTCAAAGAGCAAAAGGTGAGGAACTTGGAGGTGTATGTGGATGACCTTATGATCAAGAGTCAGGATGTGGACTCCCACCTCCAAGACCTAGAGGAGACCTTTGCCACCCTACGCGAATACAAGATGCGGTTGAACCCCCTAAAATGTGTCTTCGGGGCTAGCAGGGGAAAGTTCTTGGGACATCTCCTCACCCCTGCGGGGGTCGAGCCTAATCCTGACAAGGTCAAGGCTATCATGGAGCTAGGGTCACCACAGAATACCAAGGAGGTGCAACGCCTGACAGGAAAGTTGGCAGGGCTAAGTAGGTTCCTCTCCCGGGCTGGAGAAAAGTGCTCCCACTTCTTCAAAATGCTAAGGGGTGGCCAAAGGTTTGAATGGACCAAGGAGTGCGAGGAGGCATTCCGAGCCCTCAAGATGCAGTTAACCCAGACACCGCTGCTCCAAGGGACCAAGGAGGGGGAGGACCTGTTTTTGTATCTCGGGGTCGGGGCAGAGGCCTTGAGCTCCGTCCTAGTTTGGGAGGAGGGGAAGAAGCAGCTCCCTATCTACTACGTGAGTCGGGTCCTGAGGAAGGCCGAGCTCTGGTATCCAATTTTGGAGAAGCTGGCCTTCGTCCTGATCATCTCAGCCCAAAGGTTGCGACCTTATTTCCAGGCACAATCAATTAGGGTGGTGTCTGACCATCCTCTCCGCAACATCTTTGAGGGGGTGGAGAATTCTAGTAGGCTGGCCAAGTGGTTGGTGAAGTTGAGTGAGTTTGACATTTCTTTCGTTCCGCGCCTCTCGATCAAAGCTCAAGCGATGGCCGAGTTCTTGGCTGACTATGTGATCGAGGTGACGAAGGAAGAGCTCACTTGCCCGACTCCTTGGAAGGTGAAGGTGGATGGCGCCTCGGGGAGGCACTCCCAGTGAGTGGGGGTGATCTTGGAGAGCTCTCAGGGGACTAGGATTGAGCAAACGCTAGTGGTTCACTTTCCCATCACCAACAATCAAGCCGAGTATGAGGCCGTGATAGCAGGGCTGCGCCTGGTCAGTGATCTGGGGGTGCTGGACGTGGAGGTCCTTACCGACTCCATCTTGATAGCTTCCCAGATCAACGCGGAGTTTGAAGCAAGAGAGCCTACCCTGCAGATCTACATAGCCAAGGTAAAGGGGTCATCGGCACGTTCCAAACGTTTTCCATCCAACACGTGCCCCGGGAGGAAAATGAGCAGGTCGATCAGCTCGCAAAGCACGGTCCTCTGGTGGGGGGTACAATCACCGACCAATTCCGCCCTTCCATCGATGAGGGGGAGCTCATGGAGATAGATCAGCGGCCTTCATGGATGGACCCAGTGGTAACTTTCCTTTCCACAGGAGAGTATCCGGAGGGGGCAGATAAGAAGAAGCCCAGGCATAAGTCATCGTATTACCTCCTCAAGGATGGGAAGCTGTATAGGAAGACACTCTCGTTGATGTTGGCTCGTTGCATGGCCGAGGGGGAGGTACAAAGAATCTTGGAGGAAGTCCACTCCGGGGAGTGTGGGAGCCACTCCGGGAGTCGGACCCTAGAAGGGAGGATTGTCAGGCAGGGGTACTTCTGGCCCACCCTGGGCCACGATGTAAAGGAGTTTACAAGAAGGTGTCATAAATGCCAGTTGTTTTCCCCCCTCCAGCTACAGCCGGCCCAGCGACTCAAAAGTATCACGACCCCCTGGCCCTTTGCCATTTGGGGAATGGATTTGGTTGGGCTGTTCCCCTAGGCCAGTGGGCAGAGGAGTTTCCTCGTAGTAATGATCGATTACTTCTCCAAGTGATTGGAAGTGAAGGCGCTGGCCAAGGTGACCTCCCAGGTTATCAGAATCTTTGTTTGGGGGGAGATCATCTGCTGCCAACGGCTGCCCCAGGCCATTGTCACGGACAACGGGCCCCAGTTTGCCAGCGCTGAGTTCACTAGTTTTTGCGAGCAGCTTGGAATCGACCTCAAGTTCGCCTCGGTCCATCACCCCAGGAGCAACGGGCAGGTGGAGGCCGCGAACAAGATCATTGTCAACCTCCAGAAAAAGAAAGTGGAAAATCTGAAGGGAAGCTGGGTGGAGCAGCTCCCCGCAGTTCTCTGGGCCCTGAGGACCACCCCCAACACAGCTACCGGGGAGACCCCCTTCAAACTCTCTCATGGGTGCGAGGCGGTGCTCCCCGTAGAGTTTGAAGTTCAAACACCTCGAGTTGTTGCGGCCAAGGAAGGCAGGGTAGAATGGCAAGCTGAGAACGAGGAGGAGCTGCGGCTCTCCCTTGACATGGTGGAAGAACTGCGGGATCTTTCCGCCCTCCGGCAGGAAGAGGTGAAGAGACGTATGGCCAAGTACTTCGACAAGCACGTCAGAGTCAAACAATTTGTTGAGGGGGACTTGGTGCTGAGGAAGGTGGATGTAGTAGGGAGATCGGCAACCGTGGGGAAGCTCAACCCCAGCTGGGAAGCCCCGTTTATTGTAAAAGAGACGTTGAGATCAGGGGGTATCAGCTCCAAAATGTGGAGGGTGAGACCCTAAGTCTCACCTGGAGTGGTGACGACTTAAAACGCTTTTTCCCTTGAAGCTTGTAAGTTGTGCCTTGATTTTTAATGAAAATTCTTTAATATGCCAATATTGTCGCTATGAGTTCGCATGAAGAAGTGAAGTGAATTTGGACCCCGAGCAGATCCCGCTGTCAGGCTCTCACCTAGCTGGCAAGGCTGGAAGTCACTCGATGGTATTAGTAGTGGACCCCGAGCAGATCCCGCTGTCAGGCTCTCACCTAGCTGGCAGGGCTGGAAGTCACTCGGTATCATCCTTAGGCCTCGAGCAGATCCCGTTGTCAGGCTCTCACATAGCTAGAAGGGCTGCAAGTCACTCGATGGTATTAGTAGTGGACCCCGAGCAGATCCCGCTGTCAGGCTCTCACCTAGCTGGCAGGGCTGGAAGTCACTCGGTTTCATCCTCGGGCCTCGAGCAGATCCCACTGTCAGTCTCTCACCTAGCTGGCAGAACTGAAAGTCACTCGATGGTATTGGTAGTGGACCCTGAGCAGATCCCACTGTCAGGCTCTCACCTAGCTGGAAGGGCTGAAAGTCACTCGGTGTCATCCTTTGGCCTCCAGCAGATCCCGCTGTCAGGCTCTCACCTAGCTAGCAGGGCTGGAAGTCACTCGATGGTATTAGTAGTCAACCCCGAGCAGATCCCGCTGTCAGGCTATCACCTAGCTGGCAGGGCTGGAAGTCACTCGGTGTCATCCTTGGGCCTCGAGCAGATCCCGCTGTCAGGCTGTCACCTAACTGGTAGGGCTGGAAGTCACTCGATGGTATTAGTAGTGGACCCCGAGCAAATCCCGTTGACAGGCTCTCACCTAGCTGGTAGGGATGGAAGTAACTATGTGTCATCCTTGGGCCTCGAGCAGATCCCACTGTCAGGCTCTCACCTAGCTGGCAGGGCTGGAAGTCACTCGATGGTATTGGTAGTGGACCCCGAGCAGATCCCGCTGTCAGGCTCTCACCTAGCTGGCCGGGCTGGAAGTCACTCGGTGTCATCCTTGGGACTCAAGCAGATCCCGCTGTCAGGCTCTCACCTAGCTGGCAGGGCTGGAAGTCACTCGATGGTATTAGTAGTGGACCCCGAACAGATCCCGCTGTTAGGCTCTCACCTAGCTGGCAAGGCTGGAAGTCACTCGGTGCATCCTTGGGCCTCAAGCAGATCCCGCTATCAGGCTCTCACCTAGCTGGCAGGGCTGGAAGTCACTTGATAGTGTTAGTAGTGGACCCCGAGAAGATCCTACTGTCAGGCTCTCACCAAGCCGACGGGCTGAAGGTCACCCAGAGAAGTCCTTCCCCTTCCCAGGTAGTGCCTAACAAACTTGGCCCTTCCAAGAGAGGAGAGCTCGGCATGGGCGAGTTCGAGCTCGCTGCCCCAGCTCGGGCTCGGCAGAAGATCGGCAGGATAGAGCTTTGTGCCTCGCTAAGAGGAGGCGGGCCCCGCCGAGCTGCCTCGTCCCCCCACTATGTTTTACTCAGAAAGATTCAGAAAAGTTGGTCTCACACCGACAAGATGACGGACAGCTCGCAAGCAAGCTGGGGCGAATCCTGAGAATTGGCAAGCCAGGCCCTGGGACCTCGCCAAGGGGAGGCCGATCCCACCGAAAGGCCCCTCCCCCACTTTATTTTACTTGGGAAAATTCAGTTTTATTTTTGATTAAGTAGGCCAAGGACAGCTCGCGAGCGAGCTGCGGCGGAGCCCTGGAAATTGCCGAGCACTTAAGATACTCTCTCACGGGCGCATACTAATGACTATCCTACTCACAGTACCTGTATATGCGAGGTCGCTTGGGGAAGTACTCGCGGATATGCAGAACACAACAAAAAGGAACAAAAAATGGCACAGGTATGATCAAATCTTATTTTTTTCATTAAATAAAGGTGTTTACAGGGGCTCGCCTCGGCGAGCAAACAAAAAAAAAAGAAGTATACAAATTTAGGCTTCGCGCCCCCCACCCACCGGACCTGTCCTCCTCTTCGCCCGATTTGTAACGTCCCGATTCGCGCTAGGCCCCCATGCGTGTTTTGAGTCAGGAGGGCAGGCTTGAGTTCAGGAAAGTGGTGGAAAAGGGCGGCACTTGTGAACTAGATAAGTTAGTCCAGAGCAGGTTACACGCCCTGGGTCACGGGCGTGACCCAGGGGCGTGACAACAGGTACACGAGTAGCTTTCGAGGCTACTCGAGTAGTTTTCAAAATACTCGAGTAAAATGGGTTACACGCCCTGGGTCACGGGCGTGACCCATGGGCGTGACTGAAGGTACTCGATTAACTGCCGAGGTTACTCGAGTAGTTTTCAAGATACTGGAGTAAAATGGGTTACACGCCCTGGGTCACGGGCGTGACCCAGGGGCGTTACTGAAGGTACTCGAGTAGCTGTCAAGGTTACTCGAGTAGTTTCAAAATACTTGAGTAAAATGGGTTACACGCCCTGGGTCACGGGCGTGACCCAGGGGCGTGACTGAAGGTAATCGAGTAGCTGCCGAGGTTACTCGAGTAGGTTTCAAAGTACTCGAGTAAAGTGGGTTACACGCCCTGGGTCACGAGCGTGACCCAGGGGCATGACTTAAGGTACTCGAGTACGTGCCCAAGGTACTCAAGTAGGTGGTTGGTTCTCGAGTGAGATGGTTACACGCCCGATGTCATGGGCGTGACCATGGGCATGACCTTTGTTCCACTATTTTAAGTGAGTTCGAAGAATTCTCGATAGTTGAGTTCGATGATTTAGTTGTCACGCCCCATGTCACGGGCGTGACTTGACTGACACGGGCGTGTACTTCCTATCCGCCATTATAGATCGAGCCGACAATGTAACCGCCTGTAACGCTTCGCCCGAGCGGGACACGTGTAAGGACACGGGCGTGTCCCTACCCGTGTCACATTGTATATGTATAAGGAACAGTGGAAAAACCCTAGCCATTTCACTCTTCCTCCCAGCCCTATTTGTCTGAGAGAAATCCTGTGGAGAAGGAGAGTTTACTGGAGGAAGATCTAGGGAAGGAGATCCGCCATCGCCGAAGAGGAGACGATGCCGCCGCGCAGAATCACAAGGTCTATGGCCGGAAATGGAGCCACTGGAAGTGAGGTGAGTTTCCTACCCTCTCCCTTGGTGCTAGATCTATAGTTATTTTCTTAGGCGAGACATTGACTCAAGAGAGTCTTGATGGAGAGGAGGAGATTTCTAGGAAAGGCCATGCTAGGACTTGTGTCCTAGGTTTTAGATCTCTTCAACCACTCCCTTCTTCTATGTGATGATAGGGGATGGTTTCGTGAATGGTATTGGCCTCTTGAGGTTGAATAAGGGAGGAGGTTTTCTGGAATGACTTGGGAAGATCGCCTTGAGGAGGAATATGAACCGATGCCGTTCATTCCGCCTTAAGATGCGTGTAGAATCTGTATTCTACGCGTAGCGAACTTCGTGGCCATTTATAGGTGTGATATGGCCAGATCTGGGCTTTCGACTAAACACGAAAGTTGAATTCCTTGAAAATACCCTTTCAACTAATGGTTGCACGACTTCAGGCGAAGTCTGTAGCCACAGGAAAGCCTGGACGAAAATGACATCTGATAAATCCTGCATGCAGAATTGTGTTATGTGCGCAGCGGATTTTGAACCCAAATTCAAATAGGATACATTCAAATCTGGGTTGTGGGCTGAATATTAAAGTTGTAACCCATGAAAAGACCTTTCCATCGAGGGGTTATAGGTCTTCATCGGTGAAAGAAAACTGTTGTCGACCTGAATCACCTAGAGAGGGGTGAATAGGTGGTTTGTGTGTCTTTTGCGGAATAAAAAATAATTAAAGCACAGCACAGAAATATCTACCAATATCACAGACGACACAAGATGTATAGTGGTTCCCCAACCTTGGGTACATTCACTTTCCCTCACCGATCTAGCAATCAACTAGACTCGGCTACTCCACTATCTCAGATCAAAAATCGATCCTACCCTCGGAACAAAGTTCCTACAAACTCGATCTAAACAAAGAGGATATACACCCCGGAAGATAGAACTTCCTACAAACTCGGAGTGAAAAACTCCTACACTCGAAGAAGATTTCTCCTACAAAATTAATAAAGTGTTTACAAGAATACAAACAGTAAATCACTCAAATCTGGAAGACACGGCCAGGATCTTCTTCTTTTCAACTTTGTAGCACTTTCAGAAATCGGTAAAGAAGTTCTCCGCTTTGATCTGGATTTACTCGCTTTTACAGAAATCGAGAGAGAATAAGATCAGCGAAGTCGATCTCAATATGTAACTTTCTTCAGAATAGTCCTCTGAAAGTAGAAGCTTTGGCCGGAGAAGAAGGCGGCGGCGGCGGCTTCCGATTTGCGAAAATCAGAGAGGAGTCGGCTGAAGAATATTTCTCGAAGTAGAATGACAAGAAAGCTTGGAGAATACTTAGGGTTTGTCATTTTCTGATAAGACCTTATATAGGAGAGACTAGCGGTCATATTCGGTCATAATGATGTACACGTGGACCAACATGTCGCGTGATTTGAAAAATCCCGTAAGAGAAATGACTTAGCAAAATTTCAGAAAGATTCAGCCAACTACACGAGTAAGTCAATAACTACTCGAGTAGTTAAATAACTACTCGAGTATATTATGGAGAACATACTCGGGTAAATATATAAAGACTACTCGAGTATATAGAGATCAACTACTCGAGTAAGCAGACAGAACTACTCGAGTGTGTGTAGAGACCTACTCGAGTACATAAAGGATCTACTCGAGTACTGGAGAAGTTACTCGAGTATATTACATGAACTACTCGAGTACATGAAGTACTACTCGTGTGGAATACTTAGAAAAATTTTGAAGAGGTCTGTTGGCAACTACTCGAGTAGTTGAACTAAACTACTCGAGAGGAAGTAATCTACTCGAGTAGGTGAAAGTTCTACTCGACTAAATGACTTAGAAAAAAAATTCTAGAGTAGGGAAATATCAAGGTACATGAGTGACACATGATCTACTCGAGTAGGTATAATGAACTACTCGAGTATGTTTCTATCTACTCGAGTATGTGAGGATACTTACTCGAGTATATGAGTATACTTACTCGAGTATATGACTTAGAGAAATTTAGATGAGGAAACCCTTTAGTACTCGGGTATAAAGAGTAATCTACTCGAGTATATAAGCATGCTACTCGAGTATATGACTTGGTCTACTCGAGTAGGTGACTTAGCTACTCGAGTATATGATTATGTCTACTCGAGTACAAGGTTCCTTTACTCGAGTAAATTATACCCAGACTACTCGAGTAGGTGAAAGCTCTACTCGAGTAAAACACTTAGAAAATTTCTGACATTGGAAAAGCTGATTCTTCTAGGCTAGCCAACTTCCAATACCTTTCCCATAGTCCAATAGCTTGAATATGAAGTGTCTCCCAATAGAGAGACCACACATGACTCAACACCTTGGAATATGCAATGAGGGATTACATTGCACAGTTCCTGTGTTTGGTGACCCACTGTGAGCTGACATTGGTTTACACTTCCCAGTGAAATTCCTGCAAACATATAGCTCAAACCAAGCATTAAATACAACTTAATTCATCTTGGTTCCAGGGTGACTTCATCAAATCTGGGTTCATGTGGATGAAATATCCAACAATCTCCCCCTATTTGTTGAAGTCAGAACCCTTTACACTAAGGTGAATTATGGACATAAAAGAAACTAAGAAAGAAAATATGAGCAGGTAAGCAAAAGATAATGAAAAAGATAATTAGACAGTAATGAAGAATTGTATATATATGAGTTTCCAAAAACATCAAGTCTACAACTGGTTATTTCAATCTCTCAACATCTTTTAGGTTTAGGCTTGAGACTGCTGCTTATCCATCTTTTCTTGCTATCTTCTTAGATAGCTGAAAGGCTTAGGAAAATACTTAGGACTCCTTGGAGGAGCAGCAGGGTTATTTCTCCCAAATTCTCTGTCATGGATCTTCCTTTTCAGCATAGACTTCTCATATAACTCCCATTCCTGGGAACTGTAGTGCATGTTTCTGTTATCATTGTGATCCATGACCAGCCTGAGTGTGTCCAAAATGAGAGACTTTGAAGTTGGAGACCAGGCTTCAGCATGTTCAGGGGCCTTAGAAGGAGCAGTCCTGCTAGCAGAGGGACCTTCACCATATTTCCTTTTCTTCTTGTGGATTCTGATCTCTAGAGGGGCTTGAAGGAATATATCAGCAGGATCGTCTTCTTCCCAACCTGGAACATAAGTGTCTGGAGGAGCAACTGAGTCTCCAGGCCTGGGGGAGAAGGTAGGTTGTTGAGGAACAGCTGGGGCATTGACATCTGTGGCTAGAGGATTGAGATGATGGGGAATGATGTTTGGGTCAACTGCAAGATCTGGCAATATCTGATTGTGCATCCAGACAGCAGTGTCATATGTGTGAAATTTCACACTCTGTATTTGGGCAAGCACATCATGATGAATGGTCTTCACATGAGCTTCTCATACAGCTGTCTTTTGAGCAGTAGATTTTTCTACATGTTCTTTGAGTTCTTTTATAAACCCTCCCCCTTTCTGATTTCAACAGATACTGTCTCTATGGTGTCATCTTTGAAAATGCCAACTTCTTCACAGATCTTCATCTTGTTGGCTTCAGCCCTCTTGTCTAGTTCTATCTGATTGTTTGCCAAGGTGATACCTTGTTCCATAACATTGCCCACACTAGTGATAGTATGGTCAAGGGCTTTGCCACCAAGTTGGAACAGGTACTTGAGCTTGTCAGTGTTATTCTGAATTTCAGCAAAACCTCTGCTCATCTCAGTCTCAAGAGCAGTAACCTTATCAGTGACCACCTTTATAGAGGTGTCAAAATGATGTCTTTGTTCTTGAAGAAGAATGGTGATGTGTTGCAGCAAATCTGAGGAGGAGGAGACTGTAGCAGCAGCAGTAGAGGGAGTAGCAGTAGGGATAGGAGGAGTTACCCAAGGAGCTATTTCTTCAATTATTACTGAGCTGAGAGCTCTGGTGGTAGGAATGACAACATCCAATTCTTCTGTATCATGGGGGATGGAGAAATTGAGGTTTCTGAGAGGGGCCTCAGTTGGCTCAGGAGAAGGCTCATCAAAAATAAAAATGGTGTCTGGCTTATCTGCTGGAGGAGTTGGAGAAGGTGTTAGAGTTCTGGCTGGAGAATGGGTAGGAGACTGTGCTGGAGACAGGTCCTTGTGATGTTCAGTGGTTGGAGATGGAGGAGATAGAGGAGGAGGGGGAAGCACATCTTCGGTAAGCTCTACAATCATGGCATCTATGACAGCAGTTGTGGACAAAAGAGTGTCTGGAGGGACTTGATCTGAAGGAGTGGCTGGAATCTGGGGAGTATGAGGTAGGGATGGAATGTCTGGCTGAGGAGAGGGCTGCCTGACTGGGCTAGAAGGAGCAGGTGGTGGGCCAAAACCCGAACATGCAAGCGTACCTGTCGAATCGTAGTACCAAGGTCGTATTTAAACACGGGGCTGTCAATTACTTCTACTCACGCTCTAACTATTATCCTACCGGAAGACTATTGGGATTTTGAGAATTCTTTAAAGTAAAATGAACGATAAATTGCGAGACGAAAACTTAAATAAAAAAAGCTAGCATTCGATCATTGATTCACCATGAAATGAAACGAGAAAATAAAAGGGCATAGTTTTAAATTTGCAAATCCAACTCGGCCGTGACGGATCCGAAAATAAGACAAAATCTCGCTAGAGCATTAGGTCTCCTAACTTATAGACTCTTCGATCGAAATCTCTTTACAAACCAAAGAAGCCTAAAGTTGCATTATCGAGGTGATCCGCACTATTGGATTTGACTCCAATCCGGAGGATTTACGTCGTCCTATCTCTAGGGTTGCATTCAACTCCTTCCTTCTTTGAGTGATCTTTCACATCCACGAGCCTCTCGGCTACTCGAATATGAGATCATAAGCCTACTACTGTATACCGGAAATACGGAGTCGACACAATAATTATTCAAAGAAGGACCGAGTAGAATTACGCAAAAATAAAACTATGAAATAAAAATAATTCTCATTTCAAATCATGGATCCTCATGATCAAATGCTAAGAGGGAATTAGCTATGCATATTGCAAAAGGAAACAACAAAATAAAGAGAAGAGAGAAATATTTTCATTACTTGCAAAAAGGAGTACACAAAATAAAAAAAACAAGATTATGCTATAAAGAAAACTTGCACTAATTGAAAAGAAAACTAATACAATAATAAAACTAAAATCAACTCACAAATACTCTCCACTCTCCACTCTCCAACTCACATTCAACTTGAAACTTTTTTCTCCAAAAATTTTTTTTTCTCCTTTGGCTTGAGGGATGGGGTGGCTTTTTATAGGAGAGGGAGAAGGATCTAGAAAGAAATGAAGAGGAGGAGGCTAAGGGGGGTGGCCGGCCATGCATGAAAAGGGGAGCCATGCAAAGGTGGTTGGATGCATGGGCTCGGGTTTGGGCTTGAAGAGGAGCTTGGGCTGCATTTATCTTTGAAGTGGGCTGCATTTTTGAAGTAAATGGGTGGTCGGGCTGCACCAAGGAGAGGGCCGGGCTGCTACATAAAGAGGGCTGCATCATGTGGGCTTTATGGATGTTGAAGGGCTGCTCCAATCTTTAAGGGCTGCATGTAGGGGCTGCACCAATGAAGAGGGCTGCATGATAAGTGGCCGGGTAGGAGGCTAGGTGGGCTTGAACCTACAAAAGAAAAAGAGACAATACAATCATGGATTAGTCTACATAAAATAACAAAATTAAAACAAGATTTTAAAACACAATAATAAAAAAACATTACAACATTAAAATTAAAATATTAAGACATATCATTAACTATATTTATTATACATAACATGACATAACATATAATAACATAATACATATAATAAGACTATATAGATTTTTATATCAAAACTCTAATAACACTAGGAATTAAAATATTGTAAAGAAACATTAAAACATTAAATAACAATCATAAAATATAAATAAAATTAGGCTTTTTGAATACTAAATTACCCCTAAAAAGGATGACTAAAACTAGTCATCAAATTCCCCCATGCTTAGACATTTGCTTGCCCTCAAGCAAATAGAAATAAAAACTAGGGTAGGAAATAGAAAATAAACAAAGCTAATTTAGGTTTCATAATTAAGAAAAACAAAACATGAAAAATTAAACTATCCTAATTCCTATGTTAACAACTAGTGGGGTGAGAAGTGCACAGTAGAAAACTTGAAAGTGGAGATCTAAAAATATCATTAGAACATAAGAAAAGTCTACACATTTCTAAATCTTAAAAACAAGGCATCCAAAATAAATGAAAATAAGGACAACAAAAAGTAGAGGTTCTAAATAAACGGCGCATTAACAAACTACTAGGTTGCTAGATAAACATTAACCCTAAGACACTCCAAGATAATCTCCAAAGAAATCCATCAATGATGGTGGCCATAGGCTTGTACGTTCACACTTTCTCCACTACGCGAAATTAAGTTCTAAGATCATTAGGACTTCTACTAGGCATTAAAACTTGGCTTAGGTAAATGATTAGGAAGTGGAATCAAAGATAAACATGAAGGTTTTAGGCACTAAACCGAGGTGAGCTCAAAAATAAACATAGCATAAAAAAGATGAGAAATAATGAGTATGTCATTTCTCCAATATGAAACTACAACAACATGGCCATGAAAATTTTTTTCTTTTATAAACTTGGCCAAACATAAACTTTTTGCATTCATTTTTTTTTGATTTTGTAATGATATATTTTTTTTTCTTTCTCAATTTTTTCCTTTTGAATAACATTTGATAAGAAAGCTCCAAAAATAAGCTTGAGAATTTCCTATTCATTTCAAAAATAATACCCTTCACACAAAAAATAATTTTTAAGCTCAAATTTATAGTGCAAAAATAGGAAAGATTTTTGGCTTTGGTGAACATAATGGAATGAAAGGTGGAGCTAAAAACAAAGAAGATAAGGAAAAAGGCCCAAAATTGTTTTGCAAGGATTTTGTTTTTGGTGGGCATGAAAAGCTCAAACTATTCAAACGGTGGCCTAAATCATTTCTAAAGAACGTAAAAACGGCGCAAATGCTTCGAGAGTAGCTTGGTACAAGTTCTAGACACCAAGAAAGACTACCTCGCAAATGAAAAAGAGCTAATGATACCTAGCAACCATTCGTAAGCAACTAAACGAATAAAAAGACATAACTACAAATTGCTACTTATAACGTAAAAATCGGATGCCCATATTTAAGAAAAAGAAACTAGTAAACTAAGCTATGTTAAACTGATAAATTTAGAAAACAAATTCAAAGAAATCTAAATAGAACTAAGGAACCGCACGGACCTACACATCACTAGAAGAAACATAAAAATAAAGATAGAAAATAATTTTAGGTTTTGTTTTTCAAATAGATTTTAGCACAATTTTTTTGATTTTTGTTTTTCTAATTTTTTTTTTGGGTTTTATATTTTATAATTTTTTGGATTTTGATGACATAACATACTATACTAACATAAAATGTTTTTCTTTTGAAAGAAGAAGAACAAAAAAAAGAAAATACCAAAAGAAACTAGACCCCCCATGCTTAAATCCTTCATTGCCCTCAATGAAGAAAACATAAAGAAAAAGAGAAGGGGACTGAGAAGAAGAGAAAAAGAAAAATGCAGGAAAAATAAATAAATAAGAACAGGACTTCCCCGGGTTCGTGAGATGAAGGCGGATATCGCTCCCCCATGCTTGCTTTTTAGAGTACTTGATCGTCAGCAGGTATGACTTGATCCATCTGATATCAGCAGCGGCGGAACGGTGACCACGATCATGGACTTGATTGGCCTCCGGTAGGAAGAGCAAAATAAAAGCAAAAAATTGATAGAGTCCATGGGCAGATGCCCGATAATGGTTTTTATTACAATCATTTAAAGTCCGAATAAAAGAGTTTCAGAATAATAATAATAAGTCCAAAACGAAAATGTCCATCAGAAAATAAGAGAACTAAGAATCAAAAAGAAGATTCTCCTTGGCAGGAGTCACAGAATCATTAGAGAAATAGAGTTTAAGTCCATGACCATTAACTTTAAAGTCCCCCTTATCGGGGTGTGAAAGTAGCACAGTGCCGTAAGGAAAAACATCCTTGACCGTGAACGGTCCAGACCATCTAGATTTAAGCTTTCCCGGGAAGAGTCGTAAACGCGAATTAAAGAGAAGAACTTGATCGCCTGGTTTAAAAGTTTTTGGGTGGCGGAGGTTCTTATCGTGATACAATTTCGTGCGTTCTTTATAGATTTTATTATTTTCATATGCGTACGCTCACCACTCGTCAAGCTCATTTAGTTGGTTTTTTCTATGCTCGCCGACCGAGTGCGGATCGAAATTAAAAAACTTTAACGCCCAGTACGCACGGTGTTCTACTTCTACCGGAAGATGACACGATTTTCCATAGACTAATCGGAAAGGAGTACAACCGATGGCGGTCTTGTACGCTGTCCGATAGGCCCACAGAGCATCGTCCAATTTTAAAGACCAATCCTTACGAGAAGTAGAAACGTTTTTTTCCAAAATTCGTTTAAGTTCGCGATTGACTACCTCGACCTGACCGTTAGTTTGGGGGTGATAAGCGGTGGATAATTTATGCGTAACGCCATATTTGGCTAAAGCCTTAGTGAGTTGAGCGTTGCAAAAATGACTTCCCCTATCACTAACGATCGCTCGAGGAAAGCCAAAGCGAGAAAATAATTTTTTAAAAAAATTGACAACAACGCGAGCATCATTATTTGGTAGAGCTTGGGCCTCTGCCCACCTAGAAACATAATCGACTGCGACTAGAATATATTTATTTCCTAAGCTGGAGGGAAATGGGCCGACAAAGTCTATGCCCCATAGATCAAAAACTTCGCATTCGAGAAAGTAGTTTTGTTCCATTTCATTTTTATTTGAGAGATTTCCAGTCCGCTGGCATCGATCGCACCCGCCCACAAAGATTTGTGCATCTTTAAATATGCTTGGCCAATAGAAGCCAGCACTAAGCACTTTGTGTGCGGTGCGGTTAGCTTGATAGTGCCCTCCAGTCGGACCTTCATGAACATGTTTTAAAATTTGGTGACCCTCTTCCTGTGAAACACATCTCCTAACCACCTGGTCCGCACAAATGCAAAATAGAAATGGGTCTTCCCAAAAATAATACTTCAACTCAGAAAAGAATTTCTTCTTTTGGTGAGTGGAGTATTCTTTTGGGAGGACCCGGGCCACAAGATAATTGGCCAGATCGGCAAACCAGGGGGTAGGAGATGAAGAAATAGTAAAAAGACGCTCATCCGGAAAAGAATCATTAATAAAAGTTTCATTTAAAAGATCTAGATTGGGATTTTCAAGACGAGAGAGATGATCAGCTGCTAAGTTTTCCGCTCCTTTCTTATCCCGAATCTCCAGGTCGAATTCTTGAAGTAAGAGGATCCAACGGATAAGACGCGGCTTGGCATCCGGTTTAGAAAGGAGGTACTTCAGAGCGGAATGATCCGTGAAAACAATAACCATAGAAAGAGTAACATACGGTCGGAATTTATCAAAAGCAAAAATAACCGCTAAGAGCTCTTTCTCCGTTGTGGTGTAGTTTTCTTGCGCAGAAGTGAGAGTTTTACTAGCGTAGAAAATCGGATGAAAGTTCTTAGCGATTCGTTGACCTAAAACCGCACCTACCGCATGATTACTCGCATCACACATGATTTCGAAAGGTAAATCCCAAACTGGGGCGATCAAAATAGGAGCATTTATAAGTTTAGATTTAATTAATTCAAATGCCGCGAGACATGATTCATCAAAAACGAAAGGAGTGTCTTTTTCGAGAAGGTGGGTGAGAGGCTTAGTAATTTTTGAAAAGTTTTTAATGAATCGTCGATAAAAACCCGCATGCCCTAAAAAACTTCTAATCGCTTTAATATTTGTAGGCGGCGGTAACTTTTCAATTACTTCAATTTTTGCCTTGTCCACTTCAATTCCCCTAGCGGAAATGTTGTGGCCAAGGACTAAACCTTCGCGTACCATAAAGTGGCACTTCTCCCAATTTAAAACTAGATTCGTTTCTTCGCAGCGTTGTAAAACTTTTTCCAAATTTTCTAAACATAAATTAAAGGAGTCGCCAAAAACAGAAAAATCGTCCATAAAGATTTCCATAATATTCTCTACATATTTATCAAAAATGGCAAGCATACACCGCTGAAAGGTGGCGGGTGCGTTGCATAGTCCGAAAGGCATTCTACGATAAGCAAAAGTTCCAAAGGGGCAGGTGAATGTCGTCTTCTCTTGGTCCTCGGGTGCGATAGGGATTTGAAAGTATCCCGAGAGACCGTCGAGGAAGCAATAAAAATTGTGCCCGGACAACCGTTCTAGAATTTGATCGATAAAGGGGAGGGGGAAGTGATCTTTTCGAGTGGCATCGTTTAGCTTACGGTAATCGATGCACATCTTCCATCCCGTTATCGTCCTAGTTGGAATTAAGTCGTTATTTTCATTTGGTACTACCGTAATCCCTCCCTTCTTAGGAACAACCTGTACCGGACTCACCCACTGACTATCGGAAATCGGATAAATTATCCCCGCATCTAATAACTTAAGCACCTCTTCCTTCACAACCTCTTTCATATTTGGATTAAGACGACGTTGTGGTTGAACTACACCCTTAGGATTATTGTCAAAAAATATTTTGTGTGTGCAGAAGGAGGGGCTTATGCCAGGAATATCACAAATTTGCCACGCTATAGCTCGGCGATGCTTTTGTAGTACTTCGATCAACTGATCGTTTTCGGATTGAGATAAATAGGCCGAGATTATAACGGGCAACTTAGAATTTTTTTCAAGAAAGACATATTTTAGATGATCAGGGAGTGGTTTTAAATCAAGATGGGGTGGCTCATTATAAGAGTTTTTCAAATTCTTTTCTTTTTCAAAAATAAGACTTTCATACTTGCTTCTACCAAAGATAGAATCATTTTCAAAATTTGTTTTTGCGGACATAACCGTGTTTTCAAAATCATGTGAAGAAATTTCAGAAAAAGAAGAGGAAAATTCATTTGAAGAGATGTTGGAAAGGGAAAGGGAAGAATCTTCATTTAAAACATCAATAAAGAAGCATGAGTCATCATTTTGTAAGGAATTTTTCATTGATTTATTAATTGAAAATGTGACCTCATCATCTCCCACACGCAAAAACAACTTTCCGTTACTAACGTCTATAACCGCTCGAGAGGTGGCTAGAAATGGTCGTTCAAGGATAAGAGGAACCTCGACGTCCTCTTCAATATCAAGAATGACAAAATCCACCGGGAAGATGAATTTGTCGACCTTTACTAGCACGTCCTCAACGATACCTAGTGGATACTTGATAGACCTATCGGCTAACTGGATACTCATTCTTGTAGGGCTAAGAGTGCCTAATCCTAGCTTTTTGAATAAAGAAAAGGGCATCAAATTTATGCTCGCTCCTAGATCCGCTAACGCATGTTTAACAAACAAATCACCAAAAATGCACGGAATGGAAAAACTACCCAGATCGTTTATCTTTTTAGGAAGATTAGAGTTTTTAACGACCGCCGAGCATTCTTCATTTAACGTTACATGCGATAAATTTTCTAATTTCTTTTTGTTTGTTAATAAATCCTTAAGATATTTTGCATACCTAGGCATTTGACTAATCGCTTCATGAAATGGTAAATTAATATGAATTTGTTTGAACATTTCAAGAAAGCGTTGGTATTGATCATCTAGTTTTTCTTTCCTAAGTCGGGCCGGATAAGGGAGTGGCGGAAATTCCTTTATGATAAGCGGAGCATCATTTTGAACGTCATCATTAGAAAAAATAGAAACATCTTTTTCTTTATCTAAAGTAGATTTTTCATTTTCAAAATTTGTTTTATCATTTTCCGTAGGGGTAATTGCTTCCACGACAGGAGGGACAATCACCTTTGGCTCTTCCCTTGTGGTGGGCTCGTTAACAACTTTACCGCTCCGAAGGGAAATTGCATTTGCGTGTTCCCTTGGGTTAGGCTCAGTGTTCGAGGGAAGAGTTCCAGGTGGTCTCTCAGAAAAGGCCTTAGCGAGTTGGCCGACTTGATTTTCTAAGTTTTTCATTGATCCTGTTAAATATCTAATAGTGGCATCGTTCGAGCTTATATATTTAGCGAGGATCTCTTCCAAAGGGGAAGGTTTTTGAAAATTTTGTTGCGGAGGTGGTGGTGTAAAATCGTGCGGTGGGCGTATGGCGTTAGCGTTATTACTCCACGAGAAATTTGGATGGTTACGCCATCCGGGGTGATAAGAATTAGAAGAAGAAGAAAAACCAGGCGGAGAAGAAAAATTCGGAAAAGCAGAAAAATTGTTTGCAGAATTATTTTGAGCAGGCCTGGGTATGTTCCCCAGATAATCCACCTGCTCGGCAGCAGCAGCATTCACATTTTCATATACCTTAGCGGCGGAGGAAGCAGTCATCTCCGAAATCTTCTTGTTTAACATTTCCACTTGTAGCGCCAGTTGCGAAACCGAATCCACTTCATAGATACCTGCAGGTTTAGTTGGCCGAGACCTGGACGAATTCCACTGATAAGTGTTCATCGCCATGTCCTCGATAAGCTCAAGAGCGGCTTCCGGAGTTTTGCGGTCTAAAGAACCAGCGGAAGCGGCATCTATCATTTGCTTTGTTTCTTGATTTAGCCCATTGTAAAATGTTTGAACCTGTAACCATACAGGCAGAGCATGATGAGGGCATCTTCTCAAAAGTTCTTTGAACCTCTCCCAAGTGTCATAGAGGGTCTCAGAAGCAATTTGAGAATAAGAAGTGATATCATTTCTTAACTTAGCAGTTTTGGCGGGAGGGAAATATCTAGCAAGAAATTTTTCAGTTAAAATGTTCCAAGTAGTGATTGAGCCTCTTGGAAGAGAACTAAACCACTGTTTGGCCTTAGTTCTTAAGGAGAAGGGGAAGAGTCTTAGCCTTATAGCATCATCTGAGACACCATTAATTTTAAAGGTGTCACAGATTTCAAGAAAATTAGCAATATGCAAGTTCGGATCTTCATCTTGTAATCCGTCGAACTGTACATATTGCTGCACCATTTGTATGATGCTAGGCTTAAGCTCGAAGTTATTGTTCGCAATTGCAGGTCGAACAATACTTGTTTCAGTCCCCTCCAGGTTGGGTCGAGCATAATCGGACATAGTCCTTTGCTGAGCCATTCCTGGGTTGGGATCTCCCATTTCAGAATAATTACAATCCCCGAAGGAATCCTCAACCGCTGTTTGAGAAGTGGAAGCCCCGAATCGTAGTTGTCTCCGAAAGGAGCGTTCGATTTCTGGGTCCAAATCAACAAGTAGCGACGGATTCGCTCGGGTCATGCACTAGTAAAGAAAATGAGGGAAGATGAGAATGAAAGCTTGGAAAAGAAAGAAAAAGAGGAAAAGAAAGGAAAATTTTTTTTTTAGTTTTGTTTTTTTGAAAAAAAGATTTTTTTAGACGGCTTGGCTCTCGAACTTCCCGAGGACTACCCGGTGAAGGGTTCGCCCGGTACTAGGTAAAATGGTGGCGCTTAAAGCCCCTTACCCTTTTCGAGAGATTTTAGGTGGGGTAGAAATTAAAATGAGGTGGGTTGATTATAAAAAATTTAAATATATAAATTATAATTTTTTTTTGATTTTTGGAGAAGTAATAGCGCAAGCGTTTTCAAAATATTGACGAAGAAGTTCCCCGACAACGGCGCCAAAAACTTGGTGGGCCAAAACCCGAACAGGCAAGCGTACCTGTCGAATCGTAGTACCAAGGTCGTATTTAAACACGGGGCTGTCAATTACTTCTACTCACGCTCTAACTATTATCCTACCGGAAGACTATTGGGATTTTGAGAATTCTTTAAAGTAAAATGAACGATAAATTGCGAGACGAAAACTTAAATAAAAAAAGCTAGCATTCGATCATTGATTCACCATGAAATGAAACGAGAAAATAAAAGGGCATAGTTTTAAATTTGCAAATCCAACTCGGCCGTGACGGATCCGAAAATAAGACAAAATCTCGCTAGAGCATTAGGTCTCCTAACTTATAGACTCTTCGATCGAAATCTCTTTACAAACCAAAGAAGCCTAAAGTTGCATTATCGAGGTGATCCGCACTATTGGATTTGACTCCAATCCGGAGGATTTACGTCGTCCTATCTCTAGGGTTGCATTCAACTCCTTCCTTCTTTGAGTGATCTTTCACATCCACGAGCCTCTCGGCTACTCGAATATGAGATCATAAGCCTACTACCGTATACCGGAAATACGGAGTCGACACAATAATTATTCAAAGAAGGACCGAGTAGAATTACGCAAAAATAAAACTATGAAATAAAAATAATTCTCATTTCAAATCATGGATCCTCATGATCAAATGCTAAGAGGGAATTAGCTATGCATATTGCAAAAGGAAACAACAAAATAAAGAGAAGAGAGAAATATTTTCATTACTTGCAAAAAGGAGTACACAAAATAAAAAAAACAAGATTATGCTATAAAGAAAACTTGCACTAATTGAAAAGAAAACTAATACAATAATAAAACTAAAATCAACTCACAAATACTCTCCACTCTCCACTCTCCAACTCACATTCAACTTGAAACTTTTTTCTCCAAAAATTTTTTTTTCTCCTTTGGCTTGAGGGATGGGGTGGCTTTTTATAGGAGAGGGAGAAGGATCTAGAAAGAAATGAAGAGGAGGAGGCTAAGGGGGGTGGCCGGCCATGCATGAAAAGGGGATCCATGCAAAGGTGGTTGGATGCATGGGCTCGGGTTTGGGCTTGAAGAGGAGCTTGGGCTGCATTTATCTTTGAAGTGGGCTGCATTTTTGAAGTAAATGGGTGGCCGGGCTGCACCAAGGAGAGGGCCGGGCTGCTACATAAAGAGGGCTGCATCATGTGGGCTTTATGGATGTTGAAGGGCTGCTCCAATCTTTAAGGGCTGCATGTAGGGGCTGCACCAATGAAGAGGGTTGCATGATAAGTGGCCGGGTAGGAGGCTAGGTGGGCTTGAACCTACAAAAGAAAAAGAGACAATACAATCATGGATTAGTCTACATAAAATAACAAAATTAAAACAAGATTTTAAAACACAATAATAAAAAAAACATTACAACATTAAAATTAAAATATTAAGACATATCATTAACTATAATTATTATACATAACATGACATAACATATAATAACATAATACATATAATAAGACTATATAGATTTTTATATCAAAACTCTAATAACACTAGGAATTAAAATATTGTAAAGAAACATTAAAACATTAAATAACAATCATAAAATATAAATAAAATTAGGCTTTTTGAATACTAAATTACCCCTAAAAAGGATGACTAAAACTAGTCATCAGCAGGCTCCCCCTCACTTGGTGCACCATAAGAGCTGGCCACATGATGAGGAGTGGGAGATGGAGTCCTGTCCTCTACAGCTGGAACCTCTGAAAGCTTGGCAGCTTGGGCAGAATTTTTGAGCTTGAGATCCCATCTCTGAATTGAGGAGATGGAGACCTTCTTCATGTGGTGAAGTGGAGTCCCTTTGGAGAAGTTGAATACTTCAGGATTTTTGGCATGGAGGAGCAGGGAGATAATTCTGTCATAATTGGGGGATTTCATGCTGTCCTTGATTTTTTCCAAAATCAGCATACCAAATTGGTACTTCTTGCGGCATATAATGGCTTGCATTATATCGAAGAAATATAAGGGAATTTCTCTGATGGAGTGAGTCTTGCACAGGAGAATCTTGCCAATGATATCAACGAGAAATTTTTCTTCAGCGTTCATGTCTGACCTCCTAATATACTGAGCGTCAGGAGAAATGCAACAGAAGAGTGCTGTTCGGTCAGAATCTTCATCATCCAGATCATCTTCTTCATCAACAATAGGTAAACAGAGAAGTTGAGAGACAGAGGTCTTGGTGAACTTCAGTTTCAACCCCTTTACTGTAGATTTTAGAACTTTGCCATTTCGTCGAACCCTGAGATTTGAGAAGAATTCTGCAACTTCGGGGAAGAGAACGCGACAGGGTTCTTGGAGAGTGAAGGAGAGGCCGACGGTGTCGAGAAGGATGAGGAGGTTGCGGAAATCATTGAAGAGCTCTGCGATACCCTCGGTGACAAGTTCGGAGCTGACGCCAATCTTGTGAGAAGTCGCCATGGATGAGAATGACTGGAGGAAATGAGAGAGAGGGCTCTGCAACTTCGGCGGAGGAGAGGAGTCGAATCGGCAGGGTAGGCGAAGATGCAGAGGGACTCGAGAGATAGAAATGATCTAGTGTAGGTTTGAGTTTGCGGAATTTCATATATATATTACTCTTAAATTACTGCTAATTAATTTAAAGAAGGAGGCGGCATATAGCCTTGGGGGGCGAATATAACAATTTTCAAAATCTGGGTAACTGGACCCGAGAAGGAGATAGACTACTCGAGTAGGTAAAGGAGCTACTCGAGTAGGTCGTCAGGAGGTACTCGAGTAGGTCTGCAAAGAGTACTCGAGTAGGTAGATGACTTACTCGAGTAGGTCGACAGGAGTTACTCGAGTAGGAGGAGAGAGCTGCTCGAGTAGATGGGTGACTTACTCGAGTAGGTAAATGACTTACTCGAGTAGGTCTTTAGATACTCGAGTAGGCACATCCTCATACTTGAGTAGGTCAGTATACATACTCGAGTAGGCATATTCTTATACTTGAGTAGGTAGAGAAGAGTACTCGAGTATGTCTCAGCTTCTCGAGTTGAATTTTGAAAAAGTTGAGAAGGGAGAGATTCTGACTAACCCCTTGCAATTACGAGTTTCTTAGTCAGCTAGCCTTCTTTAGTCCTCTTTGTTGAGCATCTCAAGCTCTGTCTTGAAGAACGAGAACTTGGTCTCATCCAGTGGCATTGTGAAGATATCTTAGCTCGATATGCTTTGTTCGGCTGTGGGAAACTGGATTGTTGGCTATTGCTATTGCGATGGAGGAGCCACAATACAAGGGAATATCTTTGAACTGCAGGTTGTAGTCCTCGAACTGATTCTTTATCCATAGCAACTGTGCGCAACAACTTACTGCAGAGATATACTCTGACTCGGCCGTTGAGATTGCGACATAGTTCTGCTTCTTGCTACTCCAGGAAATTAGCCTTCTTCCGAAGAATTGGCAAGTCCTGAGGTACTTTTCCGGTCGTCTTTGCTACCTGCAAAATCTGCATCTGAAAATCCAATTAGTTCGCTGTCATTACTTCTTGGGTACCATAAGCCAAGATTTGGTGTGCCTTTAAGGTATCTCAGTATCCGCTTTACAGCAGCGTAATGAGATTCTTTAGAGTTCACCTGAAATATAGCACAGACACATGTTGAGAACATTATGTCAGGCCTACTGGTAGTAAGGTAGAGCAGGGATCCAATTATGCTTCTGTACTTGGTTTCATCAAAAGGTTTCCCTTTTTCATCCTTATCCAAAGACATAGTTGAGCCCATTGGAGTCGTCATAGATGTTGCGTTCTCCATTCCGAATTTCTTAATTAGCTCTTTGGTGAATTTTGTCTGTGAGATGAAGATTCCATCTTCAGATTGTTTCACCTGAAGCCCTAAGAAATACTTCAGCTCGCCCATACTGCTCATTTCAAACTTCCCTTGCATACGTTTTGAGAACTTTTTGCAGAGGTTGTTATCTGTAGAGCCAAAGATAATGTCGTCGACATAGATTTGCACTAGCAAAATCTTGCCTTTTATTTCCCTAAGAAATAATGTCTTGTCTATCTTTCCCCTTGTGAACTTGTTCTCAAGTAGAAAGGTAGACAGCGTTTCATACCAAGCTCTAGGAGCTTGTTTCAGACCATATATGGCCTTGTGCAGAAAATAGACATGATCGGGAAAGTTAGGATCAACGAAACCTGAAGGTTGTTCCACATACACTTTCTCCTTTTTGTTACCATTCAGGAAGGCCGACTTCACGTCCATCTGATAGATGGTGAATCCTTTGAAGGCAGCATATGCTAGGAACAGCCTTATTGCCTCCGGTCTGGCCACTGGAGCATATGTCTGGTCGAAGTCGATTCCTTCTTCTTGACGATATCCTTTAGCGACGAGTCTGGCCTTGTTCTTTATGATAGTTCCGTCTTCATCCATCTTGTTCCTATAGACCCATTTTGTTCCAATGATGTTCTTTCCCTTGGTTCTTGGAACCAGCATCCACACATTGCAGCGCTTGAACTGATTTAGCTCTTCTTCCATTGCCATTATCCATGATGCGTCTGAGTTTGCTTCCTCAAATTTCTTTGGTTCAACCTGTGAGAGAAAACTCAAATGAAGATTCTCATTAGTTGTACCTCTCCGAGTTCTGACACCATCCCGGGGATCTCCTATAATCTGGTCCATGGGGTGATCCTTCAGATGTCTGAGCTCTAGAGTTCTTGCATCTGGATTGTCTTCAAGCACCGGAGTGATTTCTTCGTCCTGGATGACTTCTTCATTTTGATCATCAGCCTCTCTAATGGGAGTTGGAGTGGTGATCTTAATGAACTTCTCGCCTTTGTTTTCGGACGGATCATCCAAGCTAGTTTCTTTCAGCTTTTCACCTACATCTTCAATGAGCATACTAGACGGACTGCTTTGTAGCAAGCTCGTCTCATCAAATACAACATGTATCGATTCTTCCACCACCAGGGTTTTTCTATTAAAAATCCTATATGGCTTACTATGGCTACTATATCCTACAAAAATACCTTCAAAGCTCTTTTCGCTGAACTTGGTGGTATGATACTTACCATTGTTAAGTACGAAGCATCTACAGCCAAAGATTCTGAAGTAAGAGACTGTTGGTTTCCTGCCTTTCAGAAGTTCGTAAGGTGTCTTATTATGGTCTTTGTTTATGAGTGCTCGATTTTGCACGTGGCATGCAGTGTTGACGGCCTCAGCCCAGAAGTACTCCGGCAGTGAATCATCACTTAATATGGTCCTACATGCCTCTATGAGTGTTCTGTTCCTTCTCTCAGCCACTCCATTTTGCTATGGAGTGCGAGGAGAGGAAAACTCATGAAAGATACCTAAGCTTTCACAGAATTCTGTCATGGCCCCAGATTTGAATTTTGTTCCGTTGTCACTTCTGATTTTGACTATGGAGTAGTTGTATTCATTCGGGACTTGCCTGACAAAATTGGTAAAGATGTCGAAGGTATCTGACTTGTTTTTCAGAAAGAACACCCACGCAAAGTGCGAGTAGTCATCAACAATTACCAATGTATAGTCCTTACCTCCCAAACTTCTAATTTGCAGTGGACCAAACAAGTCCATGTGCAATAGATGAAGACATTTGTTAGAGTCTTTGCCAATAATGCTTTTAAAGGTAGCCCTTGTTTGCTTGCCTTTTACGCATGCATGACAGGGTCTGTCTTTGACGCATTTGACATTTGGGGCATCACGTACTAAGTTCATTGAAAATAGTTTATTGATGGTTTTTAAATTAATATGTGCTAGTCTCTTGTGCCATTGGTCATCAAGAGACGCACTATATTTTGCCAAAAGACACACTGGTGTGGAGGAATCTATACAAATGAAATTTAAACAGAAAATATTCCTGCTTCGAGTGCCGGATAGAATCGTTTCCATATTGTCAACGGATTTTATCAAGCACTTATCAGCATGGAACTAAACTATGTATCCTTTGTCGCAGAGTTGGCTTATGCTAATGAGATTGTGTTCCAATCCTTCAACATAGGCCACATCCGAGAAGGATACATTGCCGTTAGTAATCATACCATAGCCTCTAGTAATTCCACGGTCTGAACCTCCAAAGATGACCTTTGGTCCGTTCACGACTGGAGTAAAGTTCTGAATGAGGCTTCTAGTCCCGGTCATATGCCGAGAGCATCCGCTGTCCAAGTACCAGATAGGCGTTTTGTTGGCCTTTGTACATCCCTGCAATCACAATCAGTTTGCCTTAGGAACCCAAACACGTTTGGGTCCTGGGTCTCGGGTTAGAGTGCTCCCCCTATGAGTATTAGCATTATGAGCGGTCTTTCTCATATTGCTGACATGAGGGGTTGCAGCGTTTCTGGAATTGAACCTGCAATCTATGGCGAAGTGACCAACCTTGACACAACACCAACAGTCAAATCTGTTGTACCTTTGCCTCAGGATCTCCTGCTTGACCTCATGGAACTTTGGTCTACCAGTGGTAGCATTCTTGGAGGAAGATGCCTCATGATAATGGCAATCACATGGCTTCTTCTCCTTTATGGGCTTCTCTACAATAGGCTTTGTCTTTGGTGGGTTCTTGAAGTTATGCCCATGATTGAAAGGGCCATAGCTCTGAAGAATAACTTCTTCATAAGGTGCCTTAAAGACACTTTCGCCAAAGTTTCGGGGTCGAGCCCATCCTTGATAGCGGGACTTTGGCTCTACATAAGTAGACCTAGCAAAGTGCACGTATGATGAGTCAAAATCAAACTCATTTGTTGGAAAGATGACCTTTCTGAATGTGGTTTGATTTTGAGGGGCTTTTCCCTTTTCTTCGGCTGAGGCCTTTTTGGCGGCCTTATTTTTCCGTTGATTCTTGTTTCTCCTAGAAGATTTAGTAGGAGCTTCTTCATGGCCTAGTCCAGCTCCCTTGGCCTTTGCTGAGAATTCAGCAACGAATGGAAGAACCGTCTTGGGCTTAGAGAAACTCTCAACAAGTTTCCTTTCAGCCGTAAGTTCGGCTTCAAGACCTTTGATGATCTTCTCCTTCAGGTCAAGGTGCTCAAGAGCCTTGTTATATTCTTCAATAATATTATTGAAGTTTTCCTCGAGGGAGTCAGTCTTTGTGACTTTCTCTCTCAAGTTGCTCTCTTCGGCTTTTAAAGATTTGATCTCTTTAGCCTGAGTCTTCACGACTCGACGACATTTGTCGTAAGCCATGATTAAGTCCTTATACTAGGTCATCAATTCTGACTCATCGTCAGAGGAGCTACTCTCGCAATCATGTTCAGAGACTTCAGACTCTGAGAGAGGGGTGTGAGAGTTTACCTTCCCAGTGAACTGGGCTCTTGTTCATCATCTGTTTGAGCCATTAGCCCAAAGTAAGCTTCTTCTTCTTCGCTTGACTCTGAAGAGTCGGAGTCGCTAAGAGTCTTGCTCCTTTTGGCTATGAGGCTCTTCTCTTTCCTTTTCCTGTTGTGTGAGGATTTCTTGTCTTCCCTTCTGCCACCCTCCTTCTTGTGAGGGCAGTCAGCAATGATGTGACCTGGCTTATTACAACAGTAGCAAATGATGTCAGTTGAAACGTATTTGTTCTGTTTAGTATTGTACCTTACGTGGCTGCTTGAGCCTTTTCTTTGTCGATCGTCATCACGACGCAATCTTCTGTATGAGGCATCCTTGCCTTTCCATTGTTTCTTTTTATTAAGAAACTTCTTGAATTGCCTTGAGAGTAAGGAGAACTCTCCTTCAGATAGTTCAGACCCTGAGGTGCTAGGTTCTGATGATTCTTCTTCTTCATCAACTTCTGGAGCTGGAGCGGGGGAGGCAGCCTTAGACTTTCTGGAGGTGTCTGCCTTCATAGCGACAGATTTCTCCTTTAGGGCAGACCTGCCCTTCTCTTCTTAAGCTTTTCTTGTATTGATTTGGAGTTCATAAGACATAAGCTTTCAAAGAGATTTTGCGGGTCTGTTTCAGCTAGCTTCCCGAACTCCCTGATGGCGCATACCTTGTTATCCCATTCCTTGGTTAGGGATCTCAAGAATTTGTCGTTCAGTTCTCCGTTGGTGAAGACACGGCCATACACCCTTAGGCCATTTAAAATCTTGAAGAAGTTTTCAAAGGTGTCGGCAATGGTTTCCTTGTTCCCTTATCGGAACGCTTCATATTTTTGATTGAGAAGGGATCTCCGATCATCCCTTACTTCTTCAGTTCCTTCCATCAAAGTGACTAAGGAATGCCACATCTCCTTAGCTGATTGACAGTGAATCAAATTCTGCAGCATCGAGTCATCGACTGCACTCGCTATAATGTTCTTAGCTTTCTTGTCGAGAGAGACAAGTGCAATCTCGTCTTTGTCGAGATCCATTAGCTTTTTGGGAACTTTCTTTGTAGGGTCGATAGTGGACACAGTCATTGGAACGTAAGGACCTTCTTCAACGATCATGAAGATCCTTGGATCCACAGCTTCCATGAAAAATATTATCCTTTCTTTCCACATAGGAAAGTTATTTTTGTTGCACAGTGGAAGCTTGGCGAAATCTTTGCCCTTGTCCATTTTATGGTAGAATCTTTCAGACAACAGATCTGGATCTGATCAAGGTGTTAACCTTTTGACGATCAACCTGGCTCTAATACCAATTGAAAGAAAACTATTGTCGACCTAAATCACCTAGAGGGGGGTGAATAGGCGGTTTGTGCGTCTTTTGCGGAATAAAAAATAATTAAAGCACAGCACACAAATATCTACCAATATCACAGACGACACAAGATGTATAGTGGTTCCCCAACCTTGGGTACATCCACTTTCCCTCACCGAGCTAGCAATCAACTAGACTCGGCTACTCCACTATCTCGGATCAAAAATCGATCCTACCCTCGGAACAAAGTTCCTACAAACTCGATCCAAACAAAGAGGATCTACACCTCGGAAGATAGCACTTCCTACAAACTCGGAGTGAAAAACTCCTACACTCGGAGAAGATTTCTCCTACAAAATTAATAAAGTGTTTACAAGAATAAAAACAGTAAATCACTCAGATCTGGAAGACACGGCCAGGATCTTCTTCTTTTCAACTTTGTAGCACTTTCAGAAATCAGTAAAGAAGTTCTCGGCTTCGATCTGCATTTACTCGCTTTTACAGAAATCGAGAGAGAATAAAATCAGCGAAGTCGATCTCGATCTATAACTTTCTTCAGAATAGTCCTCTGAAAGTAGAAGCTTTGGCCGGAGAAGAAGGCTGCGGCGGCGGCTTCCGATTTGCGAAAATCAGAGAGGAGTCGGCTGAAGAATATTTCTCGAAATAGAATGACAAGAAAGCTTGGAGAATACTTAGGGTTTGTCATTTTCTTATAAGACCTTATATAGGAGAGACTAACGGTCATAATCGGTCATAATGATGTACACGTGGATCAATCTTGTCGCGTGATTTGAAAAATCCCGTCAGAGAAATGACTTAGCAAAATTTCGGAAAGATTCAGCCAACTACACGAGTAAGTCAATAACTACTCGAGTATATTATGGAGAACATACTCGGGTAAATATATAAAGACTACTCGAGTATATAGAGATCAACTACTCGAGTAAGCAGACAGAACTACTCGTGTGTGTGTGTAGAGACCTACTCGAGTACATAAAGGATCTACTCGAGTACTGGAGAAGTTACTCTAGTATATTACATAAACTACTCGACTACATGAAGTACTACTCCAGTGGAATACTTAGAAAAATTCTGAACAGGTCTGCTGGCAACTACTCGAGTAGTTGAACTAAACTACTCGAGAGGAAGTAATCTACTCGAGTAGGTGAAAGTTCTACTCGAGTAAAAGACTTAGAAAAAAATTCTGGAGTAGGGAAATATCAAGGTTCACTAGAAAAAAATTCTGGAGTAGGGAAATATCAAGGTACACGAGTGACACATGATCTACTCGAGTAGGTACAATGAACTACTCGAGTATGTTTCTATCTACTCGAGTATGTGAGGATAATTACTCGAGTATATGAGTATACTTACTCGAGTATATGACTTAGAGAAATTTAGATGAGGAAACCCTTTAGTACTCGGGTATAAAGAGTAATCTACTCGAGTATATAAGCATGCTACTCGAGTATATGACTTGGTCTACTCGAGTAGGTGACTTAGCTACTTGAGTATATGACTATGTCTACTCGAGTACAAGGTTCCTTTACTCGAGTAAATTATACCCAGACTACTCGAGTAGGTGAAAGCTCTACTCGAGTAAAACACTTAGAAAATTTCTGACATTGGAAAAGCTGATTCTTCTAGGGTAGCCAACTTTCAATACCTTTCCCATAGTCCAATAGCTTGAATATGAAGTGTATCCCAATAGAGAGACCACACATGAGTCAACACCTTGGAATATGCAATGAGGGATTACATTGCACAGTTCCTGTGTTTGGTGACCCACTGTGAGCTGACATTGGTTTACACTTCCCAGTGAAATTCCTGCAAACATATAGCTCAAACCAAGCATCAAATACAACTTAATTCATCTTAGTTCCAGGGTGACTTCATCAAATCTGGGTTCATGTGGATGAAATACCCAACAGTCGGATTCTTATAGCCTCGCGAATCTCCGGTTGAAGTCACTGTCAAGATTCAATCTACACTTAAAATTCTGGGTTTTTATATAATATGGATTTGGGTTCGGTGAAATCGATGTTGCAAATTAGGTTGAGGTTTTGATGAAATATTTCATAATTAACCACCGTAATGCTATGAATGATGAATCTTGTTAATTAGATTGCATACAACTAATTGTGAAGCAAGCTTTATTAAATGAATTGACTTGATAGAATTTGGTAAGTTGTTATAGATGCATATCTTGTTATATCATGTTGAAAATAGATTTCTTACATTCAAATTTTGATGCAAGATTACTTGAACGGAATGACTTGATAGAAATTGGTAGATTATTACATGTGCATCATATATGTATTATGTTGGGATCATTTGGGATGTCATATGGGATGATAAGTTATGGCCAGATGTATGTTCGATTGATGAATGAAACTTAGTAGTCCAATACTTAGAGTGTCGGCTCCCTACGGGTAGAATTGGGAAGGGATGTAAGTGCGGCGTTAACCGTCGAAAGCTTGGATAGCTTGAGATGAGACAAACAGATGGTTGTGCTTGGTCCTCGGTGTTAACGTCCCGGGGCTCCTTCCGTGCCAGGTGGATGGTTGGGCTTGGTCCTCGTTCCTTCTTCCGAGGCTCCTTCCATGCCACAATGATGTGGAATTTGCATGTGGTGTGAGTCGACACGCGGTGTCGTAATCCTGGGTTAAGGATAATATGGCAGGTCTACGGGCTCACTAGGCGTCACACCAACGGGAGTCGACAGTTAGACTTTGGGCGGTTGGGCTTGGTCATCGGTGTTCATGTCCCGGGGCTCCTTCCGTACCATGTGAACGGTTGGGCTTGGTCCTCGTGCTCACTCCAAGGCTCCTTCCGGGTCACACAAGGTCAGTTCGGGGCTTGGTCCTCGGTGCACATCTACCTGAGGCTCCCGCTGGGCCATAGTACGCATGGGCTCCGCTGTTGTGTTCTTAGCATTGAGGCGTACGGAGGCCTAGCTGAAGTAGTGTGGATACCCGCCTAGTAGTAGAGATGCCCGCTCTACTGTCACCGCCTGGACACGGCGGCTGATGCCTGACAGGTTAGCTACCTGCTCAAAAAGTGGGAACTAATGGTCTATCTCGACATAGCGGTTGTATGGGTGTGCATGGGTAAGTCATTGCATAGCATACATACCATTTAATATCATTGTACAACAAGATCCTCATCGTATATGTTTGCATGGGCACTCTTATATGATGAGTTACTTTATGCAAATCGACCATTAACTTATAAGCTTGTATGGGTATCCTTATAAGTTAAGTTACTTACCCGCTGTAGTTTTCTTACACTTAATGTTATACTAGCTTTTGTAGAATTGTTAGTTTATACATTGATAGCTCTTGTAGAACTGCTAGTTTATACATTGATACTCATGTACCTTGCCACCTGCTTGTACATTTTATACTTATTATATATTGTACTATTGTTCCTTTTTTCCCGCCCGGTGTCGAGGAGTCGCCGGGGGAGCGGATTTGAAACCACTTAGTCGTTTAGACTAACGGTTGCTACGTCTTCCTTTTTAGGAGGCCACCCCGCAGGTAGAGCAGCAGCAGGCGTTGCAGCAGGACAGCCAGGCCAGGACGACAGAACCTGAGGGGACAGTACCGTCGCTACCGTCGGTTACTGATGTTAGTATTTTGATACTCTGATGTAGCCCGTTTGGGAAATGTTTAGCTGTACTCTAATATATTGTAGAAGCATGTTTTTAGCTTCTCCCTTATTGATGTATTTGGACTATATGCTTAGTGTGGATTTGGCTTCTCCGCTTATTATATTTTGGTTGATTTGGCATGTTATATTGATATTGTTGTAGCCGGAGGAATAGGCGTCTTGTGGTACAGGTTAGCCCGTGTGCTAATACTACCGCAAGGCGGCTATTGCGGGCATAAGACACCCCCTTCATGTCGTGTTTTGGGATCAGAGTGGCACAACGGAAGCGTGGTGGGCCCATAATAGAATGACTTGATAGAAATTATTACATGCGCATCATATATGTATTATGTTGGGATCATTTGGGATGTCATATGGGATGATAAGTTATGGCCAGATGTATGTTCGATTGATGAATGAAACTTAGTAGTCCAATACTTAGAGCGTCGGCTCCCTACGGGTAGTATTGGGAAGGGCTGTAAGTGCGGCGTTAACCATCGCAAGCTTGGATAGCTTGAGATGAGACAAACAGACGGTTGGGCATGGTCCTCGGTGTTCACATACCGGGGCTCCTTCCGTGCCAGGTGGATGGTTGGGCTTGGTCCTCGTGCTTTCTTCCGAGGCTCCTTCCATGCCACAATGATGTGGAATTTGCATGTGGTGTGAGTCGACACGCGGTGTCGTAATCCTGGGTTAAGGATTGTGTTGCAAGTCTACGGGCTCGCCAGTCATCACACCGACGGGAGTCGACAGTTAGACTTTGGGTGGTTGGGCTTGGTCCTTAGTGTTCATGTCCCAGGGCTCCTTCCATGCCAGGTAAATGGTTGGGCTTGGTCCTCGTGCTCACTCTGAGGCTCCTTCCGGGTCACATAAGGTCAGTTCGGGGCTTGGTCCTCGGTGCACATCTACCCGAGGCTCCCGTTGGGCCATAGCACGTATGGACTCCGCTGTTGTGTTCTTATTGAGGCGTACGGAGGCCTAGGTGAAGTAGTGTGGATACCCGCATAGTAGTAGAGATGCCCGCTCTACTGTCACCTCCTGGCCACGGCGGTTGATGCCTGAGAGGTTAGCTACCTGCTCGGAAAGTGGGAACTAACGGTCTATGACGACATAGCGGTTGCATGGGTGTGCATGGGTGAGTCATTGCATAGCATACATACCATTTCATATCATTGCACAACAAGATCCTCATCGTATAAGTTTGTATGGGCACTCTTATACGATGAGTTACTTTATGCAAATCGACCCTTCACTTATAAGCTTGTATGAGCATCCTTATAAGTTAAGTTACTTACCTGCTGTAGTTTTCTTACACTTGATGTTATACTAGCTCTTGTAGAATTGTTAGTTTATACATTGATAGCTCTTGTAAAACTGCTAGTTTATACATTTATACTCATGTAGCTTGCCACCTGCTTGTACCTTTTATACTTATTATATATTGTACTATTGTTCCTTTTTCCCTGTCTGGTGCCGAGGAGTCGCCGGGGGAGCGGATGTGAAACCACTTAGTCGTTTCGACTAACGGTTGCTACGTCTTCCTTTTTAGGAGGCCATCCCACAGGTAGAGCAGCAGCAGGCGTTGCAGCAGGATAGCCAGGGTTGGACGACAGGGCCTGAGGGGACGGTACCGTCGCTACCGTCAGTTACTGTTGTTAGTATTTTGATACTCTGATGTAGCCTGTTTGGGCAATATTTAGTTGTACTCTGATATATTGTAGACGCATGTTTTAGCTTCTCCCTTATTAATGTATTTGGACTATATGCTTAGTGTATATTTTGCTTCTCCGCTTATTATATTTTGGTTGGGTTGGCATGTTATATTGATATTGTTGTAGCCGGCGGAATAGGCATCTTGTGGTACAGGTTAGCCCGTGTGCTAATGCTACCGCAAGATTACTTGAACGGAATGACTTGATCGAAATTGGTAGATTATTACATGTGCATCATATATGTATTATGTTGGGATCATTTGGGATGTCATATGGGATGATAAGTTATGACCAGATGTACGCTCGATTGATGAATGAAACTTAGTAGTCCAATACTTAGAGCGTCGGCTCCCTACGGGTAGTATTGGGAAGGGATGTAAGTGCGGCGTTAACCGTCGCAAGCTTGGATAGCTTGAGATGAGACAAACGGACAGTTGGGCTTGGTCCTCGGTGTTCACGTCCCGGGGCTCCTTTCGTACCAGGTGGATGATTGGGCTTGGTCCTCGTGCCTTCTTCTGAGGCTCCTTCCATGCCACAATGATGTGGAATTTACATGTGGTGTGAGTTGACACGCGATGTCATATTCCTGGGTTAAGGATAGTGTGGCAGGTCTACGGGCTCGCCAGTCCTCACACCGACGGGAGTCGACAGTTAGACTTTGGGCGGTTGGGCTTGGTCCTCGATGTTCACGTCCCGGGGCTCCTTCCGTGCCAGGTGAACGGTTGGGCTTGGTCCTCGTGCTCACTCTGAGGCACCTTCTGGGTCACACAAGGTCAGTTCGGGGCTTGGTCCTCGGTGCACATCTACCCGAGGCTCCCGCTGGGCCATAGTACGCATGGGCTCCACTATTGTGTTCTTAGCGTTGAGGCGTACGAAGTCCTAGGTGAAGTAGTGTGGATACCCACCTAGTAGTAGAGAAGCCCGCTCTACTGTCACCGTCTGGCCACGACGGCTGATGCCTGAGAGGTTAGCTACCTGCTCGAAAAGTGGGAAATAATGGTCTATGTCGACATAGCGGTTGCATGGGTGTGCATGGGTGAGTCATTGCATAGCATACATACCATTTCATATCATTGCACAACAAGATCCTCATCGTATAAGTTTGTATGGGCACTCTTATACGATGAGTTAATTTATGCAAATCGACCCTTAACTGATAACTTGTATGGGCATCCTTATAAGTTAGGTTACTTACCTGCTGTACTTTTCTTACACTTGATGTTATACTAGCTCTTGTAGAATTGTTAGTTTATACATTGTTAGCTCTTGTAGAACTGCTAGTTTATACATTGATACTCATGTACCTTGCCACATGCTTGTACCTTTTATACTTATTATATATTGTACTATTGTTCCTTTTTCCCCGTCCGGTGCCGAGGATTCGCCAGGGGGGTGGATGTGAAACCACTTAGTCGTTTCGACTAACGGTTGCTACGTCTTCCTTTTTAGGAGGCCACCCCGCAGGTAGAGCAGCAGCAGGCGTTGCAGCAGGACAGCCAGGCCAGGACGACAGGGCCTGAGGGGATGGTACCATCGCTACCGTCGGTTACTGATGTTAGTAGTTTGATACTCTGATGTAGCCCGTTTGGGCAATGTTTAGCTGTACTCTGATATATTGTAGAAGCATGTTTTAGGTTCTCCCTTATTGATGTATTTGGACTATATGCTTAGTGTGGATTTGGCTTCTCCGCTTAATATATTTTGGTTGGGTTGGCATGTTATATTGATATTGTTGTAGCCGGCGGAATAGGCGTCTTGTGGTACAGGTTAGCCCGTCTGGTAATGCTACCGCAAGGCGGCTGTTCCGGGCATAAGACTCCCCCTTCATGACGTGTTTTGGGATCCAGGAGGTGGGGTCTTACAAATGGTATCAGTTTGCCACGATCCTCAACTAAGAAGTCATTCAACAATGGTGCCACCCCCATTCGATTAGTCAGCTTGGGGACAAACTAACTTAGCGGAAGTAGTGGTGTGCCCATATGTAATTCACATTAAGTTTGTCCAACTGTGACCTTAAGTTTAGCCAACGTGACCACAAATTTGTAATATACGTGTAGGTTCCAGTGCATGTTGGGTCGATGGGGGTACTCCTACCTCTCACATACCCACTCAGTTCCAATAGTCTGAGTTGGGGCAGACGCTCACCGCCATTCTTGATGCTTTTAAGGCGCAACAGCCTCTGGTTCAACAACAGGCCCCGGGCTCTAACTGGCTGAGCACCTTCCGGTCTCTCTCCCCTCCCATCTACCTTGAGACAGTGTCAGACATATGTACGGAGGAATGGCTCGACACAGTAGAAGCGCTATTGGCTGGTATCCGTTGCCCAGCCAACATGGCCGTGTCATTGGCGGTGTCCGCCTTGGAGTTACATGCTAAGAGGTGGTGGAAGTCCCTTATGGGCTCTACCTTCCATGGCCGAGTCTATACAGAGATAAGTTGGAGCGAATTTTTGGGTGTTTTCTTGGAGCACTTCATTCCTACTTCGGCCCAAGATGAGCTTGAGCAGAGGTTTCTACTACTTAAGCAGGGATCAAAATCAGTTACGGAATACCAGCGAGAATTCCAGCATCTCGCAAGGTTTGCAAACTCTTACGAGTTGGACGATAGAGGTTATGCCAAACGTTTATACAAAGGGCTGCGAGATCCCCTAAGGCAGTCTCTTTTATTTATAGCAGATGGGAGTTTGGCGGAGATTATTGACATGGCGAAGAGGTTGGGGGCGGATCACTTGAGTAGTGGCAAGAGGCCTGCAGAAGGCGTTATGGAGGCCAGTCCGAGCAATAGGAGGAGACAGGATCATAGATGAGGTGGGGGATGTCAGAGGGGTGGAGGGCGTTTCCACCGAAATTATAGGGTGGAGCACCCAGTCCAGCAGCCGGCTGCGCTGCCTCCACCACCACAGCCTCAGCAATTCCGGCAACCTGAGGGGCGTCGTGGATTGGTGTGTTTCGATTGCAATCAACCGGGCCACATTAGATGCTACTTCCCACAGCTGTTTGGGAATGTCCCTCCTGCTCTCCCTCCTGCTCTCCCTCCAGCAGCCCCACGAGGACGGGGATATATGCGCGATCGAGGACGAGGACCGCCAAGAGGAAACCCTGGCCCGTTCCGGGATCATGTGTATGCGCTGGACATGGCGCAAGAGCGGAATCCACAGGATGTAATAGCTGGTATGTGCAGTTAACCTTCTCAATTTTCGTCGTTTAATTTAAACTGTTTATGACATACTAGATAACTAGTGGTTGAGTTTGGTTATTGGTACTTAGGCACCATAGTAATCGGTGGGAAGACGGCCTATGGTTTGTTCAATACCGGTGCCTCACACTCTTTCGTGTCCAAAGATTTCATTAAAGGTATGGAGGGCATACAATACTTTTCCGGAATAGCCCGACGAGTTCGCCTCCCGGACGGTTCGGAGATGATCGCTAACGCCAAGTGCGAGTTTGAGATATTTATTGAAGGAAGGGCTTTCGATACGCCTGCCATGGTCCTGAAGATGCCGGAGTTTGACATCATTTTGGGCATGGCGTGGTTTAATTGGCACTTCGCGAGGATCGACTGCGCGGAGAAGAAGATCTATTTGAGACATGGGGACACCGACGTTATCTTCCAAGGTATTAATTTCGCACCCCGTATGCTCTTATCTTCAGTTCAGGCTGTAAAGGCCCATATGAAAGGGGATGAGGTCTTCATGATCTGGTTTGAGTTGAAGGAGGTAGCATTGGAGGTAAAAGATGTTCGGGTAGTCCGAGACTTCCCCAAGGTGTTTCCAGAGAAACTACCAGGGTTACCCCCTCATAGAGAAGTCGATTTTCGGATTAATCTAGTACCGGGTGCCAAGCCTGTATCCAAGGCCCCTTACCGAATGGCCCCGAAGGAACTCGCGAAGTTTAGAGTTCAATTGCAAGAATTGGCGGATTCAGGGTTCGTTCGCCCCAGTTCGTCACCCTGGGGAGCCCCTATATTGTTTGTGAAGAAGAAGGATGGAACCCTGCGTTTGTGTATATACTATCGGGAACTCAACCGGCTGACGGTGCGGAACACTTGACCTCTACCTCGGATCGTCGAGTTGTTCGATCAACTAGTGGGAGCGCATTGGTTTTCTAAGCTAGACTTGCGCTCGAGATACTATTAGTTGAGGATACAGGAGGAGGACATCTAGAAGACAGCCTTCAGTTCATGATATGGGTTGTATGAGTTCACGATAATGCCGTTTGGGCTCACAAATGCCCCTTCAGCTTTCATGAGCCTGATGAACAAGGTATTCGAACCCTATTTGGACGTCTTCGTCATCGTATTCATCGACGATATACTGTCTACTCAAAGACGGAGGAGGAGCATACCAAGCACCTGGCCTTGGTTCTGAAGAAATTAAAAGAGCACGTTTTGTTCTCCAAGTTCAGCAAATGCGAATTTTGGCTCAAAGAGGTTGCCTTCTTAGGCCATGTAATCAGTGGAGCTGGACTGGCGGTGGATACGGCCAACGTGCGTGCCGTGAAGGAATGGTCTCCTTTGAAATCGGCATCCAATGTACGGAGTTTTCTTGGACTTGTCGGGTACTACCGCAAGTTCATAAAAGGGTTCTCTAAGATTGCCCTTCCTCTTACCTCCTTGACGAAGAAGGGTGTGCCATTTGAGTGGACACCTCAATGTGAAGCGGCATTTCAAGAGTTGAAGGATAGACTTACCTCCGCCCCCATCCTTGCACTTCCATCTGGGAAGGAAGGCTTTCAAGTTTACATGGACGCGTCATATCAAGGGATGGGAGCGGTATTGATGCAGCATGGGCATGTGATTGCTTATGCTTCAAGGCAACTGAAGAAGCATGAAATCAATGACCCGGTTCACGATTTGGAGTTGGGAGCAGTGGTGTTCGCCTTGAAGGTTTGGAGGCACTATCTATACGGCGTCCACTGTGAGATCTTTTCGGATCATAAAAACTTGAAGTATGTTCATACACAGAAGGAGTTGAACTTGAGGCAATGGCGGTGGTTTGAATTTCTATGCGACTATGAATTTATCATGAACTATCACCCCGAAAAGGCGAACTCGGTGGCTGATGCGTTGAGTAGAAAAGTGCCAGGCTCTAGCCCAGAGTCTCGGTTGATGAGCATGGAGTTGGATCAGATGATCGAAGAGATGGATATTACCTTGATATTCAAGGCTCCTTCGGCAGAGTATACAGAATTTTTGGCAAGCGTGGGCATAATTTGTGATGTTTGGGATCGTATTCGGGTGGAGCAAGGAATTTATGCGGCTTTGGCCCCGACAATTAAATTAATTGAAGAAGGAACTACCGACGAGTATACTCTCAAAGACGGCTTCGTTTACTTTCTCGGCCGGCTCTATATTCCCAAGGGCGGTAAAATCCGGGAGGATATCTTGAGATAGGCACATAGCTCTCAATATTCAGTGCACCCGGGCATTGCTAATATGTATGCCGGTTTGCGGAAGACCATGTGTTGGCCGAGAATGAAGAAGGATGTCCGGTATTATGTTACTCATTGTGAAGCCTGTCAAAGAGTGAAGGCTGAATGCAGGAGTCCCGGTAGTTTGTTGCAGTCGTTGCCCATCCTCGAATTGAAGTTCGAGGATATCTCCATGGACTTTGTCCATGGGCTACCTCGCTCACGTTCCGGGAATGATTCGGTGTGGGTTATTGTTGATCGGCTAACAAAAGTAGCCTGATTCATTCCCATGAAGAAAGAGGCTCACATGGACGTCTTGGTACGGCTCTTTGTGGAGCAGTTTGTACGATATCACAGCGTGCCTAAGACGATAGTTTCTGACCGTGATGGTCTCTTTACTTCCAAGGAGTGGAAGGCGGTACAGGCGTATTTGGGCTCACGCCCTACCTTCAACACCGCATTTCATCCTCAGACGGACGGGCAGTCTGAAAGGACCATTAGGACATTTGAGGATCTGCTGAGATTATGTGTGTTGGATAGGGGTGAGCCGTGGGAAAGACTCATACCCCTGGTTGAATTCTCCTGCAACAACAGTCATCAGGCGAGCATCGTTATGACACCTCATGAAGTGATTTATGGTAGAAGGTGTAAAACCCCCTTGTCTTGGGTGCAAGATGAAGATCCGGAGACCTTGGGTATTGAGTATATTGGTGATACCGATGCAGTGGTTAGGCTGATACGAGGTCGTATGTTGGAGGTTCAAAGTCGACAGGCGAAGTATTATAATGCAAAGCACCGAATGGTGGAGTTTCAAGTGGGAGATAAGGTGTTTCTGAAGATCCGGCCGATGCATGGAGTGTCACGTTGGCCTATCGGTTGGAGTTACCATCAGAACTAGAGAATCTCCACGACGTGTTCCATGTGACGTCGCTTCGAAAGGCGCTGTTGCGGCCCGATCAATATATTCCCACTATTGAGGGTGCAGTGGATTCGGACAGGTCTGTGCGACTAGAGCCGGTGCGGATTGTTGATAATGAGACAAGTACATTACGCCGCAAAAGTGTTCCCTTGGTGAAGGTACAATGGTCCAATCATGGGAAGGAGGAGTTTACCTGGGAGCCGGTGGACTTGATGCAAAAACGCTACCTGGGATTATTTCCTCCAGGTAATTTTGTTTAAAGGCATATTTATTTTCTGTATGCTTGTCTTCCCCATAGCCCTAGCCTGATTTCGGGGACGAAATCTTTTATTTTGTTTATAGGATTTGTAATGTCCCGATTTGCGCTAGGACCCCATGCGAGTTTTGAGTCAGGAGGGCATGCTTGAGTTCAGGAAAGTGGAGGAAAAAGGGCGGCACTTGTGAACTGGAGAAGTTAGTCCAGAGCAGGTTACACGCCCTGGGTCACGGGCGTGACCCAGGTGCATACTGCAGGTACTCGAGTAGCTGCCGAGGCTACTCGAGTTGTTTTCAAAATACTCGAGTAAAATGGGTTACATGCCCAGGTTCACGGGCGTGACCCAGGGGCGTGACTGAAGGTACTCGAGTAACTGCCGAGGTTACTCGAGTAGTTTTCAAGATACTCGAGTAAAATGGGTTACACGCCCTGGGTCACGAGCGTGACCCAGGGGCGTGACTGAAGGTACTCGAGTAGCTGCCGAGGTTACTCGAGTAGTTTCAAAATACTCGAGTAAAATGGGTTACACGCCCTGGGTCACGGGCGTGACCCAGGGGCGTGACTGAAGGTACTCGAGTAGCTGTCGAGGTTACTCGAGTAGGTTTCAAAGTACTCGAGTAAAGTGGGTTACACGCCCTAGGTCACGGGCGTGACCCAGGGGCGTGACTTAAGGTACTCGAGTAGGTGCCCAAGGTACTCGAGTAGGTGGTTGGTACTCGAGTGAGAGGGTTACACGCCCTATGTCATGGGCATGATCATGGGCGTGACCTCCGTTCGACGTTTTTAAGTGAGTTCGATGATTTAGGTGTCACGCCCCATGTCACGGCATGACTTGACTCCTGGAGAGAATACCCATAAACGCTCCTTGGCTGACCGTTGTCTTTGACGAAGTCCAAGCGCTTACCCTTGCACTGGATCACAGCATCGTACCTTGATAACCAGTCCATGCCAAAGATAACATCGAAGTCCTCCAGGTCAATTACATTCAGATCTGCCTTGGCTAGAAAATCCCCCAACAAAATCAGACAATCAAGGACACCCAGGTCCCTAACCACAGAGTCACCGGAAGGGAACTTAACGCAAAAGGCACCACCAGCACGATCTAGGCCCAAACTGAACCGCTCCATGAAGGCTCTAACCACAAACGAGTGGGTAGCGCCTGAATCGAAGAGAACGCGCGCCCAACGGTTCTTTACCTTAAATCGTCCTACAAATAGCGCACGCATCTAAGGCAACAAATGCAAAAATGAAAACTACAACCAAAAAGGAAACATAACGAAATGACTGGGGAGGAGTCAAACCTGAAATAACCTGGGTCGAAGTCTGCGCTTCGTCTGCCGAAAGCACATTCAGCTTCCCCTTTACTCTATCCAATTGCTGAGGGGGTGGCAAAGCCTGGAGGGGAACTGGCATACTCACTATCTTCAGTAGGCAAGGACAAAATTGGAGCTGAACATAACCTTCTTTTTAATTCCTCAAAAGCCTCCTCACACTTGTCATCCCATATGAAGGCTGCATTCTTCTGCATCAACCGGGTCAGCGGCGCAAACAAGGTAGAGAATCCCTCTACAAATCTTCTATAATATACAGCCAAGCCCAAGAAGCTTCTGATATCTTTGGGCGTAACAGGCCTCGCCCATTCCATAACAACAGCGATCTTTTCTGGGTCCACCGATATTCCCTCCTTATTAACCACGTGGCCGAGAAAAGAAACTTAAGGCAACCAAAATTCACGTTTGCTCAGCTTGGCGTATAGCTTATGGTCTCTCAGAGTCGCCAAGACCAGTCACAAATGTCCATCATGCTCCTCCGCATTTCTAGAGTACACCAAAACATCGTCTATAAAGACAATCACAAACTTATCTAGGAAATCCTTGAAAACCCTGTTCATCAGATCCAGAGGTTATTAGATTGCATGGTGTACCCGTGAGTATCATATCAGATCGAGACTCTAAGTTTACGTCTCGTTTTTGGAAGAGCCTTCAAGATGGGTTGGGTACAGATTTGAGATATTCCACGGCTTATCATCCGCAGACCAATGGTCAGACAGAGCGAGTAAATCAGATTGTGGAAGATATGATCTGATGCTATATTCTGGACCACGGAGGAGCGTGGGATGAACCCTTGCGGCTTATGAAATTTGCAACGAATGGTTGCAAGACTTCAGAATAGGTCTGTAGCCATGGGAAAGCCTGGACGAAAATGACATCCGATAAATCCTGCATGCAGAATTGTGTTCTGTGCGCAGCGGACTTGGAAGCCAAATTCAAATAGGATACGTTCAAATCTGGGTTGTGGGTTGAATATGAAAGTTGTAACCCATGAAAAGACCTTTCCATCGAGTAGTTACACATCTTCGCAGGATTCTTGTAGCCTCAGGAATCTCCGGTTGAAGATATTGTCTAGATTCAATCTGCACTTAAAATTCTGGGTTTTTATATAATATGGATTTGGGTTCGGTGAAATCGATGTTGCAAATTAGCTTGAGCTTTTGATGAAATATTTCATAATTAACCACCGTAATGCTATGAATGATGAATCTTGTTAATTAGATTTCATACAACTAATTGTGAAGCAAGCTATATTGAATGAATTGACTTGATAGAATTTGGTAAGTTGTTATAGATGCATATCTTGTTATATCATGTTGGAAATAGATTTCTTACAATCGAATTGTGATGCAAGATTACTTGAACGGAATGAATTGATAGAAATTGGTAGATTATTACATGCGCATCATATATGTATTATGTTGGGATCATTTGGGATGTCATATGGGATGATAAGTTATGGCCAGATGTATGTTCGATTGATGAAAGAAACTTAGTAGTCCAATACTTAGAGCGTCGGCTCCCTACGGGTAGTATTGGGAAGGGATGTAAGTGCGGCGTTAATCGTCGCAAGCTTGGATAGCTTGAGATGAGACAAACAGACGGTTGGGCTTGGTCCTCGGTGTTCACATCCTGGGACTCCTTCCGTGCTAGTTGGATGGTTGGGCTTGGTCCTCGTGCCTTCTTCCGAGGCTCCTTCCATGCCACAATGATGTGGAATTTGCATGTGGTGTGAGTCGACACGCGGTGTCGTAATCCTGGGTTAAGGATAGTGTGGCAGGTCTAAGGGCTCGCTAGTCGTCACACCGACGGGAGTCGACAGTTAGACTTTGTGCGGTTGGGCTTGGTCCTCGGTGTTCACGTCCCGGGGCTCCTTCCGTTCCAGGTGAACGGTTGGGCTTGGTCCTCGTGCTCACTACGAGGCTCCTTCCGGGTCACACAAGGTCAGTTCGGGTCTTGGTCCTCGGTGCACATCTACCCGAGGCTCCCGCTGGGCCATAGTATGCATAGGCTCCACTGTTGTGTTCTTAGCGTTGAGGCGTACGGAGGCCTAGGTGAAGTAGTGTGGATACCCGCCTAGTAGTAGAGACGCCCGCTCTACTGTCACCACCTGGCCACGACGACTGATGCCTGAGAGGTTAGCTACCTGATCGAAAAGTGGGAACTAATGGTCTATGTCGACATAGCGGTTGCATGGGTGTGCATGGGTGAGTCATTGCATAGCATACATACCATTTCATATCATTGCATAACAAGATCCTCATCCTATAAGTTTGTATGGGCACTCTTATACGATGAGTTACTTTATGCAAATCGACCCTTAACTTATAAGCTTGAATGGGCATCCTTATAAGTTAAGTTACTTACATGTTGTAGTTTTCTTACACTTGATGTTATACTAGCTCTTGTAGAATTGTTAGTTTATACATTGATAGCTCTTGTAGAACTGCTAGTTTATACATTGATACTCATGTACCTTGCCACCTGCTTGTACCTTTTATACTTATTATATACTGTATTATTATTCCTTTTCCCCGCCCGGTGCCGAGGAGTCGCTGGGGGAGCGGATGTGAAACAACTTAGTCATTTCGACTAACAGTTGCTACGACTTCCTTTTTAGGAGGCCACCCTGTAGGTAGAGCAGCAGCAGGCGTTGCAGCAGGACAGCCAGCCCAGGACGACAGGGCCTGAGGGGACGGTACCGTCGCTACCGCTGGTTACTGATGTTAGTATTTTGATACTCTGAGATAGCCCGTTTGGGCAATGTTTAGTTGCACTCTGATATATTGTAGAAGCATGTTTTAGCTTCTCCCTTATTGATGTATTTGGACTATATGTTTAGTGTGGATTTGGATTCTCCGCTTATTATATTTTGGTTTGGTTGGCATGTTATATTAATATTATTGTAGCCGGCGGAATAGGCGTCTTGTGGTACAGGTTAGCCCGTGTGCTAATGCTACCGCAAGGCGGCTGTTCTGGGCATAAGACTCCCCCTTCGTGCCGTGTTTTGGGTTCCAGGAGGGGGGGGGGGGTCTTACACGATTGATCCTGGAAGCCCTTCTCGAACATCACGTCCAGGCTATCCTCCTTCTCGCTGGGCGGTGTCACCGGGAACAAGCTCGGCATCAAATCCTTGGCGGAGATCTCCTCGCACCCCTCCACCAGCACTCTCGTGTCCTTCATCATCTGGAGAGTGCATTCGACAGCTTGGATTGAGTTGATCCCTAGCCTCTTGGCGAGGTTGGCCTCGCCAAAGACCTGTGGCCTCTTGTACGGGAGGGTAGGGTCGACGTCACTGGCCGAGAAGAAGATCTCCGCCTGGCGGAGGGCCTCGCGGCTGAGGTTTTGGTTCTCCTGCTTCAGCCTCGCATTCGCCCCCTCCAGCTCGGCAAGTCGGGCACGCAGCTGGCCGATCTCCACCTCCTGCTCGGCATTGCGAGCCCGCAGCTCCCAGGCAGCCTTGGCATCCTGATGAAAGGGAGATTCCTTAACATCGCAAAATATTTCAAGTAAAAGGGGCAGGATCCGGATACTCACCAACACGCCGTCGGCCTGGGCTAGCAGACCCTCGGCGATGCCGAGCTGCCTCACCTGGTCGGTGACCTTGTCCTTTGTGACATTACGAGCCTACTCGGCTTTTAGGAGTTGGTTGCTGAGGGCAAAGCTGCGGCGGGTCAGCATGTGGTGGAGCTCCATGGTCCGCAGATGGGCCTGCAGACCCTCATGGACGAGCTACCGCAGGATCATGTTCTTGTAGGCCTCTGCATCCTCGCGGCCATAGAGGCCGAAGCCGAGGGCGTAAGCATGGCCGGTGGCGGGCTCGCGGTCGTGTCAGGACGGATATAGAGTGGAGATGGAGACCCGATGAGCCAGCTCATCCCACTGCACCATGTGCTCCCCCGCCGAGTCCTTCCACCGCCACCTGAAGTTGAAGAGGGGATGTTGTTTCGGCGCCCCGTGCTCGCGAGCCACCCTCTTCGCCGAAGGAGGTGGGTAGATCACCGCCGCAGAAGAAGGAGCCTTGCCGCCCTTCCGGCCTTTGCTGGTGATCTCCTTCAGCGGGCTCTCTGGCGACGCGTTGCGGGGTGGGGGGGAGGGGGGGTGTGTAACGCCCCGGATTTTTTTGTTTGATTACGTACGCATGACGGGCGTTACGTTGGCTTTGACTGTTGTTCGAGCATGGTTTTCCCGCGAGCTTGCGAGTGGCTGTTTTGGTTGCCGAGTTGCACGATTCCCCAGCAAACCGGAGTCCAAATAAGGGACTCGGTGAGGCCTCTTAGGGAATGGTTGCACTTTTTCACGCCCGGGAAATGTTGCTCAAAGCAAGTTGCTGGTCCAGGAAAACCAAAAAAATGGTAAAAAGTTCTTAAGGCAAAAATGGTCTAGGATGAGACAGAAACATTTTTCAAAACAGGAATTTTTTTGGGTGACACGGCCTGGGACACGGGTGTGTCCCAGGGCGTGTCAGTTGACACGACACGGCCGTGTGCAGGGCGTGTCGAGGTTGTGGACAGCAAAGGCTTTGTCTCGACGAATTTTTTTGCGCTCGACGATGGGTCGAGAGGAGGCACACGGCCAAGGACACGGCCGTGTCCAAGGCCGACGGCCTGTGACACGGGCGTGTCACAGGGCGTGTCCTGGGCACACGGCCTGGGACACGGGTGTGTCCAAGGCCGTGTGAAGTCTCGGGATGTTTTGGGATTTTTTTTCACCAGGCACACGGCCACAGACACGGGCGTGTCTGAGGGCGTGTTGGTGACACGGCCCATGACACGGGCGTGTCCCATGGGCGTGTCATTGGTTTGGATAAGTCGATTGACCACCGCTTGAGGCACATGGCCTGGCACACGGCCGTGTCAGAGGCCGTGTCGAGTCAAATTTAGTGTTTTTGGCCGAATCGTGGCCGTCAATTCCTTCAGCTGGGATCCAAGGGCTGAAGCTTCTTCTTCCTTTTCTTATAGGCCGAAATCAAAGCAAGGATTCCTCCTTCTCATTTTCCTCTTCTTCTTCATCTTCTTCTTCATTCTCTTTGAGAAAACAAGGGAGAAAGGCTCAAGAAAGGCAAGGAAAGAAAGAGCAGCCGTCGCGGCATCGCCTCGGTTCAGGCAAGCGGTGTCCTCCACCCTTGCCAATCTTCGTACTTGATTCAATTCTCCATTTTTCTAGCTTGAGATCTTGTGTTGAATTTTTCTTTATTAGCCTTAGTCTTTCCAATTCCCCTATGCTTAGGTTGATCTTCTTGATTCAAATTATGATGCCTCCTCTTGTTTGTTCTATGCTAAATACCTTAGGCTACATTCCTTAGGCTAAATTCAAATTAGCTAAATCCCTATGCTAAAATCCCCTATGCTAAATTCAAAGTAGCTAATTCCTTACGTTAATTATGCTAAATGACTTTGCTCTCCCATGTTTAGGTTTGTGATTCATGTACTTATCAATTTGCCCTATGCTAGCTTAATTCATGTAGCTAATTTGCCCTATCAAGAGAGGTGATTTTCCTTGATCAAAAGCATATGATTGTGTTCCAAATATGTGGTCTATGTACTCATGTTAATCAAATCCTATCATGTGATTTTATTTTGATACAAAGCGTGTGATTCTTTTTATGTGATGAAGCTCATCATGCTATACGTTGGCAATTGATAGTCGTGTGTAAGGGCGATGAAAGGAAACGTGTTACCTTGGGTTATGGGGCGTTTTGCGAGGCGAATTTGTGAACCATGGCAGGAGCGTTTGTGTGAGAATTTTGCAAGGGGTGGTGTGGTTTCAGCCTGTGGCCACCGGGTTTTGTTTTTGTGGTTAGAGAGACCACTTTGGCCCCAATTTGGGCTGGTTTTGTTTGGTGCGTTCCACTTTAGGGCCGCCACCGGTAAGACCCTTGCGAAATTGAACTTAACCGCTGCTTATGCTTCACTAGTATCGTAATTTCTTGGCCTATGAATGATGGAATGGACATGTGTTTTGCCTTTTGCTCCTGCGGTTTGAGCAGGACATGATGAACTTGTACGCACTTGGTGCGTTTGGCATGGATTGTGGTGTGTTTTCCACTTGTTTTGTTCACTCATGTTACTTGATGAAACATCTCTGTGGGGTCGGTAAGCCCCTTCGTTAAAACTTATGACATTTATGCTCTCTTTTTGTATAGTTTGGTTGATTGCTGAGGTATTCTTTCTTGAATGCCTCAGGTGCAGGTTGTAGCCGGTTGAGCGGCTAGGTTGGTTGGTGGCGTTTCTTGGGAGCTAGCCGAGCATTCATAGCGAGGTAGTTCTTCTTTTTGTTGTACAGACATACATGTGCCCCAATGGGTTCGTGTCAGCTTGTTGGCGCCCATTGGTGGTTTTCCTTTGTGTAAATATGAACTAGACTGCTAATGTACCTCACTTGGATGGAACGATATGTACTTGCTTTTGGGATGGTTTTCTAGTAGGTTGCATTAGCTATTTTGACTAATGATATGCACTATTGTATATCATGCATCCATGTTTTGTTTAACGAAAACATATGTTCCAAATAACGTAAACAAAGAGGAGTTCTTATAGTAGTATCACTATAGACTGCATATAGGAGCTCATCGTAAGTAAACTAACCTATTTTCCGCAGCGTACAAAGACAATTTTACTATCTAAGGCCGAGGGATACGGCCATTTAATCCAAAAGTTTTCCTGCATGTAACGGTTGAATTTCATCTTATAATGTGAGCGTCAAGAGTTGCCTGAGCGTGTGCAGTTATCCCCTGCACGACGTGGCATCATAACCCGTAATTCCCCTTGCTCTGATACGATGTACTCGTTGAGGAAATGCGGGTGTATCAGAGCCAGGTTTGCTTGACTATTTGTCGGGCAAACTCAGCATCATTTCATACACACACCGAGGTGCCATCAGTATGTCTTGGCCGAAGCACGTACACTACACTCATGGCATGAACAGAAGTATACGGGGCATATTATGTAGTATGGGATGCATAATATGTGGTTGTATATGGATCCACCATAGGGGCAACATGTGAGGGTTATGTAGTATGGGATGCATAACCTCACCACATGGATGCGACTAGCACGTTTTCTTTTCTTCGTTGCATGCAATGCTATGTAGTATGGGATGCATAGCATTGGGATGCGTACGACCTCTCATGGCATGCATTAAGGCCTTTTCTAGAATGCATAGCACAGCACGCATAACATAACATTGCATGAGCACAACGTGCTAAGCTAAGACGTACATGATGACACTTGTACACACATGGTTTTGGGTCAACGATAGTCATGCATTCATGGTTTAGGCACAAGTTAGTGGGATGACGGTGAGTCATCTTTAGGTTAGGCATACCATCATCCTCAAACGCCCAAAGCAAGTTAGCAGTTGATGTTCATATTTCTTGATGTATGGTCTGTACATAGCCGTTGTGTGTTTTGTTGGGCTTGAGCTTGATAAGAGTGAACGTGTTCTAGGATGTCGAAGCGTCCAGTGACAAGGCAAACTCCCCAATCCGAGGGCGAGTCTTCGGGCACGCAGAATAATGCGCTGATAGATAGTCTTCGCCAAAGTAATGAGGCTTTGACGAGGCAGGTGCAGGAAGTGCAGTCCCAGCTTCAAGCTATGTCATCCGCTATGTCTGGGCTGGCACCAAGAGGACAAGAGACGGTTAGAGGCCCCACTAGTTCGACTCCTTCTGTGGCAGTGACACCCCCAGTTGTGGTTCCTCCTGCGATGACTTTCATCTCGCAGTTTCAGCGACTTGGACCACCGACGTATGATGGAAAAGCAGACTTCGTAATCTTAGATGATTGGGTGATTACGTTGGAAGAAATGTTTGTGTATGCTGGTGTGACTGAGGACCAGAAGGTGATGCTTGCTGCCTATCAACTGAAAGGGTTGGCGAAAGGTTGGTGGTTACGAGAAAAGGAAGGACTAGGGGCGGGCTGTTCGTGGGAAGTGTTTAAAGAACTAGTACGGCGCAAGTTTCTACCGGCAGTGGAACGGGACCGCCTGATGAATGACTTCTTGTACTTGAAGCAGAGGAAACTCACAGTGAGTGAGTATGAAATCGAGTTTAGCAAATAAAGTCGGTTCGCTCCGAGCTTGGTGACTACAGAAGCTGACCGAGTAAAGAGATTTCTTGGCGGCCTCCGTAGCGACGTTCAGCAGTTCGCAAGTGCTTATGGAGCGACAAGTTACACCACGGTGGTTGAGGCGGCGTTGAAGGTAGAAGCTATCGAAAATGCCAAACAAAGAGGGCAGCGGATGAGGCAGGGCAAGAGACAGCTTGTGGGAGAGAAAATGTCCCACGAGTCAGACGTAAAGAAGAAGAAGGAACTATGTAGCTTCTGTGGCCGAGCCGGTCACCCGTTTGAAAAATGTTTCAAGCGGTTGGGAATGCAAAAGAAGGAGCAGGTGCACGCCATTCAAGGTGCGCCAACCAGAGACTTGGAGTGTACATTTTGTGGGAGAAGAGGTCATGATGTGAGCCGCTGCTGGGCCAAAGACAAGGTATGCTTCCAGTGTGGCAGACCAGGACATCTTCGCGCAAGGTGCCCACAGGTTCAAGCTGTGTTGCAACCCGCACCACTCCAGGCTTTGCCTCCGCCTCCGCGCTTGGACAAAGGCAAAGGAAAGTTGAATGTGGTCTCTTCAGAGGAAGCGCAGACATCACCTCAGGTTATTTCAGGTTCGATTCAGTCCTCTGGTTCTCGTTTTGTGTATGCCTCTTATGTGTAGTTCTTAGCATAGCATATATACCTTATAGGAAACTTTAAGGTAAAGAACCGTTGGGCGCGTGTTCTCTTTGATTCTGGCGCGACCCATTCATGTGTGGCTCGAACCTTTCTGGATCGATATCATTTGACACCAGAGCGAGTGGGGAATGTGTTTTTGGTAAAATTTCCTTCCGGCGCTTCTGTGGTGGCTGACTGGGGTCTTCTTGATTGTCCCATTTTGTTGGGGGATTTCACAGCAAGAGTTGATTGCAAGGTGATCGATTTGGACGATTTTGACGTCATTCTGGGCATGGACTGGTTAGCCCGTTATGATGTCGTCATCCAGTGCAGAGGAAAGCGCTTGGATTTCATCAAGGATGATGGTCAACCGGGAAGTGTTTATGGGGATTCATGCCAGGATACTCCAGGAATTTCGGCGGTATGTGTTCGGACGTTGTTTGTTTCCGACTGTTTTGCTTGTCTTGTCTCAGTTGTGGGGACGAGTGCTGTTTTGCCACGTTTAGAGGAGATTCCTGTTGTGCGTGACTTCCCAGATGTTTTTCCTACTGATCTTCCTGGTCTTCCCCCTGATCGTGATGTTGAGTTCGTTATTGATTTGGAACCGGGTACGCGACCTATTGCGAAAGCGCCGTACAGGATGGCCCCGCGTGAGCTAGCAGAGTTACGTACCCAGTTGGATGACTTATTGGCAAAAGGGTTTATCAGGCCGAGTTCCTCACCTTGGGGTGCACCGGTGTTATTTGTGAAGAAGAAAGATGGGTCGATGCGGCTTTGCATCGATTACCGGCAATTGAACAAGGTGACGATTAAAAATAAGTACCCACTGCCAAGAATTGATGATTTGTTTGATCAACTGCGTGGCAGTTCTGTATTTTCGAAGATTGATCTCCGCTCGGGCTATCATCAGCTCAAGGTCCGGGAGTCGGATATTCCGCGGACTGCGTTTCGATCACGACATGGTCATTTTGAATTCCTTGTGATGTCGTTTGGATTGACCAATGCACCATCAGCTTTTATGGATCTGATGAACAGGGTGTTCAAGGACTATTTGGATAAATTTGTGGTGGTGTTTATTGATGATGTTCTTATTTTCTCCCGCAGTGCTGAGGAACATGAACAGCATCTGCGATTGGTATTGGCCACGTTGCGAGACCAACGATTATTCGCCAAACTAAGCAAATGTGAATTTTGGTTGCCGCAAGTTGCCTTCCTGGGACATGTTATTACTCAACATGGTATTTCAGTGGATCCCGAAAAGATTTCTGCGGTTATGGAATGGAGAAGACCGAAAACACCCAAGGAGATTCGAAGCTTCTTGGGCTTAGCCGGCTATTATCGCAGATTTGTCGACGGATTTGCGATGTTGGCCGCACCTTTGACTCGATTAACCCAGAATAATGTGGCATTTGAATGGAATGACAAGTGTGAGACCTCCTTCCTGGAACTCAAACATTGATTATGTACCGCTCCTGTGTTAATCTTGCCAACAGAAGGAAAAGATTATGAAGTGTTTGTGGATGCATCGCACGTTGGACTTGGATGTGTGTTAATGCAAGACAAAAAGGTGATTGCGTATGGGTCTCGGCAGTTGAAAATTCATGAAAAGAATTACCCAACGCATGATTTGGAGTTTGCAGCGGTGATATTTGCATTGAAGTTGTGGAGACACTTGCTATATGGTGCACAGTGTAAAATCTTTACAGATCATAAAAGTTTAAAGTACGTCTTCACGCAGAAAGAACTGAATTTGCGCCAACGGCGATGGCTTGAGTATGTAGCGGATTATGATGTGGACATTCAGTATCATCCGGGGAAAGCGAATGTTGTAGCCGATGCTTTGAGTCGGAAGACGGGGAAAGTATTTCATCTTTCCGTCGACCGTCTTGAAGAGGAATTTCTATTGATGGATATTACGGTGGGCAAATATGATCCGCAAAGTCATTCGGCAATAGAAGAACCGTCATGGCTGGTGCTTGCAAGACAACATCAAAAAGATGATCCTGATCTTGTACATCTATTTCTTCGGACGGAAAAGGATGAATTACCAGATTTTGCGATTGATGGTGCAGGCACGTTAAAGTATCGTGGACGATTTTGTATTCCCGCGGTTGGGGATATTCGCGAGATGGTGTGTAAGGAAGCACACGGCGCAAGTATGGCCTACCATCCAGGCTCAACAAAAATGTACCGTGATTTGAAACAAATTGTCTGGTGGTATGGAATGAAAAGAGATATAGCGCAATTTGTCTCAGAATGTCATACCTGCAAGCGGGTGAAAGCTGATCATGGGAAGCCTGGTGGCAAGTTGACACCATTGGAGATTCCAACCTAGAAGTGGGAAAGCATCTCAATGGATTTTATTACCGGTTTACCAAGATCTCCCTGAGGACATGACTCCGTGTGGGTGATCGTGGATAGGTTGACCAAGTGTGCTCATTTCATACCCTTTAAGGTCAACTACCCGATGAAAACAATAGCGGAGCTCTATTTGAACGAGATCATCCGACTGCATGGTGTGCCAGTTAATATCATATCAGACAGAGATTCCCGATTTACTTCTCGTTTCTGGAAGAGTCTACAAGAGGGTTTGGGAACAGATTTACGGTATTCCACTGCTTACCACCCTCAAACGAATGGCCAAACAGAACGAGTAAACCAAATTGTAGAAGACATGATTCGATGTTACATTCTTGAATATGGCGGAGCATGGGATGAACGTTTGCGGCTTATGGAGTTCGCGTATAATAATAGCTATCAAGAAAGCTTGCAAATGGCTCCGTTCGAAGCGTTATATGGGCGTCGATGTCGGACTCCCCTCTTTTGGACTGAGGTTGGCGAGCGGCCTTTGTTGGGCCCAGAAGCGCTTGAGGATATGGAAGTTGCAGTACGACTTATTCGGGAGAAACTCCGAATCGCCCAAGAGCGGTATGAAAAGTATGCCAACCGACGAAGGTCGGAATTAGAATTTGCGGTGGGGGATGTTGTTTTCTTGAAAGTCTCCCCAATGGTTGGGATTAAAAGATTTGGAAAAGAGCGCAAATTAGACCCAAGATTTGTGGGTCCCTTCAAAATTCTTGCGCGAGTCGGTGCATCCGCTTACAAACTGGAATTACCCGTGAACTTTCCTGGTGTTCACAATGTGTTTCATGTTAGCCAACTGCGCAAGTGTGTGCGGAATGACAAGCAAGTGTTGGACGTTGTGCCGCAATTAGCGCCCAACCTTTCTTATGAGGAGATGCCCATTCGGATATTGGACTCCCAAGATCGCGTGTTGTGGAGAAAGAGGATTCCTATGGTCAAGGTGCTATGGAAAAATCAGGATGTGGAAAGCGCGACGTGGGAGCTCGAGTCAACGATGAGGGCGGCTCACCCTCATTTGTTCCCGTAAGCTGGTATGTGATTTAGTGTTTAATTGGATTCATGTTTTGGTTTGTGTGTTTGGTTTTGTGAAAAGTTTCGAGGCGAAACTTTTTGTTAGGGGGAGTGATTGTAACGCCCCGGATTTTTTGTTTGATTACGTACGCATGACGGGCGTTACGTTGGCTTTGACTGTTGTTCGAGCATGGTTTTCCCGCGAGCTTGCGAGTGGCTGTTTTGGTTGCCGAGTTGCACGATTCCCCAGCAAACCGGAGTCCAAATAAGGGACTCGGTGAGGCCTCTTAGGGAATGGTTGCACTTTTTCGCGCCCGGGAAATGTTGCTCAAAGCAAGTTGCTGGTCCAGGAAAACCAAAAAAATGGTAAAAAGTTCTTAAGGCAAAAATGGTCTAGGATGAGACAGAAACATTTTTCAAAACAGGAATTTTTTTGGGTGACACGGCCTGGGACACGGGTGTGTCCCAGGGCGTGTCAGTTGACACGGCCTGCGATACGGCCGTGTCGCAGGGCATGTCGAGCTTGTGTCGACGATCGGGCTTTGTCTCGACGAATTATTTTGCGCTCGACGATGGGTCGAGAGGAGGCACACGGCCAAGGACACGGCCGTGTCCATGGCCGTGTCGTGTACTCGGCGACTTTTACTCGACGATCGTCGAGACTGGTGTCGAGTGTCGAGAAGTTGCACACGGCCTGTGACACGGCGTGTCACAGGGCGTGTCCTGGGCACACGGCCTGGGACACGGGTGTGTCCAAGGCCGTGTGAAGTCTCGGGATGTTTTGGGATTTTTTTTCACCAGGCACACGGCCACAGACACGGGCGTGTCTGAGGGCGTGTTGGTGACACGGCCCATGACACGGGCGTGTCCCATGGGCGTGTCACTGGTTTGGATAAGTCAATTGACCACCGCTTGAGGCACACGGCCTGGCACACGGCCGTGTTAGAGGCCGTGTCGAGTCAAATTTAGTGTTTTTGGCCGAATCGTGGCCGTCTATTCCTTCAGCTGGGATCCAAGGGCTGAAGCTTCTTCTTCCTTTTCTTATAGGCCGAAATCAAAGCAAGGATTCCTCCTTCTCATTTTCCTCTTCTTCTTCATCTTCTTCTTCATTCTCTTTGAGAAAACAAGGGAGAAAGGCTCAAGAAAGGCAAGGAAAGAAAGAGCAGCCGTCGCGGCATCGCCTCGGTTCAGGCAAGCGGTGTCCTCCACCCTTGCCAATCTTCGTACTTGATTCAATTCTCCATTTTTCTAGCTTGAGATCTTGTGTTGAATTTTTCTTTATTAGCCTTAGTCTTTCCAATTCCCCTATGCTTAGGTTGATCTTCTTGATTCAAATTATGATGCCTCCTCTTGTTTGTTCTATGCTAAATACCTTAGGCTACATTCCTTAGGCTAAATTCAAATTAGCTAATTCCTATGCTAAAATCCCCTATGCTAAATTCAAAGTAGCTAATCCTTACGTTAATTAAGCTAAACGACTTTGCTCTCCAATGTTTAGGTTTGTGATTCATGTACTTATCAATTTGCCCTATGCTAGCTTAATTCATGTAGCTAATTTGCCCTATCAAGAGAGGTGATTTTCCTTGATCAAAAGCATATGATTGTATTCCAAATATGTGGTCTATGTACTCATGTTAATCAAATCCTATCATGTGATTTTATTTTGATACAAAGCGTGTGATTCTTTTTATGTGATGAAGCTCATCATGCTATACGTTGGCAATTGATAGTCGTGTGTAAGGGCGATGAAAGGAAACGTGTTACCTTGGGTTATGGGGCGTTTTGCGAGGCGAATTTGTGAACCATGGCAGGAGCGTTTGTGTGAGAATTTTGCAAGGGGTGGTGTGGTTTCAGCCTGTGGCCACCGGGTTTTTGTTTTTGTGGTTAGAGAGACCACTTTGGCCCCAATTTGGGCTGGTTTTGTTTGGTGCGTTCCACTTTAGGGCTGCCACCGGTAAGACCCTTGCGAAATTGAACTTAACCGCTGCTTATGCTTCACTAGTATCGTAATTTCTTGGCCTATGAATGATGGAATGGGACATGTGTTTTGCCTTTTGCTCCTGCGGTTTGAGCAGGACATGATGAACTTGTACGCACTTGGTGCATTTGGCATGGATTGTGGTGTGTTTTCCACTTGTTTTGTTCACTCATGTTACTTGATGAAACATCTCTGTGGGGTCGGTAAGCCCCTTCGTTAAAACTTATGACATTTATGCTCTCTTTTTGTATAGTTTGGTTGATTGCTGAGGTATTCTTTCTTGAATGCCTCAGGTGCAGGTTGTAGCCGGTTGAGCGGCTAGGTTGGTTGGTGGCGTTTCCTGGGAGCTAGCCGAGCATTCATAGCGAGGTAGTTCTTCTTTTTGTTGTACAGACATACATGTGCCCCAATGGGTTCGTGTCAGCTTGTTGGCGCCCATTGGTGGTTTTCCTTTGTGTAATATGAACTAGACTGCTAATGTACCTCACTTGGATGGAACGATATGTATTTGCTTTTGGGATGGTTTTCTAGTAGGTTGCATTAGCTATTTTGACTAATGATATGTACTATTGTATATCATGCATCCATGTTTTGTTTAACGAAAACATATGTTCCAAATGACGTAAACAAAGAGGAGTTCTTATAGTAGTATCACTATAGACTGCATATAGGAGCTCATCGTAAGTAAACTAACCTATTTTCCGCAGCGTACAAAGACAATTTTACTATCTAAGGCCGAGGGATACGGCCATTTAATCCAAAAGTTTTCCTGCATGTAACGGTTGAATTTCATCTTATAATGTGAGCGTCAAGAGTTGCCTGAGCGTGTGCAGTTATCCCCTGCACGACGTGGCATCATAACCCGTAATTCCCCTTGCTCTGATACGATGTACTCGTTGAGGAAATGCGGGTTGTGACAGGGTGGGTCTCGGTCGAGCTTATATGTTTGGGGCTGAATTGATGTTGATGGTGTATTCCCCGCGGAGCGAGTACGACCTTCTTCATCTTCTTTGGTAATGGATGGAGGTGTGGCGGGTTCGACCCACATCCTCAGGTCGCCTCTTGCTAGAAGAGGGTTGGAAGAGGGCCGCCTTATCTCGGCAGGCCGCCGCCACTGCCTTATCGCAAGCAAGGGGGTCCGGGTGCGACCCCGGGTCCGCAAACGGCGGGTTCGTGGGAATCAACCGCTCCCCTGCAAGGAAAAACTTGGAAAAAAGTTAGAAGATCTTCAACAGCAGTATAGCGAAGCTCGATAACCCTCCGAGCTCGGCAATAAGGGAAGTACAATACCTTCGCCGGGCAGAACGGGGGAAGTGCGTCGAGGCCCCTCCACAGGAAGGCGACCTCGAAATCCTTGTGGAGGAAGTACTTGTGGAGCTCGGCATCGTTGCCGGATACGCCCAGCGGGCAGTAAACCTCCTGGCCTTTTTGCTACGGTGAGTACGGGATGTTGCCGAGATCTCCCTTGATAAAGGCAATCCTGGTCATCCAGTTGTGGTGCTTGTTCGCGATCTCGCGAACTT